>JAWLRI010000885.1:601161-624970 GCA_034781795.1 Crypturellus tataupa
ACCTGCTGGCAACGCTCCTCCTCATGCAGCCAGGATCCCATTGGCCTTCTTGGCCAGGAGGGCACATTGCTGCCTCATGGTTAACCTGCTGTCTACTAGGACTCCCAAATCCCTCTCCACGGAGCTGCTTTCCAGCAGGTCAACCCCTAGTCTGTCCTGGTGTCTGGGGTTATTCCTCCTCCAGGTGCAGGACCCTGCACTTGTCCTTGTTGAACCTCAGGAGGTTCCTCTCTACCCAACTCGCCATCCTGTCTAGGTCTCTCTGAATGGCAGCACAGCCCTCAGGCATGTCGGCCACTCCTTCCAGTTTGGTGTCATCTGCAAACTTGCTCAGGGTGCACACTGTGCCCTCGTCCAAGTCATTGATTGGAGTTGAACATCTGCTGAATTGCAAATAGCAGCTTACTCCTTCTCTATTAGCATTATTATAATGACCAGAAGCAGTGACCAAAACTAGAACTTTGCTCTCCTCCCTTACTCTATTCCAAAAAACATGCTATATGGAATGAGAAACCCAAATACTTGAGCACGTACTACTTTGCTATTCGGTTGTTCACATATAAAACAGTATTTACTTCATTTGTATAAACAGATGGAGGCCTGGGAATTTAATGGAGATGTAGAATACATCTCTCAACATTAACCCTTATGAACATGATAGTTATATTATTCTACACAAACTGTAGGTTATACTCTGGAAAAATTAAGAAAGGGAGTATTTCCAATGGAAAAATATTTTTGTATTTCCCAACAAGTCAGTTTAAACCTAGGTAATCTAATTACCTAAATCCTATCAAATGGCTTTTTATATAACATTGAAATTTATTTCAAGACAAAGAAACTGATCTTCAATGTCTGAAAATCATGGTTGCACTGAACGACAGCAGATGCAATCTCAGCTAAACATAAAAACGGCTTCCCACCTCAAATGAACTGAACAGCATTTGTGTAGCATTTTGTGGAAAATGCACAAATTTAATCACATATTATTGTTATTATTATTTTGGAAGAGAATTCATAGCTAGCTGAGCATATTTACAGAATACATAAGTAGTGGCAAGACGGTCAAAATATTCATTTTCTTTTCCTAGTAGGGGGCATTTGAAAAAAAACAGCATAATGTTCATTTTCACCAATATACTGAAGTGTCAGTCAATACTCTCAGTGCATTTTAGAGAATAGGAGCAACTACTGCAACTAGCCTACACCAAACAAGCTTCACGTGCCTGCCCGAGACCAGCAAATGTCAGGACTTTCACTGGCCTAATTAATACGCTTATAAACAAATGGGACTTTGTAAAATGTGGAACTTCACTAATTATTCTAGAGTAGTTTACTGCCCATGTCTCTAAAAAGCCTATCATGTTTGTTTATTCCACCAGCTTTTTGTAAGGGCTTTTAGCAAATTCTCTGTAGAAAACTGACAGAAAAAGCAAGAACACATAAAAATTTCCTCTGCCTTGTTATGAGCTGTTGTGATGGCAAATGCCATTTTCACTAATGATAGTTGGAGAGGTATTTTTAAGTAACTTGGGAGAATTACAGCAGAGCATCAGCCTTACTCTGGTAAAGATTACAAATATTCTACCTGTCAGCTCTCCTGGAAGTCAGCTCCTCTAAGCCTTTGAAATCCTGAAACTTCTGTCTCTTTTTTGGTAATGTATGGCCATAGTATGGGAGGGTTCAGTAAATTAGATTACATTTATTTGAGGCAAATTCTCCTCAAATCCATTTCTAAAGGCTACCGGCATTGCAAGAGAAATTGAAAATGAAACAAGGATTCTCTCTTTTTTTTTTTTTATCATGGCATTTGCTATTCCTAGGGAAGCATCAAACACTGCACCCATTGATCTATCAATCTAAAGGACTTGGAACTATCAGCTGGAGTCACAGCCTTGCAGAAGACTTTCCCAGAGATTTTGTTTTAAACTTTTCCTCCAAATGAACTGCAGTTTGACAGCATGTGATACTCAGCATGCTCAAATTATTTTTGAAAAAGAGACTACCCAAATAAATGTGTCTCTGAGGAAAGGGAGAAACAGAAGTAAACAGAACAAGGAAAGGAGGACCACAGAAGAATGGGGAAGGAGAAGGTTTAGCTACAGTCAGAGGCAAAAAACAGGGGGAAGAAGGTGAGAGGACCTGCTCAGAAACGGAAACAGGTAATAAGGCTGAGGGGATCAGAGTGGTCCATGCCAGTCCCCTATCTTTTTGATTGTGAAACAAAAGCTCTTCAGAAATACCAGTATCTTTTTCTCATTTCTCAAGTGGTCTGATGGGACCCTGAATGTTTGAAGGTGTCCTCTGCTTCTGAGCTTTTTTTTTCCACCACAAATTCAAAATATTTTTAAGCAGTGCCATGACCATTCCCACCGTGACCAAGAAGACAGAGACTGGGAGAGGTGCCTGGAAATCACACTGTAATTTTCACCTAGCTGCAGTAACGTCACCAGCAGTGACCATAAATGTGTAACTAACCATTAAAGTGTTACAAACAACAAATTTGTTCTTATTAAAAACGATTCCAGGAAATTCAACAATGTGAGGATTCACTCGTGCAGGATTGCGGGTGCTTCATGGCATTTCTTCCCTCTCAAAGATTTCAAGCTCAGTGAGATTAAAAACAAAACAATAAAAATGACACCCTGCCAACAATAAACACTCCAAACTGTAAAGTACTGCATGAAGGTACCTGGTCACACATTTGCTCTACCTGTGTGACTTGCTGTCCTTAGACACACTTTTACACTACCTTTGCTTTCTTCTGACCATCAGCTGTCCACATCTTCCCCATAATCCTACACTAAGGCTGCTCCTTGGACAGAAAAACCCTACAATCTGCTCTGACACAGCTTTCACTCATAGGCACACGCCATCTACTTCCATGCTTTCCTTAGCCACCCTTTAGCCCACAGAGCACATTTATCTCCCACCAAACTGTCGGCATGATGAGACCAGCCCTTTGCCCGCTCACAGGAACAGGAAAATCCAATGCAGTGCAGCACCAAGGTCTCCATCCCACCTTCATCCTGGGCCACATACACAGCCAGGCACAAGGGATCCATATGTGCATTTAATACCAGGGAGGCATGTACTTCCTCACAGCTACCGCCAGCTTCCAGGGAAAAAAAATGATCACAATTACTGGAGTGTGCGGCTTAACTTCATTTTCTAGATCTTCAAAGTCTGAGGCAACTGCATTTGTTATTTAATTTTATTTCCTTCTTGAACTCAATTTACTATTATAGCACTTAAAGCCTACACAACAGATTTGCTGTTTTATCAATATTATCAATTCCACCCTTGGAGCACTTCTCTTGTGTAAAGCACAATAGTAAATAAAGAAATGAACCAAAAAAGGTTTTGCATAACACCCTTTATAACTTATGCAGTTTATCTCCAATGCTTTTGTTTATTTTTAAGCACAAACAGACCCTGCAGCTCGCTGAGGGTCGGAGAGTACAAAGGGAGTGAAAAGTTCGATTCTGCTACTCAAACACCAGAAACATTATTTGGGCACTGACCAAATCCTCAGAGGCTGTGATTTCTAGATGTGCTAAATCTCATGCTGATTTCCAGCAGATGAGAGACTTTTTGTTTGTTTGCGGGTTTTTTTTTGACTTGACGGTAGAAGACTAAACATCCCCACCAACAAAAAAAGTTAAAATCTAGACACATACACGACGTGACAATACTTCTAAAGGAAAGAAGAAAAAATCACCACTGCTGTCAGTTTTTGGCTTCCCAGTGCTTCCTAACGCAGACCCTGCTTTCATGTTTGCATCCCTGTGTTCCTCCAGGGGTTCCACCTGACACCACGATGTTCAAGAGGGGCTGCGTGTGTCTGTGCACGTCAGAGAACACTGACAAATTTAAAGTCCAGGTAGACTTGCATTAAAATTGTCTCTCTTGTTTTCGCCTCCTGCTGTGGCCAAACCCCAGGAAGCTCCTCGGATCAATTAATCCAAAAAAGCATTCGGATCAGGCAGCTCGTGGTTAAAACAGTTATGAACTAAATACACTCCACAGACTCTTTTCATATATATTTAAATTTGTCAGATTGAAAAGATTTCTGTTCTTGTAACATCGTGGTTGGTTCATACTCCATTTCACACTGATGACAAAAATCATGAGCGCAATTATGAAACACAGATTGTAATGAATTCATTGTACATGAGCAAATATATGGCACTCACTTGCCAGCAGCTATAGTGTAAAGCCTGAAAACTGAATAAACACTGTAATAATATTAGAACAGTTAAATCACAAAGCAGGTTAATAAAATATAAGATACCATAAACATGGTATAGAAGAGAGATCAGGAATTGTGAAAAATCACTTTTCCTTTTCTGCATTTTGCTGGTGAACCAAACACTAGGCTACATGGCTCATGATTCCCTTTCTGAAATTTCCTGCCTTGCATTTTGCTATTTACAACACAGTCATAATGTAAGAGGGTGATTTAATTAAAACAAACATACTTGCAATGCAGAGGTACATATTTAACACAATGCACAGCTAAACTCCAAAGCTCATTAATAGACAGCATCACTAAGTTAATTATCCATACAACACATGAAATGTATGTTGGTGTGTGAATACAGCCTTGGACATATTGGATGAAATCTTCCAAAGATACTAAATGATTCTGTTCAAATTATGTTTTGTGGTTTCCACATCCCTTCCGACAATTTCACAAACTCCTCTTTTTAGCAATCCTCCTGTTTAAATCTGAGACATCTTTTTAAATTCTTTCCTATTTTGGCCACTGTAAACATCTTTTCAGAGGGCCTCTTTATCTAGCATGTTGCAGTATTACCTTAAATGTTTGGCAGAACTAAATTTGGGCAAGCTGCACAGACACCTATACAAAAAAAATCTGTCCTAACTAGGCCAAAATAAAACTTGAAGCTCTCTGTAAATTCTGCTATAATCACACTGGAAGCAGATAAGAACAGATACAATATGTGTTCCAGCAAGAGTTACACACCTGACGGAAACTCTCTCCCGTCAGCACCAAGGGCAGGTATAATTCTCCCTCCAACCTTCACTCCTTCCTTCTGCTAATTCTACCCAAAAAGGATGAACAGTTCCAATCCTGCATAAATCCTATATAATACCATGATAATACCAAAGTCATTTCCCCCCAACAAGATAATAATAAAAGCATCAGAATAAGATTCCACATATCCATTCATAATAGAGCAGTCCTACCTTTTCAGTTTCATGTAATTCTCGCTAGCTGCAGGTCTGCATTCAGCCCGTTGTACCACTATTCCTTCAAGGGCAAGTTTATCTAGAATGGAAAAACAAAGCAATATTGTGCATTAAAACAGAATTCATCAATAAAGTCAGCATTTGAATTATTTTTCTCTAATACAGAGTTTAGCAAACATAATGTAAGTTCTCAAATCTCTGCTACTTTAATACTGAAGAAGAGGAGCAGAAAGAGAACACACTTGCAGAGGTGGTACACCCTTCGCATCCTCGTTTTGCCATCAGATGTTTCGCATGTTATGAATTAACCACAAAGACTAATTTTTTAATAATAAGCTAGGACCTGTGTAGCCCACCCTTTTTAGTGTTGCATTCTGCTTACTTAGGAACTGTTTTCTAGAAATGTACATTGAGTACACCCCGTATCTTTGAAAAATAATCTGTAAAGAAGACCCAATCAGAGTATCCAACATTAGTGGAAGATAAAATGAGAGCAAGTTTTATTTCTACCCTGTCTGACTTTCATCAGAAAATATGGTAACTCATTTTTAGTTATAAAACAATAAAAAAATTCTTCACCAAAGGAGTGTAAAGCAATAAAATAATAACACATATGGTAACACCAGGGAGAAAAAGAAATTCTGCAATTGCTACTCTAGAAGTTGGCCCCTGTAAGAAAGTTTTAGTTAACACAGTTCTCTCTGCATCCACCTCTCTAACAGCCTCTCTGCAACTTGCTGTCAGCACCTTTTTGCCTAAAACAGCACTGCCTGCCAGAGCAGTGCAACAGCAGCAGCCTCCGCTGTAATGCAGGAAAAGCCTAAAAACCAAAGCAGCCTTATACGAAAACACGCAAGAGCGACCTTGGCTACGCTCCCGTTTTTCTTCTGTGTGAGTGGGGTCAATTTAATCCTCTCTTTGGGGCACAGACAGCACGGTATGTCCAAAATAAACACTACAACCGCCTCGGGCAGCACAAACGGATGAGTTTCTTAACGTCAGTGAACTGATTAACTCCTACTACTTAAAGTGTCCTTCCTAAAGCATCTCACCTTGCTACTGGTGTAGGGGGCAGCACTGCCACTGCCAGCTGCCACAGAGGGTGACAGAAAACCTGGAAAAACTGAGGCGAGTAACCCAGCTCCTTCCGTGGGAGAGGTAGGAAAAATCCCCAGATTTTTCCAGTGCTCTCTAGACTGAAATCCTATTACATCCGTAAATCTAAGTCTGCTCTCTCTAAATAATGCAAACAACATCATTTTGTCATCAAGTATTTAAAAATGATTTCACTTACACATCCTTGTTTTGAATTAGAAATTAACTAACTGCTTTATGGCAAAACCAACATTTTCTTTCTGGCAGTTTTGAACATATCAAAGTAAAATTTTATGAAGATACTTCTGCTTTTACAGATTCATAATGGTTTAAAGCCGTAAGAGAGAACTTAGCCTGCTTGCCTGACCTCCTACGTAGCATAGAAAATTAAATTTATCTTCTTCTGTGAAAAATCTAATAACTTATGTGTGACTAGGATGCTATTAACATCAGCGTTTAAATTGTAATGTGAACTTGTCTCCAGCTTCTAGGAGTTAGCTCGTCTTTCTGTATAACATTAAAGAGCCTTTTAATACCTGGTATTTTCACCCTCTGAAAGTGCCTATACATTGTAATAATCAGGTCACTTCTCAATCTTCTTTACAATAAATGAAGTAGTTCAAGCTCGTGCATTATCTCACCATAAGGCATTTTATACCGTACTTGAATCACTTGAATTGTGGTTCTTATATGCACCTTGTTCAACATTTCAATGATATTTTAAGAACACAGGCTCCACAAAGTAGATGCAATACTTCTGTACTAGTCTTATCATATTGCATAGAAAGGTATAATAACCATACAAAGATAAAATAACAGCCATAGGAGAAGAGTTTTTACATCCAGTCTGGAATATATCTCAGCTCACTTTAACCATCTCAAGGTTATTCAACGAATTCTCTCAATTCAACAAGGAAAGGGAGGAAGGGAGATGCTGAGGAGACAGCTCTTCAGGATTCAATTAGCTGCCCTGTGCTGGCGTTCTTTTCCTCTCCACTGACCGTGCTTCATGTTTAGATGTCAAAAACTGGGTGATCATCAATTCCTCCCTAAAATCAAGCTCAGTGCCTTGGTGAAGCCAACTCTCCACGATGTGCCCAACACACCTATTTGCAGCCTTTCCCACACCATCCGTTCTACATATGTGCATTGCACGCCCTTTTCCTAGGTATATAACCGCCTCTAGCTTAGTGAAAAAGCTTTTTGTTTAAGCAGATTCTGTGAACTAAGTGATCCAGGTCACCCTGTAACACTCCTGTCAAAGTTACTCACTGTCTGGCCGGATGTTCGTGTCAATCATGACACATTTTATGAGCAGCGACTCCATCTCACTGTGGGCCCTCTTGCTAATCCTGGAGGAAGCCCTTCAAACTACTCCTTGCAGATGGCTTCCCACTGATAATTACTTTCCAATAACTGTCAGCCAGATCTCCATCTCATTCTGTGCGAGCTGATTTTTTCTTTAACGTAAATCAGAACATCACAAGATACTGAACTACCATGAAATGCGAAATGCTAACAGACTGCAACCATGCTGTGCCTTTGTCAGGCAAATTTCTCAATAATAAATAAAATGAGGTTTATGTGATCAGAAAACCTTTACATTAAGCCACATTACTAATACAAATTACATATAATTGTGCGTGTGTGTTTGTGTTTGTGTATTATTTCCTTTCCTATCTCTTGAACTTCATGCCAGTTTTTCCATTAGTTTATATGGTAGAGGTATTATGCTAACTAGCCTGTACCACCTAAGCCATTCATCCTTCTGCTTTCTGAAGGCTGGTGCGCTGTGAGCTGCCAATTTTGAAACTTATTTCTAAGTTTTAAGGATCAACATCAATAACCACCTATTGCCTACATCAGTCTTTTAGGAAATTCAGTAACAGTTATTTCAACCTTTCAGTTAAACATGTTTATCCCTAGTAACACCTTATGACTTGCTTCACATCTTTAGTAATATCCTTTTTTAATTACCAACAGTCTGGGCTTCTTGCATTTAATATTCCATTATTTCACCAGCGGCTTCAGTGTACAAGGCTGTCCAGAGCCTCAGAGATCCGAATGTTCCAGTTAGTCTGCCAAAACTTACCCACTGTCCAGAAGCCCAGGTTCATGTCCCACTTCTCCTGGCCCCTTTGGGGTATTTTAAGACATCCAGAGAGTCTATCAGAACAAACCTCTTCTGGCTGGAGAGAACCTATTGCACTAAGCATCCAAATGCAATACTGTAATAAGGGAGGAAGCATTTTTCACTGCCTTCCTAGCCTAACTAGTCTTCATTCACCAAAGTCATGGATCTACCTATTAACTTCAGGAACCTAGATCACTTATCAACTCTTGCAGGGGCAGCAATCCAAAAAAGACATCCCAAATGCTACACGTCTGTCTGGATACATAGCATTTCCGCACTTACATTAGTCTGGAACTAAAAGGATGAATAAGGTATGAGAGCAGCAATTCCCCAGTAAAACACCTACCCAAAATAAAGCAGACAGAAACACACAGACAAACAGGTTCGAGTCAGGAAGGCTGGACACATCCAACGATTACAAGAGAAAAGAGAGTCTCGTTTCCCAGAGCTTCTCGTGCTCTGAATGGTCCTTATGTGAGCAGAAAATGCAAGAATAGCTTTGGAGAGGCTGATCTATGGTGGTTAAAATGCTGAGGGCCATCGTCACACAGGCACGGGGGACTGTGCAGCACATGTTACTGAGAGGGTTTTTTGAAAGAAAAAAAAAGAGAAAGAAAGAGAAGGAGGGAGATTGTCTAGATTTTCATGTGCTAATTTTCTAGTCTGACTGCACCTAGCTCTGATTTACAGCCACTGAGTCTTGTTAGACCTTTGGCTGCGAAACTGCAGAGCTTGCTTTAAAAGCTTTCAGCCCATCCAGGCACTTACAAACTCTCCTCCTTTATTAGTCTAATAAATCATGCTTTCTTCCATCATGCTTTCTTTCATGTTTTCCAGTTTCTTAACCATTCCTATCGCTCTGAGGAGGTCCAGTTTACCAGTGTATCCCCGGAAATGCAGGTCTTAGGGTGCGTGGGGCAGGACCCACAGCCTATGGGCCCTGCTGGTCACGAGAGCCAACGGATGCACGGGATGGGGGAGATGGAGACCCACCTCGGAGGCTGCCATTCCCAGCAGCAGGAGAACGTGGCCAGGAGAGGGTCCCTCGAGGTCCCTGCTTTCCCTTGCCCTGCTGGGCTGCTGCCCAGGTTCCGGCTGGATGGGGCATCCACATGGCATCAGCTCCTGTCTTATTCACTATACCTTTCCTCTGAACCATTTCCAGATTCTGCCAGTAACCACATACTTCTTCACTGGCCACAAATAAATAAAGATACAGCAAAGAACCAAATCAGAGGAGCATTTCAGTGCTAATTCTCTGTTTACATTCTCTAGTGCGAGACCCAGCAGATAGCTTTTCCATTGAGCTAAGTGAAAGGGAAACTAATACAGTCTAATACAGTCTAATTCAAAATGACAAACAGGGCCTGTTCACAGATTTATCAGAAAAGAAAACATTGCCTCCTTTGATGATCAAACTCGTAATATAAGAAAAAGATATATTTCAAATTGAGCCAGTCCATTTTTCCTATACCCACCTTGATGGTTATTATTATATTACTCTCTCTTAATTTTTGACTGACCTTCAAGTCAGATTTTTTATTATTTTGTATATATTGTCACTTTTCATTTCAAATACTGGGGTCATCCACTTTACCTTTTAAACACTGGCACAGCGTTTGCTTTTTCAATCTTGCAGAACTGTAATGCTCAAAAATTACTGGAAATAAAAACAGCAGTAATTGTTGATAGAGCTTCTAGGATAGCTCTTCTAAAACTTTTGAATGAGAATTTTTCAGACTTGCTGACTCAAAAATCTTTCATTTCAATTAGTGTGTAGAGCTTGCTTTCAATGGCTGTTAATCAACATCCTTGAGTTATTACTGGAATGAGAACATCTATGCTACTACTGCTGTGAACCAGAACCTACTTAGTTGTTTTAACTGTCCAATGACCTAGACAATTTTTGGTGTTATGACATTAAATGACTTACAAATTACTTAGATAACTTATCTAAATATGAGCTTCGTAATACACGTCAGAAATTCTATACCGCTTTTAGCTGTAGCTGGTCCTGTTTCCAGAGCAGCAGCTTTAGGAGCACAACAGAGGAGGGAGATGATCCAAAAGCAAGTAAGAAAGGCAGGACAAGGGACCTTTCCTGTTGTTTCTGTAAAGGATTTACTTTGCTGTGTATGGCTCCTCTTCCACTAGCAGGGCACACGGCTGCTCAAAAGTGCCAAGGCTCAACTGCAAGAAATATATACACACTCTTACTAAAATGGACTTTTGGTCAACCAGAAGAAGGGCAGAAAGACGGAAAATGTTCATTCAGGTTTCTTAGGCATAGCAACACGTGCCAAAAACAAGGAACTATTCACAGTCACTGAAATAACTCTTCCCTCAGTAGAACTAGATGCACCAAAGTACCGTATATACCAAGACGTGTTTATGAAGAATGAGGATTTTTGGAAAAGCTTCCTGTAGCATAGCAAAGAAGGGGGAAAAAAAATCACAAAGGTGTGATAAGTTTAATTTTTTTTTTCCCAAGGATGACTGTCAGCTTCAGGGAAGTAAAGTTGCATGGGCTTGAAGTATGGAAATTTTACAAATCTACATTTTTCAAGTCTCAAAGGTTTAAACATAAATGTTCTGCATCTTCACACACCATATTTTCTGCATCAAATAACATTGAATTTTTTATCATATGAACAACTTAAATGATTTTCCGTGATCTTTAAAAAAAAAAAAAACTTGTTCACAAAATTGGAAAATTTCAACTGGAAGTGTTAGAATATTCAGAAGAAAATGAGTATGTGAAACTAAATGAGTAGATTTAATTCTGAACTGCTGCTCTGTAACTGCTATCTTGCAGTTAAGGATAGCTTGCCATGAAAGACTATAAAATGTCATATCCTTTACTAACCCCAGCTTTCCTTGGAAAGCCCTAACTACCTTTGCCAGAACTTTCCCAGCTCATCTTCAAAAACTTTTCATCACACAAGATCAAAGCGCCATAAAATCCCTTCTCACAGCATTTAACAGCCACTAACATAGATCAGCATTGTAGCTATATACAATCTAAGCATATTAATTTAAAAAAAGTGAATTTGAAAAGAAGCCTCCTGTAATGATACACACACACACAAAAAAGAAAAATCAACCACATTTAAAACTATTCAGCTCTTTTGTTTTCTTGATCATATACTCAGTAACAGTGAAAGTGGTTAATTTTGAAAAGGTTGAAATGTTTTAAAGTTAGAAAATGATGAAAACCTCTTTGACTGAAATGATGCTAAACAGAGTGATGGCATCAGAGTTAAAATTAAAACCATGACTAATTCCTGATAAATCAAATCTAATGAATAAGATACGCTTAATATATTACATACAGCAGCAGAAAAAAATAGTGTACCTGTGCTAGGCAGGCAGATCAGCAAGTCAAAGAAAAAAAAAGTGCCTTTATTTCTACTAGATTCAGCTAGCAAGTAATAGAATATTAGAGTAATGAACTGGTAGTATTAATAACAATTAGTCTTACACAGAACTGTATGAAACAAATCTCAACGGAGAGGGCAGAAGAATTTACAGAGGAACAACCCTGTTGTCGCTAACCAGACAAAGCAAGAGGCATCTACCTGCAGCGTGAGGACTCCATCTCGCCAGGAAAAAACACAGAGCATCCTTCCAAGGCCTGGGCGCAGGTATGCTGCAAGGGGAGAGACCTGTGGCTTTTAAAAGACCAAGGAAGGCGCCTGGCATCCCGGCTGCACGGGATCCCAGTGCCCACAGATTCCAGCCTGCTGTGCCCACGTCCCCCCCGGCCTTCGGGAGTGCTGCTGAGCTGCAGTCACTGCTCTGCCGAGGCACCCGCGGGCAGGGAACCCTCGGTGCCGCAGGGAACCCTCGGTGCCGCAGGGCAGCGGGCAGTTATTCCCCCGGGATGGGATAACCGGGATGCTGGGTCACTGCAGCATCATCATCCATGTCCACAGCAGAGAGCCCTCAGCTCTAAACAGGTTTTAACTGTGGCACAGGAACAGGCAAGCTCACCCTGCCTGGTGTGGCTGCAGGATTTACACGGGTAGGGATGTTTCTTCAGCTGGAATTGGGCGCTTTCACCATAGGTTTTTACCTAGAGGGACCAACAGGTCCCGCCAGCACCACCTATGAAATCGCTTCTAGGGAAGCATCGCACATTGCATATGTGTTTCCCCAAGGGGGAATATATGCACACATCCTGTAAATGACACCTTCTGGTACAAAAAAAAGCAGTTTTGGCCTGCTGTATAAATTGGGAACCATGATCAGCATGCACACACACACACAAAGAAATCTGAAAAGATGCTCTGCGAAAATTAAAATCCTTAAAACCAAGCCACCCATCTAACATCATGAACACGAAACAGGATCAATGAGTTGACACTATAAATTTTAAAGTATTAAGCACACAGTTCTGTTCAAAACGGCATTGCTCGTTTCTGTGAGGACCTGGAAACCGACGCAAACTTGCCAGGCTGGAGAGGGAGTTTTTGTGCCGTTCTTCCCTCACAGGGTTAAATGCAAATCCTCCCTCGCAGCCACACTCCTGATGCCGGCTGCATCCACCGGAGACGCCACCCACCGCCGAGCGGAGCAGAGCGGAGCGCGCGCCGGGCAGCGCTTCCACGCCGGAGCTGCAGAGAGGCACCTCGCAGGAAGGAAAATAACACACAAATCCCTTCTCGAGCCTCGGGGAGCCCAGCGAGAGAGGCAGCTTTTACTTCTCCTCCTTGACGTCAATAATGGATCGAAAAACAAACAGAAGGGAAAAGGAATACGAAGAGAAGCACAGCAACTCAGAGGGCTGTGATGCAGACAAGGACTATAAGACATCTCTGATCACTCTGAACGTCGGGGGCTATCTGTACATCACACAGAAGCAAACGCTCACCAAGTACCCAGACTCTTTTCTCGAAGGCGTGATAAACGGGAAAATTATGTGCCCGCTGGATACAGACGGGCATTTTTTCATAGACAGAGATGGACTTCTTTTCAGGCACATCCTCAACTTCCTACGAAATGGAGAACTTCTTCTACCAGAGGGGTTTCGAGAAAACCAACTTCTGGTACAAGAGGCAGAGTTTTTCCAGCTGAAAGTACTATCAGATGCTGTGAAATCCAGGTGGGAGAAGGAACAGCTAGCATGCAGGGAGACGACTTTCCTGGAAATCACCGACAGCCACGACCGTTCACAGGGTCTCAGGATCTTTTGTAATGCTCCGGATTTCATAGCCAAAATAAAATCTAGAATAGTTTTGGTGTCCAAAAGCAGGCTGGATGGATTTCCAGAGGAGTTCGCAGTATCTTCAAACATTATCCAATTCAAATACTTCATAAAGTCAGAGAACGGTACGCGGCTCGTACTGAAGGAGGACAACACCTTTGTCTGCACCCTGGAAACTCTAAAGTTTGAGGCTATAATGATGGCTTTGAAATGCGGATTTAGGCTGCTGACCAGCCTGGATTGCTCCAAAGGCTCCATCGTTCACAGCGACGCGCTGCATTTTATCAAGTAACTCCCGAGGCCAAGGAGAAGCACGAGGCCCCTGGGGTCCGTGTGGCCGCAGCGGCACCCGGGCGCCACGGGCAGCACGTCCAGCTCTCCCAGCCCCTGCGAGGAGCCCCGCGCGTGAGGCCACGGTATGTACATCCCCCCGGCACCCATCTCTGGGTCATCTCCGCTCACCGAAGACCGTACGCCTGAATATAACAAAATCGGTCTGCTAAACCCTGTAAGCACAGACTGAACATTGCTTCGTGCTGTCTGCAGTATCTGTTTTCTTCACGCTGCCTTTCGGCCGGAGCGCCTAGCTGAATTTCTGTGTACTTGTATGACTCACGTGCACACACCTAATTGCTCTGCTGAACAGCGGCGAGAGCATTTTCATATAATATGCAAGCTTCAATATGTTTTGCTCATAACAAATTCAGAATGGATTTTAACTGGAATAAATGATTTTGAATGTTCTTTAGTGTTTATGTTAATCTATTGTACTGGATTTGCAACACCGTGAGACTGCAAGGTTTCAAATTAATCAACTTGAATTTAAAGTTAATTAATCAACTTGATTTGATTTAATTTTCAAATTAATCACCTTGATTTTTTAACACATGATTTATCAGCTCACTTAGCTGAAACCAAGTCTGCAGCTGTATTACTGAATGCCTAACAATTTCTAAATACACTTAAAATACCAAGATAATGCTGAGGGGGGAATTAATTCCATTAGTGGAACTGAATTGAAACTGCATGTTAATTTTTCTATTTTTTCTTGTATGTGTATATGCATTTTACATGAAACGGCTGACAACAATGTTGGGCATAAAGTTTCATGTAACAGGTTTCCAGGAATGACATCCTGCAGTGCCCGAGTCGCTATTTCCCACTCGTGAGTGCTGATCAGAGACAGGCAACTAGCACAGCCCTTGCTTTGCACAAAGGTTTAGTTTAAAAGCAAGCAGAACTATCAGCTTTGAATAGATCACCTGCTGCCATTGAAGATGCATCAACATAAATAGCAGGATAAATAGCTTCTTCCTCCTCATCTTCCTGATAGATCCAGGTATTTCACTTACATTTTAATGAGTGTTAGTATCTTCTATGGAACAACCCTAACTAATTTATCCATGAATATTACAAATCAGGCATTCAGCAAAGGTGGACAGAAAAATAAACATCATAAAAGCTAAACAGAGGCTTCACCAGTTCTTTCTGAGTTCAGGTTTTGTTTGTTATTAATGCTATTAAAGGCAAAAAAGCACCTACTGAGAGATTTCTCAACTTTCTTAAAATGTTAATTTCCCATACAGGGAGAAAACACCAAAAATGTCAAAATAAAATGCAGCCCTAGCCACGCTAGAAGTGACAACTGAGGAAAACAGCTAACACAAGACAGGCTGGGAACAATTTTGTCTTGGAACAAGACAAGACCTTCGTTCTTTAGGAAAGAACAAACACATTTTCAGTAGTGACCAGAAATACAAACCCAATGCCCACTAATCCTTCGGCATGGATCAGTACTCACTTGTAACATGCACTGACTGTTGTTAAACAAGTCCCTTGCCAGAGATGATTTTATAAAGACAGACTCTAGATCTCCAGGTCAGGCAGCAGTCACAGAAAAATATGACTTTATCAAATGGGAAAATCCAACATCTCTAAAACATGGCTTCAGAATTAACACACTGACTAAAAACCATGAACTTGTCCATCCAGACTCCAAGTTACAGCTTGAAGGATCATAAATGACGTAGTTTTAAATGGAACTTCTCCAAATTAAACTATTCAAAAGACAGATCACTGTAAATTCCCGACAATCGGAGAAGGGTTTGTGTATCCCAAAGCTTTTCCGAGCTTGTCCAAAATCATTAACTATCTAATAACAAAAAGAAATATAGCAAAACATAACTCTTTACATACCCAGGTCTTTTACATTCCTATGCCATCCAAGCTAGAAGCCTAATACTATGTATTGTATGTGTTTTTTTTTCCCAAACAAATTATTTTCAAATTCAGAAATATCTCCAGAAGTATCTTCAGACATCCTCATTAACCATTAATCTTGTACATATGACAATCTCTAGGACTTTTGTGAGAAGTAAACGTGAAAGTTCACTGGAAAAATTCAAACTCTGCGGGTTTTCTAAGAACTTGAAACACCACTGCACCCAACAAGTCATGAAAAAACATCTCTGTATTTACTGTACATGAGGCAGAAATACTGACTAGACATTCTAAAAAAAGCTCCACAACTGATCTACAAGTCGGAAAGACGCATGCTCACAGTGCTGTCAAATACATAACCTATCAAAGCACAAAGTCTGGAGGAGGCTGTTGCTTCTGAGATGTCAAATCATCCATTTTCTCTGAAATGCTTTTGGTTCTAACCTTCAGTTATAATGATTACTTGACTGAGAAATGTTTGTACTGTATAAAAGAAAAAAAAAAGAATAATTATTTTCAATTTCAAATGATCAATAAAATAAACTGTGGTTGTTTGCCTTTTGATTGGACTCTTAGGAGGACACATATCAAGGAACTGCCAGCAGTTTAATATCAAAGAACAGCACCAGATTTTCATCGTGGAATGACTGCACTCATGGAAAAGCAGTAGCGAATTTGATGGTTCTGCACTTGTTACAAGAAATGTCTTTGCAATAAAGAAATTCACACACACACACACTGGTAATCTCAGATAATACCCTCACTATCTGAAATATCTTCTAAGAGTATTTTGCAGCTATTCTTCAAAAATTCATTGGAAACCTTTTCTTTGCCAGGCCACCGGTTCAGAGTACCTATTCCCCTCTTATTCTCTGAAAAAGAAAAAGCAGTTGAACACTATTCCTTTTTTCTGCAGTGAAAATGCATATATCTAATCATAAGTAAAAAGAAATTCCTCTGCTGTTGTATTTTTGGCTTTTAAAATTCAATGATCGTTACATTAAACACTTTTCACTGCAAATGTTTCTATTTCAGTGTCAATTACACTGACATCAATGGCATACATTTTAATCTGCCATAAAACACCTGCTGCAACACTAACTTCAATCCTGTCTTTTTTTCTCATTTTCATGAGTGCTCGTGTTTGTACAAGTGTTAGGATTTGAAAATTTTATGTGCTATCTCTGATCGAGGGCACCTCACTCAGCTGCTCGATTTGCACAGCAGAAACAGAAGGCAGAGGGGGCAAGAAAACCATTCTCTCTGCTATTTACATTGAAAAAAAACCCTGCAAACAGGTTGAATCATATCATATCTGCTACAATTAGATGATTCAAACTATTTATAAGCTTGAACAATTTTTCAAACCAAGAAGGGTTCTTGAGGGCATATAAAGGGCATATAAAGAGGGCATATAAAGAAAGTAACCATGTAAAACTTCCATACAGTGAATAATAAAGTTGCATTTTCAGTTGGCAGGTGCTCACCAACAAACACAGGTTGCACAGGATCACTGTTACTTATGTTGATGCTTCGGCTCCACTACTGCAGACTGTGTTGGGAAAGGTAGCAGGTCATCTAGAAGCTGCTTTAAGTTGGCAGTTGCATCCCTGATTCTACTCTGGCAAAGGTAAAGCTGCAGAGTCAATTGTGACAGAAATACCAAGATTGTTCTGCAAGACTGTTCTGCAAGATTGGGAGACGATAAATGTGCAAGGTATTCCTATTCCTCTCTCTCTCTCATTAAGAGTTAGATCACAAAATAGCCCTACAAGTAACAGAAAAGAACTGTAATTTTCATAATTTCTCTAACAATCTTCAACTGCTCAGGCAGGAGCAGTAAGTAGGGTAGGAATAACAAGCTGCCCACGCTGGGCCCCCCAAGCTAAGACTCAGCTTGATGCCTCGCACTGGGTCAGCTCCTCTCACGTGGAAGGAGGGCAATCCAGGGGCAGTTCAGGAAAGGGAGAGCTGAAGGCTCCACAAAACCCACTGTGGAAAAAGAATATCCTTGTGTCAGTGAATGCCCGGAACGACTGCCACTAGGGGCCAAAACCAACCAAAGTGCCGTTGCGCAGGCTCCTGCCGCACCTGTATGCCCAACATTTCCATGAGTGGCCACGAAGCCGATGGTGCTCCCATCAGCTGACACAGCTGTCACGGTATCACTTATTTGCCTTGTTTCCACCTAAAAGTACGCATGGTCGCAACAGGTGCCCGTTGTGACTGTGAGCTCTGTCTCCAACCCCTCGTCCTTCACCCATCTGGTCAGAACGCCCACTCTTGATCCTATGACCACCACACTGCCCCCCTCATCTTGCTTTCCCCCAGCCCCACACGCATTTGTGTTCTTTTCTCCTATCCTCCTGCCGCTTTCACAAGGGCTTTGACAGGGCCTTGGCATCAGCCTGACTCCTAAGAGGAGGAATTAGTAAAGACAGTGGCCAAAAGCAGGGGCCTAGGACAGGACAAACATGCACAATGCTCTCCTCAGTCTCTTCTCTCCAACCACTCGCTGCCCAGGGAGCTCTGGAGCCAGATGTGGTTCCCAGAGCCAGCCTGGGTGCTACAGGACAGCCAGGCAGTGCAAAAGGCTGAATTGAAGCTGTTGCTGTGGACAGCCAGTGCCTGCCTGCCTGGCGACCAGTGTTTCACGGCATTATAACTCCACCACCAACATTTTCATGCACTTGTGTCTTATTTTCAATTGTATTTTTGCATTTGGGTGGGTGTGAACTGGTCATGTCTTTCTTAAGGTAACTAAGATGTATTTATATCCAAGAAGCAAAACAACATTACAGCATCCTTAGCACTAATGACTGCTATTGGCGCTTCTCCCCTGAGTTAAAAGTTTGACAGATTTTACATTCAACAAAATGGGAACAGCTTAAGAAACATTTTATCCTCCTCTTCTTACCACTAGTACAAGCCGAATGATGGCAGACAACAAATATTACAATTCAATAATGGCAGTGCCACATGCAAGAATTTTATTTGGGTAAAAATGTCAGGCTGCCCTAATTCTGCCGCCAAATAAATCAACAGTGGGGAAGTAACCTGGGTGTCCAACAAAATACTCTTTTTTTTTTTTTTTTTTTTTTTTTTTTGTGTGGAAACAGTTCAGCTTTGCTAAATAACTATTATGTACCCTCAATTTAGTCCCTTCTTTTAGAGAGCAGGGCACAAATTGACAGTAAAGTGACAACTTATTAAAAAAGAAAAAAAGAAAAAGTATTTTCACAGGAAGATACAGGGTTATGTTATTTACTAGGTTTACTAGGAAAGCAATCGATAAGACAACAGAAATCTGAGACCAGTAAATTAATATCACTTAGAATTACTTAAAATTAGTTTTGAAATGGACCTAGTAGGAGGTATTGGCATATGACACACAACACTGCCTTAAAATGCAGTGAGGCAAGAGGAGGCAGAGGGAAGAGTATGACGACCCCCAAGGAATGCAGTTGCTGGGATGAGCAAGCTGTCTGAAAAGGAAAACACAGTTGCCTTTTAAAAGAAATCACATCGTATCCTACCGAACTACAGGGTAGGTTTCCCTAAAAAGGTGCACGGTAGCAGCACTGCACACCGCTAAAGCAACAGTCTCCAGAAAAAGCTGTTTCTCCCTGCACTGGAGTTTAACATCACTGCCGCTACCATTTAACATCACGTTTGCTCATTTTAAGCTACGGAAGAGAACACTGCTCGGCTGCCTCAGAAACCAAACTGTTCGCAGAACCAGCACAATAATTATAGCGGTAAACAACAGCCACTCACTTAAAACATTATTAGAACACGATGACATTCAGCTTCAACACATTAAGGCTCTAAAACCAAATAATGAGAGGATGACTGTTACAAACCAATGCGTGCTGCAGGTCTGTAGCCTCCTCCTGACAGTGCCAGGAATGACTGCAACACTGCCTCGCTCTCTGGTGTGCTGCGTTTTGGGGATATTGAGGGGTTTTCTGGGAGTTCATGCAACCTATGATTTTTTGATATTAGAGGGGGGCTCCTCTTCTTGCAGCCCAAATGCTATTTCAGATACTTCTATAGCCAGGTAGCTTGAATTTCCCAGGATACATCCATTTTTTCCCCCTTTTTGCCCAGGAAGGTGAAGTTCCTGCAGCTCAGGAGAGGGACAGGCAGGGTGCAAGGCAGCGAGAGGTGACAGCAGCTGAGGACGAGACGAGAGGGAGGACAGAGGGACTCTGTGACAGCAACTGTCACCTTGGGGCTCTGGGTGAACGGAGATGCCCACACAGTGCAACACCAAGGCCCTGCAAAGCAAGCGACCGCTCTAATTAACTCGGAACTGCTCGGAAAGTCATCATCCTCTGACTTCTCCTATGACGGATTTCAGAAAGGCAATTCTCTTCTTTTTTTTTTTACCTTCTGCAGAAGTCAGAGGGAAGACAGGATTCACATTTTTTACTCATTAATGCATAGTTTCAATCTACAGATCCACTGCTGTGACAGAAAGCTGTTTGCTGTCTCCGGAGTGATCCAGGGTTTGCACCATGATGAACAGATGAAGATAGAGACGACAGGTCAGAGGTGGGTACAGACTCCCTCAATTAGTAAGAAAAAATTAAGCAAACAAACTACCAACGAACAGGCTAAGCACCAAAACATCGTAAACCGAATAAGCAACTGTAACACCAAGGCGAGTCATTTATTGCCTCTCTACTACTTAAATAAAGCCTTTGGCAAGCATTAGCAATAAGGCAGTACATTTTCTCCATGCTGAAATCCGGTAATCTCATAGGAGACAAATTAAAGGGCCTGCAGGCCAAGCTGATAAAAATCAGCAAGACAGAGAAGCATTCCCGGGGGACTATTCTTACCAGGACCAACTTTATCTAAGGCCTGCAGCACTGCCCGGCCTTGCGATACTGCTAACACATTTCCAAAAACGCACAACAAGATGTTCTTTCCCAACGGCGCCCCGATTCAGCGCGGAGGCTGCTCTGCGCCTTCTCGCACGATGATAAATGAACTCCACGGGCCGCTCTCCCACCGCGCGCAGGGACAGTGATTTTCGGCCTCGCCGACAGGTACGGCGCACAGCTCCCGGCCGCAGCAGGGCCCCACGTGCCCCCTGCTCGCGCGGTATCAGAGATGTCTGCAAGACGCCGGGCTGCAAAAGCCTCCGCGCTCGGCAGGAGCAGCAGGAGAGCTCCACGAGGCTGCTCCTCGCCTCGAGAGCGCACCAAGCTCAAGCAGCTGCCCCACCGCAACGGTTACGTGCCGCTTCGGAAGGCTGCTCTTGCCTCAGCTTTCACTGCTGCTCCCCTCCGAGGTCATTTTCGGGGTAAAAACCTGCTCCTTCAGGGGGCTGAGGTTACCCGGTTGTGCCGTGTTTCTTTTTAGATGGTTATTAAATTAAGCTAAGTTTCCTTTTTTTCCACCAAAAGCACTTTGTGGTGACTGGGGAAAGAACGGAGAAGATTGTTAAGGGTTGAAGCTTATTACTGGCTCCACTTTTTAAAGATACATATTTCAAAGGTTGGGAAGAAAATACATCATCTCAGAACTAGATGAAGAGATGGTACTATTGCAGGGAAAAAGGTCTATATATGGTTAAAAAGAAGCAACTTCAGTTATCCATGATGCAAGCTAACAACACTACAGAACTGCTACCTAATGAGAGAGAGAAAAGGGGGGGGGGGGGGGAAGAGGTGGAAAAATATGAGGGTAAGGACTCTGTATCAGACTGCCTGGCCCAGGATCTTATTCCCACCACAGAGGCCAAAACGGAATGGGCGAAACCCAAGAGCAGTGCAAGCCGACGGGATTCTCCCGCCACTGCAGTGTTCGGCCCCCAGCCACACATAGCCAGGGGTCCTCCGTGTGAGACACGCTTCCCCTGGCCCTAACGGGATTCCCTTCCACACACCCCTCCGGCCTCCCCTCAGCTCTCTCAAACGCTCAGCATCCACCTCATCTTCTGGCTCCGTGTTCTGCAGTGTAAATGCATTCTGTGTGCAGGGTACCTTCGCGCGTGTGCTTCTAAAAACCCTCCTGCAGGCTTCGCATCTGCTACGCGCCGGTCTTTTACAAGCCAAGACGGCAGGCGCTTGATCTCTGTCCCCTCTGATCCACCGTTCAAGACCAGTCCTGGAATTAGTGCTGGAAAGGCACTAATGACGGAACCCACCTAACATGAGTTATTTATTTATTCATTACTTATTTTTAAACTGGATGATCCTTGAGATGTATTTTAATTGCGACCGAAAGATTTCTGCAAGCTAAATACACCACGGCCACTCAGTCAAAAAGATAAATATTACAAAGCTCACACAACATACTACAATAAAGAGTAGTCCACTAAACACAGTAACTTCGGTACGTAAGTTAAAAACCAAACAGCTCTAGTCAGTAACTTACACTAACTCCATGTGGTTTTGGCTGTCCTGTCAGCGCAGCTTCCTTGATTCTCCACAAAGGTTATTACACCCAGTATAATAGACTTGGACTGCATATTTCTTAGAGCAGGAATGGTTGCATCTGTGTATATTTTAACATCTGTGTATATTTTAGCAGCTACAAATGAAGGTTCATTGCTGAATACCACTCCTAAAAACCCACTGAAAAGTTCATTATGTAAATTTTTATTGTACTTTTCTGCCATCAGAAAGCAGTTACATTTCCATCACAAAAACTGTCTCCACAGCTGGAAAACAGCACATTCCATATCTAAATTATTTTCAACACTGAGGCTTGAGCTAATATTTAAACTGGAGATTATTGCTTTGCTCCTCTTGATCATTTCCCCCATCACCATTAGTTTTGCTTTTGAAGTATAATTAATATTTTAGTCTCTTACATGGAAGAAAACAAAGGTGAGCCTGAGAGCAGTTGTATGCAGTTCTGTGACACAGAATAAGAACCCTGGGCCTTTTCAAAGGAATTTACCTCCTGTAGTTCAGTGTTTATGGAAATGCTAATGTTGAATTTCAAATATTTCAAAACATATAATCAGCATCTGAAGACTTTTAAACTATTATCTTTATCGCAATATCCAAAATTGAGGTAAGCGTGATCTGCAGACAATTCAGGTGTTATATGTTTGTGTTCACAAACACGTACATTTGCAACTAGTGAAATTTTAAACCAGATTCATGTTATAGTAGCTATGGCACCTCAGATAATTTATTCCTTTTACCCCAAATCAAATAGGAAATGGTATCAATATGGCTTTCTGTTCACTAGAATGCATAATATTACTTGCCAACAGGTTTAGGAAAAGGGGTGACTAACATCTTCCCCTAAAGTACATGAAGTTGAGATGGCCACTATTTCCTCTGAACTTACACCAGACTTTAACACCTGAAATTTGGATTCAACAGCAGTGCGCTTGGTTTGCAGCAGGCCAGACTCTTCGATAAGTATGTGTATATAACATTCTCTGATGTACACACTCCTGAACAAAAAGATCAATCCGTAGTTTGCACATAGAGTTGATACAGACACACATATCTAAAAGAAATATTACACTCTCA
The DNA here is from genome assembly GCA_034781795.1 of Crypturellus tataupa. NCBI lineage: Eukaryota > Metazoa > Chordata > Aves > Tinamiformes > Tinamidae > Crypturellus > Crypturellus tataupa. The sequence goes on from JAWLRI010000885.1 coordinate 624,539, forward strand.
GAATTACTTTCGCGAGGCTGAGGCAACATTATAATCAATTGCTGCCCGTGCAGCTTCGATTTACTGCCTTTCCACAAGGACAGTACATCAGCACCAGCATCCCTACTTGCAGCACAATATGTTTATTTAGCAGCACCCCTCTTAGCACACTACAGAGGCTCCGGGCAGCAACCTCTGCATATTTTTATTTTGCAGAGGGAGGGAAATCTATTCATCCCATGAGATCCTACTCACTATAAAGCATTTCACGGAGATGAAGTGCTCAATGAAGTGCTCGTAGAAGGCCTGCCCAGTGCCATCCACAATCGAACAGCAAAACCAGAAGGTACATTTTAGACCTCCTTGGCACTTGCTTTAGGCCACATCTGGAGCACTGTGTCCAGTTCTGGGCCCCACAGTACAAGAGGGATGTGGAGCTGCTGGAGAGAGTCC
>JAWLRI010000885.1:625070-641365 GCA_034781795.1 Crypturellus tataupa
CAGTGAGGGTGACAGAGCCCTGGAACAGGCTGCCCAGAGAGGCTGTGGAGTCTCCTTCTCTGGAGATCTTCAAGACCCGTTTGGATGCAGCCCTGTGCCACGTGCTCTGGGTGTCCCTGCTGGAGCAGAGGGTTGGACTAGATGATCCCTAGAGGTCCCTTCCAACCTTAGGCATTCTGTGATTCTATGATTTACACAGAGCACACCTTTAACCTATGAGATGACTTGGCTTTCACAGCTTCTGTGACTGCTGGCAGCACTTACAGGTATTCACACACAATTTGCCACCCCAGTCATGCAAAAGACTCTTGCAAATGGAGTCACACACACATACTTGGCTTAAATTACTTGCTCAGCATCATATAAGAACCAGTAGAGATTATTCTCATTTTATTTTTGCTTTAACTGACTATCTAACTCACTAGCTTCCTTTTACACCGAACACCAAACAGCCTTCAAGCACTACACAATATTGGCTAAAGCCCTGAGCACTGTTTATCATACACACTAATCAAACAGCATAGGCAAATGAAAAATACACTTAGTTTAGGTAAACCTGCTTCAGATATTGCTTAATTCCTGACCATTTGGATGGTAACCTTATCTAGCAAGTCTTGGATGATGCTACTAGAAGTTTACATGGCTTCACAAACCAAAAGGGATAGAACCTCTTGGTTCATTGGAACCATAGAAGAAAAATCCATGAGGGTCATTTAAATAGAATTACATCACCTCCAGCGTTGGAAGTCTCTGAGCTGTAAATGATTCAAGGCTTCAAGAAGTGTTTTGGAAAGACATGACTATTTGCTTTGTTCTTTTTACTCTTCTCTAAGCATCTGCTGTCGGCCACCTCTGGAGCCAGATGGATCTTTGGTGTGACCCATTATCCCGCACCCTATCCATGCAGCATCAAACTGGGTAAAATGTTGGCGTTGTCTTGCCTTTGGTTCACAACTGTCCTAGCAATAAGTGCAAATAAAAATATCATAATATTAATGATTTGTAACTTAGGAAAAAATCGACAGTATCCTATTAATCTAGAAAGATTGAGGAACTTCTTAAGAAAGAAAATCCAAGAATTTCTGAAGGTTAGCTGCAGTCTTTTAATATTATAACTGTCTCATTCCCTTTCCCTTCTCTCCCCTGTTTTTATTACAGCAATATCTAAAAGCAGTCATTAGGGTCTTATTATCCTAAAATACTACACAGATATATAAAGGGTTCATTATTGCCTCCAAAGTACTTGCTGTAGGCCAACATAAAGGTACATAAATGGCAAAAGGGGACACTCAAGTTGAATTACACAAAAGGTAGTTTGGAAAAGGTCATCAGCTCCGTGACGATTCTCAGAGAAAAAGAAATGCAACTGATCATTAATATTTTCCCTTTAAATGACATTAAATCTTCCCTTAAATGCTCATGCTTCAGATTAAAGCAGAATTACAGAAAAGACCCAAGAAAACATTTTATTTCTTTGATTTTTCTATGTTCTGCTCTTCAGATTGACAAATAAATGTGTGGTCATCTTGCATGATTTAACCAGAACAAGAAAGAGACCGTAAGTGTAAAAAGCTAACAACTTGTTCAAATTAAAAAAAAGCCAAACCAAAAATAAGGGAAAACTCCTTCAATTGAAGATTAATGTGATGTAAACATTACAACTGTGACTTGTTCTAGCAGTTAAACTCTCAAGATCTGCTCACAGGAAACATCTCACAGCAGTAAATCTCTGTTTTCTAGTGACATATAATACTAATCTCTAGAAACGAGTCCTTTATTACCTTAAAGCCACGCCAGAATTAAAATATAATCAGGGTGGGCAGATTTTAACAAGTAGCTGAAAAACATTTCACACTATAAAACATACCTTGGATTCAATGCAAGTCTACGAGCTATAACATCTCTGCCACTAGTCATAAATCTTTGCCACTCTAAGCCACTATAACCAAAGGCATCTCAATATTAAAAAGAATACATTTCCACCTCCAAAAATCAAAAATCAATTCTTCTATTCATACACAAAATAAGGATATGCTATTGACAATCTTGATGCTGACATGCAATTCAAAATTCAAAAATTAGGGAAATTAAAAACAGACATCTTCATATACTGCCTGAAAAAATATATCCCGTAGATCATTTTCAAAACCTCCTTGTGTTAGGACTGTGTTCAAGGATACTTCTGTGAAAGGTGGGGGCATGAGACACCTTCCAGTCCATCTACTGTCTCTGCCACTTCTATTTGTGGTTGCCAGCCCAGTGCCAGCTGCCCCTAATCTGCACACAGTGTAAGAAATCCTTCTACCAACAAGACTGAGATTTGTCTGTGTACTTTGCATCAGCTGCGTTGAGTTTTCCAAGGTCCCCTGCTCTTGTTAATACTATTGCTCATTCACTCTAGTACATAAATGATATTTGTGAAACAGCTCTTTCTTTAATGAAGAACGTTCATTACACACTGCCTGACACTGTAACATTCTCTTGCTGTTAAGTACTGCATGGGGGAATATCATATAAGACCAAAGAATAAATCAGAAGGGAACAGAGCAGGCTTGGACCACGCAACCTCAAGAGAGCTCTACTCAGACTCCTGGGGAACTACACTCACAGGATCCCAGAATGGTTGAGGCTGGAAGGGACCTCTAGAGATCATCCAGTCCAACCCCCTGCTCCCGCAGGGACACCCAGAGCACGGGGCACAGGGTGGCATCCAGGCAGGTTTTGGAAGATCTCCAGAGAAGGAGACTCCACAGCCTCTCTGGGCAGCCTTTTCCAGGGCTCTGTCACTCACATGGACCTGTTTCAGAACAAGCCAGACCCTCTCCAGAGCTCTCTCTCCCATGGCCATAAGGGAAGAACTGAGTTCACTAACTCAGATCTGGAAATTATTTAGATTCTAGGCCTACCTGATACAGCATGCTGTTGAGTTCAGGAAGAAAAATATCTACCATCTGAAGGCAATCCAATATTCATTTGCTTCTTCCAATGGTGTAAAATATTTCTACTATAGCAATTACAGTTGCAGCAACACGGCTGGAATGTGTAACAGTACTGAAAGTATCAAGACACTGCTGAACTGACATAACTGGCAAATGATGTCACCAAACCAACAACCCTTCTCTGACACCAACGAATTTATTAATCTTTCACAGGCATCAAGAAACTGAAAAAAAAAAAAAAAAAAATACCAGAACGCTATTTTTCTGACTGCTTAGTCTATAAAAGCAACATGAAAACTCTAAAGCTTTATAAACCTGCCACAAATTTTCCAGTTAGGAGGGAAGAAGTAAAACTACAAGATGCAAGCAGATAATGAACCTAAAGAGATAAAAACCAGAAGTTTAAAAATGTAGTTTTTAAAATCTATTTTAAGGGCAATCTTCATCATTACATGTTTTTTTTTTTTTTTTTTCATTTAAATAAAACATGAATAATTTAAGTCTTCGGCTGTAGCAATCAGTTTATTAAGTTGTTTCTCAATTTTATAATACTCTACCCTAGAAATAAAACAAAAAAGAAAAACAAGAAATTGGTGGATTAAAAAAAAAAAAGAAAACAGAACTGAAAAACTGCAGTCATAAATTGTTTCTTAAATGTTTCAAATAAAGTGTCCCACACTCACCAGTGCCGCTGCTTTCAGATTTTTCTTCTGGTTGGTTTTCTGGAAAAAAAACAAATGAACAAAAAAGGAAACATAATGTTTCTGTGTTGTTTGCTTGAAATTAAATCTGTGAAGTGGATTGCAAAACAAAGAAGAAATTATAAAAATCACAATCACTGGGTTCACTGACTGTCTACAAATTTACTTTTTGAAATATAGCCTGCCACAGGATGCAACAGAAATCTCCTTTAATGTTTAAACTCACAAGACATCTTCAATAGGAGGACAGCAACAGACCTCTGCTTGAGCTCTGTATGACTGAACTTAAATATTTTTACAGAATCAGAATGAAGGTTAAGCTTAAGCAATGAGCAGCACCCATTCATCTCACTAGTCTCTCTGGTCAAATGAATATTATTTTCTATATAATTAAAAAAAATGAGGATTCTGCAAAAGAGCTTAGAATTAGCATGACCAACCTTCTAAGTTGGCCATGCTAATTCTAAAAGAAAGAAAAAGAAAGAAATACAGAATGAGAAATACAACCTATTCAACAGCATGAGAGAATCAGAACATGTAAGAAGGAAGGAAGGAGAAAGACACAAGTGATAAAGTGATTTCCCAAAAAATCCCCTCAGTTCAACAGCAAAGGCAGAATCTGCAATGAGCTTCCCATATGAGATCACAGCCCAGTCAGTCAAGAGATAAGGACTGAGGGATACATTTTTATGAACTGAGCCTTAGAAAAGTATGCAAGTTTGTCAGCCTAAAAACTAGATGCTCCTTATTTTTACATATCTCCTAAGATCAAGAATAAAAAGAGCATTTTCACTTATCTGTAATACATTCTACCCTTTTCAAAGCATATTTGTCCTTAGCTTTCAATTCATACACATCACGGTCATCGTTGCAACCTATTTACTTACAGCCCAGAGTGAATTATTGATGTAATTCAGTGAGTAATTTTTGAGTTCAGTTAGTCTGATCGTTTCTGCTGTTTACAGGCTGGGTACTACCCGAACTGAAAACATGACATATTTCACAAAATCTTTTTCTTGTCCATCGGTTCTTCCATACTCAAGAATACTTTTCCCAGAGAAAAGACTGACAACCTGAGGCCTAATGTAAATGGAAAGAGTCTCTCACAGATCCCCTTTTCTCAGGCACTCACTGTTGTTAGTCTTAGCAGTGGAAGACGTGTGTTTACTCGCTGAGAAAACACAGTTATAACACAGGCTCTTCCTGCCCATAAGCATTCACAAAGTGAGGGAAGATCCTTGGCAACATTCAAGCCCATTTGCAAGACAGTCCGCTGCATGAAAAGATGTATTTTTTCATTCACATTCTTCTTGAGTATTTGGACCACTTACAGCGTAAGTTATAACTCAAGTAATAGACTAGCTCAGATATAGCGTTCAGAAAAACTCTTGTACAAGACACTCAAAAAATAAACAGGACTTAATGAAGAAACATAAATCTAGTATGTAAACATACTAAGGCAGCAGTCCCTAACTGGACCAAGATACAAGGAAGTAGATGGATTTTAAAGCTATTTCTTTGATTTAAATAACAATATATGATATCTGCATGATGAGTGTATTTGCCTGTATGTAGCGACAGCATCTGCACTCATCAACATTAAAAAAAAAAAAAAAAAAATCAAGGCTTGCAAAGTGCATTTTTTCCTCAAAATAAGGTATTTTTTATTATTATTATTTTTAGGCTATATGTCTCCATCTTTAAAATCTTCTCAATACAACTGCCAAGAGTAAAGTAAATGAAGTACTACAGCACTCTGTTTACTTCATTTATCTATTCATCCACCCAGATTAGAGCTGCTCAGCCTCCTCCACAGCATGAAAGATTCCCAGATATACATCAACAGGACTTGACATTTTTACTCATACATCAGTGAGACTGTAAAAAGCAAAGAAATTTAAAATCACTCAAGTAGACACAAAGCCAATTCCATTCTGATCACAGTGAGTCCATTCTAATATGCCATAAATTTTATATATTATGCTCTTCTAAACAATTTAAATTTATACAGGAATTAATAAGCTAGAGTTATAACAACAAAAGTGGGAAAAAATAGGAACTTACCCCTGACAGCCACCCGAACCCACTATGCAGTAATGTGTTAGTCACACAAAACTCATATGAAGCAGGTAAATAATTAACCTGCCCATTTCTAGAGATGACGAAGAATGATGATATAAAAACAGCTGTGGGGTTTTTTTTGTTTGTTTCTTCTGTCCTTTTTTTTTGTATTTTTTTAAATGGACTGCATTTCGTAGTAATAGGTAGTGCATCTTGACCCACTAAAATGCTGCCTGTTTGAGCAACATGATCTGCTCTTCCAGCTGGGGGTTGCATCTCCTTCACGATCCTCAGAAATAGGTGGAAACCACAGAACTGAAAGGCTGCTGGTGCTGCCGCTCCTCTTGATCAGGGGCTGCCACAGATTTTCCTCTCCTGCTGCAGCAGGAAAGGCACAATCTCCGTGGCCAGACTGCAAGAGGCTGGAGCATCTACAGCAAAAAAGATCTTAAAGCCTTTTGAAGGCTACAGCATTTCGAAGGCTGTTAACAGCCTCACAAGTAGAGAAGACTGGAAAGTACTGTAAAAATAGACAGGTATTAGTAAAATCTCCCCTGCACATTTTTTAAATGGCTGGAGGTATTTGATACTTCAAAGGCATGAGCCAATGGTGATAAACTCAAAATATAATTCTGAATATTCATTTTTACTGGAATACAATAATGCATTAAGTTATACAAAGAATATGATTCACGCACAAACTCAACAGTTCCTCTCTCATTGTGGAATTTCTATAAAAAAATAGGGGGGAGAATATTTGAGAGGAGTGAGAATAAAGAAGCTACTCTAAAGAAAACTCCCAATAATATCTACATTATCGAACAGAATTACAAGAAACACTGTATTTCTTTAATTGAGATTCTGAAAGAAGAAAAGGAAGGGTCAGGAAAATAGACCAAATTGTAATGTTAAGAGCCAGAAATCTTCTGTGACTCTCGAAACAAGGGAACAATTCACGCATGAATACCTCTCGGAGACAGCTCTGGGAATTCCATTCTGTCACATAATGGAATTCCCAAAATATATTTTACTCATCCATCAGTAAGATGGAGCAAGTATGAAGAAATTTAAAGTCACTAAAATAGGCATTAAGGCAATCCCATTCGTGAAGGGGGAGTTGTGAAAACAAACTCAGGAATTCCAATAAAATTAGTCATCTCACCCAACTTTACAGAAATAACTTACACTTGGCTCATGCCTACAGGGTAAAATCTTTCTATCCACGTATCCCTTAAAGTTTGGCCCGCAATTGCCTGCCAAGGTCTGTGTCTTCCCAAGACATGTTAGTAGTACATTTACCAAGCAATATTCCCCAAACTAGCTCTCTAAGAAACTTTTCTCATTGTCTTTAACATAGCTTTTTGTTTTTATTTAGAGACAACAATAGTAAACTACCTGCTGGCAGAAAAATGATGCAAGAGGCAATTACAGCAATAAGCAAACTAATTCATAACCACAGTGAGAAAAGCTTACTGTTAAATATTTAACAAAAGCACATTCTCATTTCTTCAACAAGGAGAGAAACTGTCAAAAAAATGCCACTTTCTCCTGCCAGGGTGCCTGCCAGGAAAAAGCTCAGGAAAAGAAATACTCAAACACATCCCTACCAAACTCAGTATCTCCCTTGAATAATTCTTAGCTATACGTGCATAAGAAAAAACTCATTTTGCTCGAAACAGCACATCAAAATATATGCAAAATGCTCTCTTTTCCTCCCGCCCCAAAAATTACAACTGTGATAACTGATGACAAAGATAAGATAAAATGACTGGAAGCACAAATAGCATTGTTGCATAGCAACTGTTGATGTACATATGGTGATGTTTATGGAACAGACTGTATTTCATATTTAATGCAAAAAAATAATACTAAAATCAGCCTAGAAGGCAAGACCTTGACAGCAAGAGACAACCGCTACTGGGATCCTTCTGCAAGCCTCCAAAGCCACGTTGCCCCTGAGCTCTGTTACACCTTGGGACTCTCGGAAACTCTGCTGCAGGTGGCTGTGTCTCTCACTCACATCCACATTTGTGGAGGAAGCAGGGAGTAAAAACACGGATGCACGAGATCTGACAGCCAAGAGCAGATATTTGCTCCAGCCCTGGATCAAGCTCTTGCCACAATGTGATTTCTTCCAGTCATCCAGTCAGTAGCTGAACAGGATATTTTGCACTGAGTATTTCTGGAGTCCATAATGCTACTCTGCTTCATTCATCACAGAAATAGCAGTGGGGAAGTGAACGGTGCAGACCCTCAGAGTGAGTCAATACCAAAAGTGCAGGTTATGAAAACAAGCCTAGAACAGATTTTTAACGTTATACAGGATGGGATCCATTTTATCTATTAGTTCAGATCTAATAAATGTACTGCAAAAGACCAAGAAACAGGAATTCATTAGACTATGGACATGAACAGCACCTCAGAAATGCTCATTTCTGTCCATTAACTAATAGGGGACTACCTGAGTTGCAGAGGTTTACAGCATAAATATCAGCATTTGCTAGAGGTGTCCTCCTCCCTAGCTGCTACCTGTTACACACAAAGGCACCTGTTATCATCTTCAAAAGCACCCAAGCACCTCTCTACCTAGGCATGGATTTAATCCAAAAGGTAGACTTAAATCCAGAAGACAACCCCATATGGAAAACTGAAATAATGTATTGTGACTACAACAACAATTTGAACAAGTGCTGAACTCGCCAGAATGTGTAAATGCACTGCAGCATCTTCCCCTGTGACCAAAGATTTCAGAGGCAACTCTGTCACCCCTCATGCTTTTTCTGAATCAAGACAATTATTACAACATAAGGATCCCAGGATTAGAGGACAGCAGACAGAAAAGATCTTTGCATGATCCAGAAAAAAAAAAAAGGCAAAAAGGAAAAAAATATTAAATATCCTATGTATTATTTTATTATATATTTGCATATTTATATAAAAGAAACCAAATAACTTCATCTTACCTAAAAAGAAACAAATTATATAAGTCTCCAAGATACTGACTACAAGCAACAACATTTATTAAGCCATATTTTATTCACATTATTTCTCAAGTGGTCTTTCTGGATGCAACATTAGAAATGCCATGTGCAATTCCACACCAACCTAATCTTTTGCCTACTTTCAGAATTAGCATAGCTGTTCTGTCATGCATTTCACAAAAGAAAAAGGTGCAAGATCACCAATGCATTTCACAAAAATGTGCAGACTACAATTAAAAAAAAAAAAATCTGTGGACAAAAGAATTAATGAATTTTGATGTCCCATGACTGTCTCCTACTACTGACATTTAAAGAAGGGCAAGATTTAATTATGCCTTTTCCCACGGTTGATCCAATTATGTCGGTTCTTTCCTATGTGGGTTCTGGTATCAGGTGAGGCTTGAACTTGCACCTCAGCCTTGCTCGTCCCAGAGCATCTCGCCCCACTCTGCAGCCACCTGCTTTCACACTAACTCACACACACTTTGACACCTGAAAATGCCATGGAGTTGGAAACGTACAGGAGATTTACATCCAAGCACAAGAGCACTGCTGCATGAACACGATTTCCGCAAGAAACTGGGCTAAGATCAGGGATATGTGTGTCCCTTCAATTTTTACAAAAGAAAAAAAAAAAGTAATGTACGAAAAAAGAACATTCAAAAATTTGTATTTGCTTGTTTTGGCAGCACCAGCTCTAGTAAAGCAGCAACATCTTTTAGCCACTTTGCACTGATGAAAACTCCCCGATTACCTGCTAATCTCCAACAAAAGCAATTCTGACAAGGTCTGTGATTATTCAGTGCTTCCCTCCAAACACTTCGGATTTCAGCAACTATTCTTTTCCCCTAATTAATATTATAACTTTTGCTTTACAGATTCATGGTCCCCGCATAACATTCTGTAGTTGTTGAGAAATATCAAATGTTTTAACCAAATAAATGAAAACAATGCAGCTTTTAAGCAACTAGCAGTCTCAAGACAGTGGAATTACAGATAGTAAAACAGAAATAAATAGGAACCTTCTAGCTATCCCATAATATTGACTTTCATTCTTAAGGGGGAAAAATATTCTACATTCAAGTTACACGTTACACACCTGCACTCACTGCAGGTTAAGTTACCATCAGAGATATTATAAGTAATATTTTGTATAAAGAATGTCTCAGAAAGTGAAGTCCCATTGGACAGCAAATATGCAAAATTGCTGAATATATGTTCAAAGAACATCTTCACATCTGAATTCTTTCAAGTATTTCACAGTTCTCTGAAGCCAGGGCATAAAGAAAGGAAGGAGAAAGGACGAAGTATCAGTGAAATGTTTGTAACTTTTTGAAAAATTGGTGAGCTACAATTCTCTCTCACTCATTGAATAAAACATCACACTGTCACCCCAGCAGTGAAGATGAGAAGGCTTCAATGGGATGCTAGGTGTGCTTCTCCCCAAAAGAAATTCCAGCTTGGATCAAACAGTATATGCAGTCATTTTTTAAAGAATAAATTTAAAAGGCACATGCCCTAAATAAAAATAGAAACCCACGAGGCACCCACAAGGTTGTTTCTCCCCTTAAAATCACTTCTGCCATTATGAAGTTCAAAACTAGATGACATTACAACAGAAGAAATACACCTAAATTCTGACACCGTAAAATGGCCCTTTTAACCATTAAATTTTACAGAATTTTAGTAAATATAACAGAGTTAACAGCTTCTTGCTATAGGAGAATCAGGACACAAGTGTTTTAGATGAGCTGGGATTGAAGACAAAAAGACAGTCTGCCTTAACAGTTTGCCTATTGCACACACTTATAAGCATCTGTTTTTAAGACACTTTTGACAATGGATGGTCTCCTGGGGACACCAAAACCCATAACTGAGATATCTTCTATTCTACTAAGCTCTGCAGCCCTCTTACCTTCCTCCCCTCTAACATCCCAAACAAGGCAATGTAATCCCAGTACAAAACCTTACAGCATATGAATGTATATGTAACACCTCCAGCTACCTTAAGGCTAACATGCACGTGACCTTAAATATGCAACTCACTCATGGTGCACAGCTACCAAACTATACTTAACGTAGGTCAAAAAAAAGGAATTCAGTGAGAAAAATGATGATGACCCTGCTGTTGCACTGTTCAGTATTACGACCTTGCTAAGTTTAAATTGTAGTTTCACTTTTGCAGAAGAAAAATTTGGTGAACAGACGTTGTGTTTACCACTAAAATGGATCTTTTCAACTGCATAAAAGAATTGTCATTCTTATGTAACTGAATTCATAGAAGAGACGAGTTCAATAAAAAAAGTATTATTTCATCTGAAAAGCATTTGGAAACACAAAAGAATTTTTCTGCTGAATACCCCTGAAAGAGGAATGCACAATACACTGCACTCTAGACTCTTTCTGTATTCTCTTCAACAGGCCCACAATGGAAATTACAAGATAACCCTATCTGGAGAACCAGAATTAGTTGTTCAATCAGATGGAGAAAGCAGCAGCCACAATAAAAGAGAAATACATACGCAGGAAACCACAAAACAAAGATGAAATCTTACTTCTGAAAGTCTTCCAGCCTTCACAGCATCCACTTCATTGAAATCATATACACTGGAATTATAATAAATAACTTTAATTCCGACTTACCTACTGAGCTCTCTGTGAACACTGTTAAGGTCTGTCCTCCCACACTTTGCAAAAGAAATGGATGTTCCCTGGGTGCACTGACTGAAGCGGGTTTTCCTCCAATATCATTGATGCTTGCAAGCTCTTCATTCAAAGTAAATGACACCTAACAGTCATAATTACCAGTGTTACCAAACACACTAAATTATAATACTTTTAAGAATGATGGGGAAACAGAAAGAGAAAAAACAAGCAGTACAACACACATTGCTTTTTAAAACATAAAAGGTGGGAAAAGAATCTTAATACATTGATTTGATCTCTTGTTGAAATGCAGTAGGAAACATTTTACACTACTCCCTCATGAAGTCCAGAGAACAATTTGGTTTTATTTATGGAAAAAAAAAAAGGAATTCATAAAGGTTTCTCAGACACCTTTCAGTACAAGTGCTTCGGAGTGTTTCACACAGCCAATTTGGTTCCCGAGAGAGTGGCAATGTGTCCCAGCAAGTGTGACCAGCCTGGGACTCCCAGCAGCAGTTTGGATACAGTTCCTTTGCCATGTTTACATCAGATGCCTAACTGAAGAGTTAAGGAAGCACCAGCGATGCTGAGTAATCAATACTCTCAGCCACAGAACAAAGCAAGAACCCTGAGCAGGGAGCACAGCATCTACTGCAGTGTTTTTCCTGTAAATCCTGTTTAGGATCATTCCACTACTCAACAGGAGCAGCCTTAGGAACTCATCTGTTTTCATTGGGTTCCTCACCATTTGGCTCTACAAAGCTTGCAAAATGTACGTTTTAGCTTTCATCCACTTCAAGATATTGGTGTGGGGCCACAAAATGAGGAAGACTAGTCTAAACTGCAGACTCAAAGTCCAATCACACTTTCAATCTTCAGTGGAAATTTCTCCCCGTATTCTAAAAGGAATTTGGCCAGGTTCAAATGGCCAATGGAATCTGCCTCCCTCCAGAGTTTCTCTCCAGTTCAACATGAAAGACCCACCTGGTAATTTAAGTAATTCCAACTAACACAACTTCCCTTATCTCCTGTAATATTTAATGGGAACAACAAATTCCCAGTATAATATGAAATATTCACTGAAATTGCATCCCTCCATTTCCATCTTGTTTTATCATTATCATTCTTTGCTTTAATACAGCCTTTTGCACTAAAGCCCCTCAAAATATTTAGAGGAGGCTGTGACTATGACTGCTGCCTATAGAGGGGTGGACAAACACAGAGAGACAAAGAGACTTAATTAAAGCCCTGCAATAAACCTGGGAATAGATCTACAAACAGAATTCTGTCTTCCTGGCTCCCTAGTACTGCTTCTTAACAGGTATAACAGAGATAAATAATTAAATAAAATAAACAAACAAACTAAAAATAAAGAAAAAGTCATCAGAAACTAGCATGTTCTAAACAATTTCAGAATTCAAAATACAATATATTCATCACCTTTGTATTTAGCAATTACTTACTTCTGTTCTTCCTTGATTTCTGCAAAAGAAAATATTTATTGTTTTAGTTTCCATAGTCTATTTCCACAAGTTTCGTTCCCTGACAACAAAGTAAATTTAAAGTAAATTTAAATTCTAACATTGCTACTCATTTTAGGTCCTCGGTTGCTCAATTTCTCTTGGTGCTGATGCCCAAGAATAAATGGGAAATGTCAGCAGAGCAGCAAAGTAGCACATTTACCAAGTACAAGGAGATGCTCCAGTTAGACGTGCATATTTCTTAGGTCTGTGAAATCAAGCATCACATTGTGGGATACAGCTGCTCCCCAGTATACTTTCACATATAGTTTTGTTTATTATGTATATATTGATAATCACTAGACAGCTGTCTTTCAGTTTTCACAGAAATATGCACGCATTTGCAAGAAACAGCATTACGTAATCTGAAGGTGCAACACAATCTACTTTGCTGCAGTTAACTTCCTCTATGACAACAGTCTAAAAATTGCAAACAGCAAAAGTACAAAAAAGGCTCACTTGGCAATCCTTAGTTTTCCCACTTCACCTCTTCCTGAAGCTTTATTCCACTGCTGTGACAAATATTTGGGGACCTAAAAAAAAAGTTTCAATAAAAGCAGATTTTAAAACTCTATATAGAACGCGCACAAAAGCATATTTTAAATGCTTTCAAACTTACTGTTTCACTTCAGGCTGCAGCCTAAATATACCAGACAATATATTCTATTAGGGAGGGAAAAACGTAGCATAAAAAAAAACAGATATTGTATGTTAGTCCCAAACGAAGGAAAAATCCTATATATGTTGAATCTCAAAAATGATTAGCTGAACAAAGAGATCAATACTGTACTTCTGAACTAAGACATACCAATGATTTTATCCTGGAGGCTTTTTATAGGGGTTGAGCATAGCATATTAATACAACAAGAGTGAGATGGGAGCAACTTCCCCTCCACACACACCATAGATTAAGAAGCGACATCACACTGAGAAGCCTCATACCTGACCATGGAGAACTAATCCATAAGATTTTCAAAGGAGATGGAAATCAGAGAATCATCTCCTAAAGGAAGTAGCTGAAAGCAGCCTAACAGAAGTCAACTTTCTTCAGTAAACTCTTCCTTTCTAAGGAGGAATTAGCGGTCACTATGAGAACATTATCCCAGAGAAGCAAAGTGGTCCTCGTGTCTAGAACAACACTGGACTGAAAAAACATTTTCCTGCTCTGGTGCCACGCACTAAAACAGTGTTCAGAATTTTAAATCTTTTTCTATATACACTCATGACACATCAGGAAAAACAATTTTTTTTATTGGGAGCAACAGCTGTCCTGGCACAGGAAAGTTAGTTCTGGCCCACACAGCCCAGAGCTGCTGGAAACACCAATTCCCACTTAGAAAAGCCTCCAGGTGATCCAGCTTGTGAGAGACAGCCAGGAAAAATGCATGCTATCCAGGCAGCAGCAGACACTTCTGCTTCAAGTACCAAAGGGGAACTTCGTGATCAGATTTCTGACTGCATTAAAACATAAACTAAGTCTCAACTCACCAGTGGGGAGGCTAAGAGTCTATGACAGAAGAGGCACTGACAAACTGTAACCTAGTCAGTTGTTATAGCTCAAGTGAACTTAATAACCTCATCTTTTTTAGATCTTCATGAAAAACAGATGTCAGTTTCGTATCGGTGCTTAGCACTTTCCTTAGTCTCATGCTGCCCTTACAAAGTAAGTTATAATAGCTAGAAAATCCAGATGTCCTTCCTTTGCAGAAAAAAAAACAAAAAAAAAAAAAAAAAAGGTGTCCATAAACTCCTAACATTGGGTCAAAAACGCCTTGAAGGACAGAAAGCAATTAATTGGCACAATCTACTGATTTATGGGTTCCACTCCCAACAGGTTTTGAAACGGTAACTTTCTACACATTTCACAGCAAATTGGATGTTGTTTTTTTTTTCCCCAAAGTCTGCGTAAAACCAAAATAAGCCCTGTGCTGTGTGCTCTGCCACTTAAGAGTAGAAACATGACCACACGCTCACACCTAACCTGGACAGAGCCTTTACTGTCAGGTTATAACACACACATTCAGTAGGCACAAACACCACTGCTTTAGCTAAAAATCCCCAAACCACAGGCTAAAATCCACAGCAGCTCCATGCTCACATCTTAAACAATCCCAGGAAAGATAAGTAACATCTTGCATGCTGCAGGCATCCCAAATGACCGCTTTCTTTTCTTTTTCTTTTCAGTTTAGCATGGTAAAAGTGTAACTTACGGAGAAAAACTGGTTTCAGAATCTTAACTGTCCTTGAAAGAGTGTACAAAAAACAAGAGGGACCTGCTTTTAGAGAGCAAAACGAGTTTGCAAAGACTCTGAAGGCTTTAAAAGCCGCACACTCATTGAAAGCCTGGCTTGTGGAAAGCACCTAACGAATGCCACAGTTAAAGGCTACTCACATTTCCAACAGAGGATCTCTTTCTTCAGGGATAACTACTACTCTTCAAAAAAACCCAAAATCATTTTATCATATAATAAGAAATCTCTTTTTTACTGCCTGTCAAGTAGTCTTTCAGCAGTACAGCAAATGCTAAAAAGAAATAAAATCAGGGGGGAGGTTGTTTTTTTTTGTTCGTTTGTTTTTTGGTAAGACTTATGTCTCTCGCCCTCAAAACAAACACAAATTCAGCCTTGCTGTCCTACCTATGACTAAAAGCACCCACTACTTGCAAGTTTAGACCCAGGGGAATCCAAAGGACAAAATCCTGCAGGCACCTTTGCTATAGTCTATCAGTGATGGTAGTGCATATGCCAGAAGACCAACAAATCCTAAATGCAGGCCACGAGCATGAACGGTTACACTAATGGAACGAAGAACAATACTTAAGGGTTCCAGATGGTCTTGTTTTCTCATTAAACCAGGCAGTATCCTGCACTCATAGAGTGGCATCATCCATTTCAACACACCTGAAAACTTCTGGCTTGCTTAAAAGGTGACAAACCCCCAAAACGGCAAACCCACATCAAACTAACGGATACCCAAGTCCACCATCCCATCCCCAAGTTGGTCAGCAGTAAACGCTTAGGGACAGGCAGGGAAACAAGGCGAGAACAGGCTTTTTCCCAGCACACTGTTCCAATTCTGACGGTTTTGGCCCAGCACTTCCTGCGAATGGAAACAGCTTCGCTCCTCACTGCCCGCTCGCTCGCACCCGCTGGCGCCTCGAGCAGAGCCGCGGCACCCGCAGCAGCCCGTGGCAAACGCCGCGGGGCTGAAGCCGCCTCTTGCGCGGCCCCCTCTGCCCTTCCCGGCCCCGCGGGCCGCTCCGGTGCCGGGTCTCGGGCCCTGGCGGCCTCTCACCTTGACGAGCCACATGCCCGTGTTCTGCTTGGCCCCGCTCAGGTCCAGCTCGCCCTTCTCGCTCATGGCGGCGGCGGGAGGGCCCGGGGCGGCCCCGAGCGGGCGCGAGCGGCAGCGAAGGGCGAAACGCGGCGCCGGGCGCCGTCCTGCTCC
>JAWLRI010000885.1:642914-669491 GCA_034781795.1 Crypturellus tataupa
TCCTGAGCACCTTCTTGTCCTCCACATGCCTAGAGACAGTGGCCAGCACTAGCCGTTCCATCACTTTTCTGGGGACGAAGGTGAGGAAGATGCGGCAACAGGATGGCTGGTGACCCAATGATGGGGAAAATGAGGTGGAAGTCCATGAAACCTATGAAGGTCCATGAAGCAAGGTGAATAGGTCTCAATGCGCGAGGCAGATCTCAGCCCACAAGAGTGACTATGAGTCCACAAAATGCTTTAAGGCACAGTCAGTGAACCCACATGTCTTCCCAGTCCTTCTATGCCTGGGGAACAGCCTAGGGACATGCAGGAGTGGGAAGAGTTTGGGACTGCCCAGATAGGGCGTGTCCAAGAGCCACGAATCCCTAAAAATCAGGGTGGACGACAACATGCACCTCGCGGAGCTTGCAGCTCTGTTTTCTAAGACCAAGGGGTTCACTCAGCTAGAAGACCCTGTTTTGGTGGCTTCTCAGTCCTTTCTCTGGAGTCAGGACTTCAGAGCAATCTCTCAACCTGCTCACAGGACAACTGGCGGGCCCATATTCTATTTCTACCTGCTGATTCCAAGCTTGTTGCAGGACCACCATCTCCTTGGCAGTCATGCTTGATGCCATCTGTTGGGGGGCCGTGTCAGTTACAAGTGACTGCTGCTAGGTTCAGCATATATCCACGTCTGGCTGTCCCCATGTTTCCAAAAGGCATTATCCTCACGTTTCCAAAAGGCATTTCAGCAGAACAAGGTGGTGATTTTAGCTCCTTTCCCCTACAGATATGGTAAAACGCTGCCCATGATTACTAGCTTCACCATATCCTGGAGAAGCTGAGTGCTCCTGACATCTGGATGCATCCTGAGTTCACGCATGCAATGTCTGCGCTGAACCTTGAAAGGGGGAAGCGTTTGGATTTGGATCTGGGGCTGAACTCTGCTGCCAGGCACAGAGCAGGACCTGGCAGAAGCTGCCTTCCCCTCTGGAGCCTTTTGCCAGAAAAGAGGCTGTTGCACCAACTGCTACTGCTCTGACTTCATTCACTCCTGCCAGCCAAACTCCTCATCAACAAATTAAAGTGAACAGAGTGCTCCTTTGGGAAGATGCGGAAAACCGAGTGAGACTGGAACAGAGCTTCTCACCCACATCCCAAAACAAGCAATGGGAGGGTGCCCCCAGGGCACGATGCAACCTTGCCCTGTTGCACCACATAGCTCATCTCTGCCAACAGTCTCTCCTGTAGCCCCAGTGTCTGATTTTGCAGTCAGCAAAGAATCCACTGCTTCAAAAGTCTGCAAGAATAAAAACATCCATCCAGAACAACCATCGATGCTTGAACCCCCAGGGCACCCCTTTCTCCAGCTTCAACCACAATTTGTTATTCCCTTTTCAGCTGATCTGTGTAACCTCAGAAAAGAGAGAAGATAACACAGGAAGAGGTAAAAACATCGTCGGAGTAGAGTGTGATGTCTTGCATTATAATGAAACAAAAACAAACTCTGAGTAACTAATTCCCAAAGCAGAACTTGAGCTTTTGAACTGCACATCTATTTCCTTTGGCAATGAAGGTCTTCAGAGGCTACCAAAATATATGTTGCAGCTGTTGAGTTTTCTGATTGCCTTTGAACGATACATTAGTAACAGCCTGTTTGCCCCAGACTGTTCCATGTCAGACCATGGCAGGGCATCACACTCACAGCTTGATATCATTGATATTAGGAAGTATAGAAAATTAAGCATTACATGTCTGTCTGAATGTTTCTTCAAAAAACATTTCTGATCAGGAGGCAATCTTCATTCTGAATCCTGTTTTGTTCTCTGTTTGTGTTTATACCACATATATTTATGTATGCTGTGCATTTGAAAATAGCCAGGGTTCAGGTGAGTGCAGCTGCAACTGCTTACAGTTGTTTCATGCATATCATGTCTTCCTTCGTGTTCATAACGTACAGAGAGTTTGAATGCAGGCAGCTTGGCCTCTTGCTTCTTTGGTTTCTCCCTGTAGTGAGGAAGGAAAAGAAAAAAAAAGAACAAATTGAAAGATGCAGCTGCAAATAAATAAAAGAAAACACCTGTCAGAGAGCTGAGAGATGTTTTATCTGAAGTAAATTTAAAATTGTTTCTAGAATACTGACTATAAAATTGACATTAATGCTTCAAGTCAGGGTACTTTTTGTCTCTTTCCAACATAAGTGTTACCTAATGTTTTTCACCAGCATCTCCCCAAAAAGGATTTAAAATGTGCAACATTATGAACCAAATAAGAGAACAAAAGTAATGTGAGCTCTGTGCAGCTTGCTGCTTTCTAAAATGTCCTTTTGTTGTAGCTGAGAGGCAGGTGCTATGTAGAACTGAGTCATACCTATTTTCCAGTCCTTGAGCCCCTATGTTTTGTCTGATCCTTGCGTTTTCTCTAGCGACGTATCACCTCAGCGTGAGAGGTCAGCAATACCTGCAGTCACTTTTCTCCTGGACTTAGTAGCTGCTTGGTGAAGAGGAAGATGCCTTCTGCATAGCTACCCCAAATAAAAATAAATAAATAAAAAATATAATGGGTTTATTTCCCTGGGTTATAATTAAAAAGCTTTGATAACATGCCGGAAATATTGTTCTAATTATGTAATTATTAATAACATGTTGTTGCCAAGGTATTTTATTGATATATAAACTGTCTTGTAGAGGACTGCTATTTTGCCGAGGGAGCCATTCAGTGGTCCTTGGATGAGGCTGTATGTGGTGTGTGCTCAAACAGCATTCGTGATCAGAAGAACAAAAACTTGGCGGTTGCTGAAGAAGAACGGGAAGCTTCTGTCAGGAAGCGGGCCAAGCTATTGTACAGGGGCTGCATCATTTATGCATGGCCAGATTGAGCCGGCTGACGAGCTGTTGCAGCTGCCCGTGATTGACAGCACAGGCAGAGCCGTTTGTAGGCTGTGCGTAGGACTGCAATAAAAACACCTAGTTAGTGGGTGCTGTTGCTTCAGAACTGGCCACTCCAGTATCCCACAATGTAAGTGCTATACTTAAGGGAAAACAACCACCAGTGCTTGTGCCTGGCCTCGTATCCCACCCTCGAGCTGGCTGTAAGGTGGACCTAGCACCTCCTCGAACGTGCTCTGAAGGAGATAACACATCCGAAGCATCAGAAGTGGCTGCCTCATCACTCCTGCTAACCCCGTGAGATCCCTTCCAAGTCTTTTCTCTAGGGCGCCTGTTGACCCTCACTTTCAGTCCTCTTTCCTCCCTAGCACTGACTGGTCACAGTTTTCTAAAACTGCTAAAATCTAATAAATGTTATTATTTCGAAACCGTTCATCTCCATATTCCATAAGCTAACGATGATATTACTGATCAAAGTGAAATATGTTCATTTTACCAGAACAAATTATTTCCCACTGAAATAAATTGAATAAGGCTGAAACAATAAAAAATGTTACAGATCTACAATCAAATTACATTGTACTGTTTTTTTTTTTTTTGATGAATGAGGTTAGATAAGGTCTGAGATTTTGCCTTCTACTTAGCTATTATGAATTAAACATGAAAGGAGAGAAGAAATGGCAATTTAGTCAGTGGGACCAAAACAAATAGAAGGGAAACAACGAGAAAAGCAAAGACAAGAAAATCCAGTTAGAAAGTGGGCTCCAAAGGGCAGTGTAAGGGCAGAGTCTCCATCTCACCTCCTGACCTTGGGTCACTTTATTTTCTTCTAGAAAAAGGCTCTGAACTCAGGGATCGGGGAAAAGAAGCGTGGTGATTTGGGGATTGTTGGTCATCAGAGAGTATTTCTTCATAGTCTGCTTATTTCCAGAAAACCCAGGCTCCTTATTCAGATCGATTTCTCGAGACTCAGTCATTTGGCAATTGCAGCCCTCAAACAGGCACTTAGAGCTTGCAGGATGTTTCTGTGAACTTCTCTAGAAGTTCACAGATGGTTTCACATACACTTGGCCTTTTCAGAGAGTCACCATGATCAGAAGCTTTTTTTTTTTTTTTTTTTTTTTTTTTTTTTTGTATCATATGTGCTCGAGGGAGAAGTGCAGAAGTGCAGAAATTTTATCTGTCCTAATCTTTAGCACCCCCTTGTCTTGATCTAATGATGTGTCTGGCTGGCACTCACCGCAATCAAGCTTTTGGTCCTAGCTATATCACATTACATTTTTATTGCACTGGTTTTAATATACACTCTCTTAAATAACCTTGCTGTTTATTACAACATTTCAAGGCTTGCACGTTACATTCTTTGCATATCTTACACATATATATTTCCATAATGTTCTTCAGGATGGGATGTTCCACCTCTTCCTTCCTTGCTTTATGCTGCAGATGTGATCCATGCCTACAGCTCATTACCTAGTTATTTGTTAGAGAGAAAATGAAATATAATCCTTTTAGGAACACTCTGACACAAACCACTGTGGTTCTCCTACTTTCAAAATCTCTGCCTCTACTGCTCGATAGCCTGCTAATTTGCCATTAAAGATTTGCTATTGTTGCGGACTCTGGCTCAGCTGTCTCAGAGATAAACACCAAGGGATGCAACTGGACCCAGCTGAGCTTTTTGGTAATCTCACCGCCCCAGCTCTGCCTTGCTGTGCGTTACAAGCATTCCCAATGCTCCAGCTACAGGTGAAATCCTACGCGTCTGATCCAGGGTTTGGACCAGCATTAAAACCAGGAATTGCCTTTGTCCTCGGTTGGGGCACGTTATGCTGAGATGGGAACAAGGTGGTTAAATTACCTGAACTGTCTTTGCTCTTGGGGAGATTTCCTAAATAGTGAGAGAAACATCATTCTGGCAGTGCTAGGAGTAATGAAGTCAGAATTCTTGTCAATTTGTGTCTCTTGTTTGACTGATTTTGTGTTCTTCCTTTGGCTTTAAAAAGCTTCTTCCTCTCCTGTAAATTGATAGTCCTGTGCAGTCTTTTACTGAGTCCTCTGATTTTTTTCTTACTGATAGACTTCACTGAGATCGCTTTATTCAAAGGCATTGAGAAACTAAAAATCTCTAAGATTATTCTCACTGTCAAAGTTGGTGGAGAAACACCCAGTGGGTTCAAAAGTGAGAAGAGGCAGTGAAATGAGCAGAGGGACATCCAGTGCGTTGTAGAATCTTTAGTTCCATTCTGAAGAACAAATCCCAGTCAGTGGAAGGGTATTACAGGTAAAAATATTCACAAGTGGGTGCTAAAGGACACGACCCGCATCCAAAGGGCAATGGAAGGTGCAAGTGTGAGTTAACATTGTTTCTGTTGGCCATGATCCTGCTGAGAGTCTGGTGTTCCCTGAGCATCCACTTCATTCTCTGCAGTCATGAAAATGTCATGAGTTTCAACCGTGAAATCTTAAATAGCAGCACTTGGTTAAAGCCGTAAAGTTTTCAACATGTAGAGGAGAGTTCAAACTGAAAAAAAAAACAAAAACAAAAAACCAAGGGCTTAAGGGCTTGACGAGTATGTGACAGAGCCAAGATGTCAGTGGCAGAGCCAAGATAAAATTTCTGGGACCTTTTCTCCTTGCCCTTTTGCCCTGATATCTAAATGGTATAAAATCATGCTGCTGCTGCTGAAGAAAAGCCAGACAGAGGGAGTCCCTTGCACTTGCCAGCCCATCATGGGCTTTCTAGAAAAAACCACCACAGAGGGAAACATCCCAGTGTATTAGAAACACAGACAATATGAAATCACCATGATCACTGCACACAAAAGCTTGGCTTTTGAAAATCAAGGCAGGTCATGCTAAGTGTCCTCACATCTCAATGAGGTGTTTGTCTGGCGTGATCTCCATTCTGAGCACTTTTGGGTCATCAAAATTTTTTCCTCTTGCTTGATTATTTGATTGAACCACAATTACATTTTTGACGAGGGACTTTGAAGTGGCTGTTTGAGTAGCAGGCAGAGTCACATGGCAAATGTAGGAAAAATGTGTAGCAATTTCCTCTGAACTAGATGTGTGCTTATCTGAGAGGTTGGTGCCTAACAAAAGGTCTGGATATTAAACCATCCATTGCTTCTGCTGAAAGACAGTGCAAATTATTTCTGACAGCCATTCAGAGGTGCTTCAGTTAAGGCCCAGATCTGTGCAGGTCTTCACTAGAAAATTTCCTAATGTTTTCAAAATATTGTGATACATGCTCAGTCTAAGAAATCATTGACAACTTGTCAAAGATAAATCTCAGCCCTAATAATTGCTCCTCTAACCTCTAGAAAAAAAAAGTGCTAGCTATTCATCTTTCTCTTAGGAAATATAACATTTGTCACAGCTAATAACATTATTTTTCGAAATTTACAGCAATTGCCCATTCTGGCTTCTCTAGGAACGTAACTTGTGTAAGCAGTTTTTGAGAGCGTAGAGAGAGTGTTGGCTGGTAGCTGATTCCCATTCTTTCACAGTTGTTAGGCTGTACTTGTAAACAGTGACCCCAAAATAGAAACACGAGTGTTGTTGGAACAGCTCGTACATGGTGCGAAGAAAGCGACTCCAAAAGCAGGGGCAGATCCTCCAGCCTCTGCTCACGTGAGTCATCTCTGTGCACACGAGTGGAGCTGCCAGGCTCGATCAGCCAGTAGGCACGAGGCTGGAGGTCCAAGTGTGTGTTGCACGAGGACAAGGACGTGGATGGCTTTGGTGTGACGGATCCTCCACATACTGGTGCACGTGTCCATGAGCCTACAGTCAGGCATGCATGAATGGGAGCATGTAAAAATGGTAAAAAACAGCAAAACAAGATTAAAAGATGCCTTCTCCCACCTAAATGCACACTCCATCACATGCTATGTTCTGCCCCACAAGGTGCTGCTTTGCTTATTAAAAGGCTTCCCTGGAGAAAATCATTAAAATTGAAAAGTCATGCAGCCAAAGGTTGAAAGACACCAAATTTTAGACTGCCCACACAGCATTATTTCTGTACATCTATGTTTTTGTATTATAATAGAACACTGAATGTCATGATTACATAGCATTTAGCTTGTTTTCCTATGGGAAGGAGGCTTATGTGATCATGTTGTCTGTGTAGGTGTATGTCTGCTTGACAGTTGTCCCCTCCCCAGCTTTTGAAACCATCAGCTGGTTTCAACCAAATTTGAAGGACAGAAGTCTCAGAAAGAATATATTGCCACAGTTACGAGGAAAGCAGAGGTCTGCTGAGGAAAGAGGTCCTAAAAGAGACCCCGTGAGAGAGCCCTGGCAGTGCGCTACCAGCCTTTATTAGACATTTCATGTCTCTTATTAGACATCAGCCCTTATTAGACATTTCATGAAGCAACCGGAGGGAGAGGTGCTAAAAATACTCTGAGTCTTGAGAAAATCCCCGTGTTTTATTACACATTTATATGCACATATATATGTATTAAATTAGGCAAAGTTAAGTTTTATCTTCCATGTAATTTGCCTCTTCTATCCTATCGGCAAACCCCTCAGAAGGGACCAGGACACAAAATCCCTCTGAGAGAAGGAGCTGTGGGGAGAAGAGTGATACTGCTGAGTCTGAAGGACCTTGCTGTCTTTATTTTTGTTGTAAGATGGTTTGGTAGGAGCTAGTTGTAGAAGAATGAACACAGATTACCTTGTGGCTTGTTTCATCTAGATCTTCCAGCCATAAGTTCTGTTCCACTTCAGCTTCTCATCTCTGGGCCCTGCAACTCTCTTTATCTCCCACAGCACCTTCTGGTAATTACTTTTTGATCAGGTTGGGAGGCTGGAAATGAGCAGAAAGCTGACTCCGATGAGGTCAGGGAGATGCTTGTCCTCCAAAGAAAGAGGAAAACAGGATTTTTTTTCCAAAGAGGCTGAAGGAGGGACAGGGCGTAACTGGATCAGGCACTCTAACTGGGAACCAATATTGCTGGTCAAAGATGAACTCTGATTTAAAACTATCGCTTAAATAAAATGATATTGTACTAAGTAAAGAGATTCCACATTCCTTGGGTTTGAAACAGTGATTTTCAGACCTAAGTGTGTAGTGGGAGCAAGTGTTCTGGCTTTAATTAGATCTGTGTCTGAGCTGGACCATCTGATGGTGATGATGACAGCTGGTATCTATGGACTATAAAGAGGATATCGGTGGTTACCTCCTAAGGGGAAAAGAGAGACAGATAATTGGTGGAATAATAGTAGCATAATAGAGCATGGAGGGATTAGTGAGCATGGGGGAATGAGGAGGATTGTAACAGACTGTAAAGCTTTAGTATTCAGGAGAACGATGAGATTTAATTCCCAGACTCATCTATGGAAGGCTTTGTAGGTTTTCTTTGAGAACCAGGGTTTAGAGATCAAGAGATGAAAATACTAAACTGTGAGATATATCGCCTGTTGGAAGCACTTTATGTCAGCTGACTTATACAGAGAGTTGGAGATTGTATCCCTTGATATGCTGAGAAAAACGCTTTTTTTTTCTTCTACTTTCATAGCTGCAAAGTTGTGCCCACTGTATTTCAAACTCCTCAGCATTTGGCAGACCTTCGGTATCTCTGCTTATCTGCTAAACCGAGAATTCCTCCTTGTAAAGAGTTTTTACCTCACTTTGCAGCCAAAATTGCTCAGCTTCTGATTTAGGGATGTGCAACAGTCAAAATAGGATGATGTCTGCATCTTTTCTATTCTCCCTTGTTGCAATACAGATGCTGGTGGAGGTCTCCATCTTTCCTGCGTGCTAAAAGCCAGGAGATTATAAATCCACTGTTGGCCAGTGTTTCTGCTCTGGAAAAAGGATGTGGGAGATTTTAAAAGGGATCCAGGAAGTCTTAAAGGAGAAGGCTCAAGGTCCATGTTCCAGAAGGGAAAAGGGTTCCAAGGGTTCCTTGGCTCTTCCCGCCTTCCTTGCTAAGGAAGATAACCATGTGGCAAGGCAGCTCCTTCCATCCTCAGTTTTCCAGGACTTGGATCAGTGGAGTTAGAGACACAGGGTTGGGATAGAGACTTGACAGGTTGCCCTAGTGGATGACCAGGCATCTTTCCTAGGTGACTTACATCTCTCAACTAGGTGACATACGTCTCTCGTCATCCTCAGAGATAGCGGACTGCAAGGTTTCCACAACCACAACCACCGAGAAGACAGGCAAAGCAGAGTGGGCCATCCCCCTGTTCTCAGACCTGCTCAGCTTGGCATTGCTGCAGCTCTGCCTGCCAAAGGCAGGAGATCTCACCCAGCCCCTTTGCCCAGGGCTGCAGCGTTGCCAGAGGAAGCTTCTTGGAGCTGTTCCTCCAACTCCAATTAGTCCCTCCTCAGCCTGTGTGATCTGAGAGGGTCTGAGATGTGCAAACTGGGGTGGATTTGCCAGTAATAAAAGTGCTTTCCTGGTAGTGATGAGACATACCTTTGCGTCTCCTGAAATTCAATCCATATTCCAAACCACAACCTCTCAGCAAACCAAGATGGGAATTATTAGCAGTGAACTTGTTCTCTGAAATACTTCAAAAAGAAAAATAATGAGGAGTCTGTAGGTGGATCAGAGATAACCCCTGAGACAAATAGGTTATTCCAGCTGACTGAGTGTTTCAGAAAAGTTATGAACACATGAAAAGCAGGGCCATTCAACAGCCAAGTTCTAGACAACGTTTGCAGCAGATCTCATAGCTCTTTCCCCTTCTGGCTCCTGACCACACACAGGTCCCACCAGATCAGGCTCTGCTGTGGGTGCTGTGCAGCTCCCTCTTCCTGCCCCGTTCAAGGACATCTGAGAGAGCAGAACTCGTAGCCATCAGCGCTCCTGCAGCAGGTGGTGGTGATGGTCACACTGGCTCGTGTCCTAAAACATTCACTCTGACACCTGGGTCTCCCTCCTACCCCCTGCAGCCAAGACCCGGGTTAAATGAAGATGTTGAGGAGATGATGCTTGATTAGAGCCAACAGAAGTGCCAGAGGCTCGGATATGATTCATGAGCTTTGTTGGATACTCTAATTGGATACTCTGCATTTTCCTAATAAGCTTCTTGCCTGTAGACAGCATAATAATGACTGAAAGAACTGTATGAAGCTTTTTGCATTGGCCTTGATTTCTCTACACTTGGAAATACAGGTTTTTATTTGCTTGGTTTTGTTTTTTAATCTTCTTTTTGCAGAAATCTTTTAAAATTATGGAAACATCAAAGAATTAATCTAGGCGACCGTGAGTGGATCCTCTTGTCTCTCCTGTTTTCATCTTTCATAAGATTTTGAAGAGGCAATTAAAATCCTAATGACTTTTGTGGCAGACAGGACAGACAAGAACAGCATCTGACCCATGGTATCCAGTGCGTGAATAGATTTGTAGTTTTAATTTTAAAGCAACCGGACTCTACGTCAGTTGCCAAGGATACCATACCCCCAGCACCACATGGAGTTTGGAGGCCTTGACTCCCTCATTTCCCCAGAACGCCCCGTGAAGTCCTTGAGGCAACAGGCACCTGAGCTCCCAGTTGGCTCCTTCTCTTTGATCTCGAGAACCAGGGCTATGGACTGAGGTACTTTCTCAGATGTTTGCTTAAGGAGGTGTAAAGCGGAACTGAACTGCAGCAAGCAATGTGATATTATATACATTATTAACCAAGCCCCTCTCCATGTGCCTGCCCAGGGTCTAGAGTCATGACTCCGTGGACATTTCCTCGGGTAATTTTGATTTATGTGCCTTACCCCTGGTTATACATGAGTCACGAAGGTCCACTCGCCGCGGCAGACAGAGGCAAGTTCCTGCTCTCCGCGCTCTGTTTGGGTGGGCTCAGCCTGGAGGGGTGGAAGGAGTGCAGCTGCTATAGAGCAGATGTATCCACACATGGCAGTTAGTGTGCATTTCACTTTCCGTCTCAGACCTATTATTTGTATTCTGCTTATGTGCTCTTAATGGCTGAGTCTCACCTGGATCACAGAAGATATAAGTTACCCTGGAAACGGCAACAAATCCTTGCTAGTTACTAGACAGCGTCCTCCGAGCTGCGTGTGCTTTGCACACATCAGGAGTCAGGCGGTGTTCTTTCCCTTAAGTTGCTATTTTTCATCGTGCCTTTTCTGCCCAGATGTGGACTGATTGCTTTAATTTCCAGTCTCTTGATTCTCTGGGAACACTCTGGGATGGAAAATGTACCAGGAACAAGCAATGAGAGATTGGCTTGGCCGGCTTCATGCAGCAGTGGCGTTTCTCTAGTTAAGGACAAACCTTTACAGACTTAATAGGGAAGGTACAAAGCAGCTGAACAGAAGTAAAAAAAAAAAAAAAGAAAAGAAAAGCAAGAAAGCAGTGAAAAGGATCATTTGTCTTCCATGGCCTCAATGCAAATGCGCTCCAGGCCTCCTGGATTTAACGTGGTCCAATCAGTATGTCCGAGATGGAGCAGCCCCAGTCCCTGCTTCTCTTGCTGAACACATCCAAACTGCTGTACTTGATTATGGGGCAAGATACTCGGCCAGCAAGCCCGCTCGTTGCTCCAAGGATTATATTAGCTCATGCTAAGAGATTTTAGCATGTGGGTTGTTCAGGTGGTCCGGTTATGTCCCTCTTGTAAACAGTGTCTGTCTGGAAGACCTGTAAGGCCACTTTGTCATCCATAACTTCCCCATGCACAGTGCAACAAGAGGAGGTAGAAGAGAAAGATGCCAAGAACAGCAACACAAAACCATAGTAAAGGCGGTAGCAGGGAAACGCTGCCCTTTGTCCTGTCCTACGAACATAGTCCTCTATTAGCAGTCAGAGCTTCTTTTCCAATAGCAGCCTCTACTGGAATCCTGGAGATTCCACTCCCAAACTCATACTGGGCTCCTCAAAAATGTATTATGTTTTAGAGGTCTCCTTCCAAGTGATGAGTGGTGTTCAGGAGCAACCATACTCAGCCTCTCTCTTGCATGTATCCCTAGACAACCCTATTCCCAGAAAACCATCTCTGGAGGTTTTCATGTGGAGAAGGGATTCAGCAGCAGAGCTTTGAAGAGACATACAGACTGGCATATGAGCCCCTTCCAGAGCATACCTTGATGTATGCTACAGGTCCCACTCCATGTCAGGGGGTCATTTAACTGGGGTCTTCCAGAGAAGAGTAGGTGACCCTTTCCAGGACTTGCCATGACACCTTCTGCACAGAAGGTGCTTTTCCAGCACCATGGGAGCTTCCCAGAGCTCATATAACATGAGCTCAAGTCAGAAGCAGGCCGAGGGCTTGGCTGACCAGTAGCATCTCCCTCCTGGACTGATGAGTCAAACTCATCAGTCCAGGCAAAAGATTATGTGGGTAAAATGGTTGCTGAGTTCTCTCTACTCAAAGGGGTCATAAATATTACCCCTCAAAATGACAAGATTTGCAAGACTGGAAGAGTAGTAAGAGGAAAGGAAAACAGAATAAAAAGAAATTGGTGAAATGGTTTGATTAGTCTGGTAAATGAGGCTGCATAGTGAAAGACTCTCTGGAGATCTACAACATTTTGAGGAGGCAGATAAAATGAACAGCAGCAGGTTTTACATCACTACCCCACAACTTGGGCTTTCCCACAAACACCATCTCAACTTCTATAGTGCAATATATAGCTGAAGCTTGGCTCTCTCTGCTCCCTGGAAAGCAAATTCAGTGGAAACTTGCTGCCAACGAAACTGTTGGAAAAAAATGTCAAGAAACTTTCTTCCAAATGTATTCTGAGAGTAAGCCCTGAGTTCAGCAGCAAGGTTGTTATCCTCACATAAACAAAAAACACCGATCTGCATCGCTTGAGCTCCTTCTGAGCAGAAGTGTGGTGGGTCTACCCTGAAAACCACTTGTACTCCTCATGCATTTTTCACCTAAGGTAAAGCAGTCCATATCTGAGGGGGCTACAGAGCCATTACAGATACTGCTAAGGAATTCAGCTCCTTCGAGTCCAGCAACATCCATTTGTGAACGCAATGGAGGACGCTCTCTTATTCTGGACTTGGTCTAACTCTCAAAAGAGAAAGAACAGCACCTCTGTCACTCTTCCACATGCCTACCATCTCTGAAATGGGGTCAGACTACAACAAATGCCAAATCATAAAACACTGTTTGGAAGAGACCACCGGAGGTTTCTGATCTAAGCTCCTTCTTTGGGAGAGACCATCTCCAACACCAGGTCAGCTCAATTGCTGGTTGTTTTTTTTTTCCAAGGCTAGAAAACCCCTGAGGACCCAGATTCTCCAGCCTTGCTAGGTGACCTACTGTGGTCAGCAGTGCTCTGCCAGTGGAGAACTTCACCCTCTGTCCTAATGAACCCCCAAGGGACAGCTGGTGGCCATTGCCCCTTGCAGAATCATTTGTCATTACTGAGAGGAGTTTGGTGAGATCATGGTGACTGACCTCCAGGTACCTGCATTTAGATCATCTACAAAGCTCCTCCCTGCCACACTGAACAAGTCCATCATCCTCAAGCATTTCTCATAGCTTGTGCACTCAAGGCACCTCACCAAATGGGTACTTACCTGCTGGGCCCACCTGCCTCTCTAAACTTCTACTGGAAGCCAGAGGAAAAGGGACTTTGACTAAAGCTCAGTCTACCAGTGTGGGTAAGGTTAGGGTTAAAGTTAGGGTTAGGGTAGGGCTGAGAGAGAGAGCGAGCCTGAAGCAGAAGCAGCAGTGGGGATGGGAAGGAGCTGCTGAAGGAAGGCACTGGCTGCCAAAAGGACTGTGCTGAGACACCTCTGTCACCAGGACCCAGACTGGGTGTCCTTACTCAGTAAGGTAGCTCAGCCAACCATGAGGGTTAGGTTAGTTAGGGTTAGGGCCATGGTGAGGGTTGAGAGACAGAGAAAGCGTGGGGCTGGGTTGTGAGAGGGGCTGGGAAGGGGAGCAGGAGTGCAGCTTCATTTGTGCCTTATGTTTGCGAAATGGTTCAGTGATTTCACAAAGCTATTTGTAGCCCTGAAAGCTGCAGGGTTTTACAGTGGGAAAGCTTTGGGGTTTATAAAATATGACATTGGCCATCCCCTTTACTGGAGCTATTTACAGAGCCCACCTGGGAAATGTCTTCCCCAGATACAAAGTATTTGCTGTGATGGGCACGTGTGAAAGGGTGTATCCCATTTTAAAAAATATGTGATGGGAGGGTTTCTTTTGGAGGGAAGTGTTTTGCTTTTTAGGTGTTTTTTATTTTCCTTTGTGAGAGCAGACCAAATATTGTGGAGATACACTCTAAAAATATCTCCCAGGATACTGAGGGCAGTATCCATCGCCCTATGATGGGTGTAGGTCCCCTTGTGGTGTGAAGGAGAAAGAACATTTGGGATTGGGTAAAACTCATTATGGGATGGTTTTAAGGGGCTTGAGAGAATGTGAGATTTAACATGGGACATTAGCGGGAGGACTAAGGGTCGGGATCAAGGTGTATTGAGAAGAAGCAGGGGAAAATGGAAGGAAAAGGAGATGGGGCTGCTCGGTAGGCTCGTCTGAGCCCTTGATTGCTTCCATCTAGACTATATTGTCATTAAAACCTGTCTCTAGCTATGTGCAGCGTGGGTGTGCTGTGTGTTCTGGCGGGTGCGTGTGAACAGCAGCCAGCGTTGGGCTGGACGCGGTGGTGGTGGCACCTGCCAGCACGGAAAGTCATTACTTTTCCAGAGCAGCCTTAGGTGGGAGAGGCTTAAGCTTTATTCAGCATTAGACTGAATGCAATCTATAGAATATATTAAATAGAATATAATATATTCAAACAGAAAGTACTGAAAGCTGTAGATATCTTGTATGCCTGTCACAGGCCTGCAGCAACAACCTGAGCTCAGTCCTAAAGACTGGTATTTCATGCACACACTGGGAATCAGGGGAATTTTGGTCATGGTCTGTACATCCTGCAACAGCCTCATCAGCTCAAATGAGGGCCTGGCGCAACAGCCAGCATTGCCTGTGGAGACGTGTTAAGCCCTGGAATTGCAAACCCTGGAGGACACCCATGGCTTGATGGGTTTGCTCCTTCACCCATCCACCCTCATCCTGTCCACCCCTGCCCATCTTTGTCACACTGTGATCCCTGTGGCCGCCTTCCTCCCAGGACCATGCTCCACCTTAAAGGAGATGCCTCCACCTCCTGCCTTGGGAAAGCTTTCAGGTGTCAATGGGTTCTAGCTTTGCAGACGACAAACTGCAAAAAATGGGTTAAATCCTGTTGCTCTTGGGCACCTGGGCAAATGAGTCACGACCGTCTTAAACCAACCTTGACAAATCACCTTCATGTTGCACGGTCAGAGACACCTGGACCCGTTTGCTCCTTCACCCTTCTGCCTCTCTGACCCTTTTGACTATTTGCCTCTTCTGGGGGGTGACCTCTGGGTATAATTAAAACATGTCAGTAGTGACAGGAGCAAAAGCCATGCAAAGACGTGTCCAGTGGGATCCAGATTCCACATCCCAATCACTTGCAGAGCCATTACAGTTTAAATAACAATTTTTTTTTCAGTTCATCTTTAACCCATGAGGACAAGAAACAGGAGAGTCTCCAGTGTTTATCTCCCAGTAGTATCTGAAGGGAGCATTTACAGCACTGCAAATCACACACTTGTGTCCTTAGCATCTAATAGTGATATTCTAAATCGAGCCATTTCACTTAGGTGATTCCAAGGCTTACAATATAAGAAGAATAAAAAGTAATAAGAAAAAATACTTCTTAATCTCCTGCAGTTGGATATTGCCTGTATGACTGTTGGGTGATGGTACCATAACATGCATGTAAGTTCAGGTGTTGGTACATGTTGGAGGGAGGATCGTAGAGAAAGATACCATAAGAGACGAAGAAGGAATATGTGGTTTGCCCCATGGTCAGAAAGCTGTCAACATCCTCAAGTGATGCAATCAGTAGCTCTTTTAAGCAGTCTAGGCCAGCCACACTTTTTTTTTTTTTTTTTTTTTAAGACGTCTGCTTTTGAGAATTGCTTTTGAATATTTATGTCTGGGCTGCTTATTTGGAAGCAGTTACAGCTGCAGCTGCTCCTGCTGGAGCGACAGCAGCCTGGGCTGCCGTCTCCTAGAGACCTTCAGCTCCCACTCTCCAGGATCTATTTATTTATTTGTTTATTAAGAAGGAGGCTTGATTTGCTGCACTGATTCAGAGCCAGCATGATTAGGAAGCGTAATGGGATGTATTACTGGCTTAAAGGGTGGTGTGAGACTACAGGCAAGCAGAGCCCGACGGAGCAGAGCGGGCTACAAAATAACTGCCGATAGGACAAGAGATAGTGGGCATGGGGGTGATGGGTGCACAGCTGGACTTGATGATCTTGGAGGTCTTTTCCAACCATAGTCATTCTCTGATTCTGCGATTCTATGATCAAGACGCTGGAGTAGGAGCCTTTGGCAATTGCAAGGCCAGCTGCAGGTGGAGGACCTGAAAGCCTCAGAGCTACCACAAGAAGACGGGCCCTGCGCAGGCAACACCTATGTCCTTAAAATTCCACACGTGGAAGCTCCACGTTTATACACACGATTTTGCACAGTTCCTGCTTCCCTTGGCCCACAGAGCCAGAAGCCTCTGGAAGATGGACTTTGAGGGAATGAAACGATGGAGCCAACACTATCATTCCTTGCTGACTTCTATCTTTGTTAAGGAGTAGAGGAGAAAAAATGAGTTGTTGGCTGAAAGACGCTGGCAACTTCTTTTACTAACTGCTTTCTGCATGCGAGTTGAAAGAGATAACTGTTTTTATAGACACACTGTGCCTCCCCCCACTCCACACAGCAAAGCTAGAGAAAAGCGACACAAAGAAATTCCTATTTTGACAATATCGTTTTTGTGTTACCAACCTGAAAATGTCAGCACCTCAGCGCACAGCACATCCATTACTGTAATAGCAGAAACAAAGAATAACTCTCCATATGTAGGTGTTTGCGTCAGAAAAACAAAGGCTTTTGTCTAAGGTGACAGTATTGCTCCACCCAGCAATGTCTAAGATTTTTTTTTCTGGAATGAACATCATAGTAGTTCAATATTTTGCCTTGAAGACACATGCAAAAAAAATCAGTAAGTTTTCATGAAATGTCTTTACTGCCTTTAATTTTACCTTGGTAACAGCAGATTTTTTTTCCTGCTGTTCTTGTCACTAACACATAATATTCCTTAAACTTTCTCTTAAATATCCCAATTCATCACTTGCCCCCCCCTTGCTAGTCTTCTTTTTACTGTCTTTTCTGTGAATTGCTTTCCGCACCTGGTGCTACAGAAGAGGAGGAGCTTGGTCTCAAACGGGAATTATTCCTAACAAACGCATCAATAAATGATCTCTATGTCACCAGCCCCAGCACTTTAATATTGAGGCTAATAGGCTTTCTGTTTCTGCATGCAGGAAAATCCCCCCGGCATTTTGTCACAAAACAGAGTTTCCTGATGTGCCTTGAGCTGATATGTCACTCCAGAGGCTGGCAGCACAGAACAGCAATCAAATGCATTCGTTTGGTCGGGAGCTGCTTGAATAAATGTTACCTAGCAATTACAGCGAGAATTTCCTCTGAAATAAATTCTGCTTCTCAAAAGGAGATTCTGAAAATCCCCTGCTGACGTTTCCGCAGAAATGCCTTACAGCTTGTCCAGAGAGGCCACGCTCATCTTGTCGCACCAAAGCTCGCAGCGCTTGCAATTTACTGCCTTGCTGTTTATTTTAATGACGGTTCTAGGCAATGGCTTGGCCCTGGCGAGAGGAGATTAGTGTGTGTATTAACGCGGCTCCGAAGTTGACTCAATTTGCACAAAGTAATGACAAGCTTAATTTGAAACTCTCCACAAATCCGCTTTCCCGCTAACCGGCGTTTGCACCGCACACTTCATCGAGGCCTCAAGAGGCTGCTTCAGAGCAAGAAGAGATTAAACCGGTCAGAGAAATCATGTTTCCAACGTGCACGAGGGCTTTCCTGATCCGAACCGCCTATCCCGCACACCGGGGCACTGGCTGGGAAACGACGGGAAGCTGCAGGGGGATGAGGTTACTGCCGGAGCCCCTGGGTTAGGGGAGACCCTTCCCATAAAGGCGCCTTCAGGAGGGCAGGGGGAAGGCCAGGATAGGGGCGGAAAGGGCAGGAAGGCAAAGCAGGAGCACCTGGGCTCGCCTGGAGGGCGAGATGCGGCAGTCACAACCTTGGGTGGCTGGTCCTGGGTCTGGAGCGGGTGGAGGGACCGAGAATGAAAACCAAGAGCCTGACGGGGAAACCTTGCTGCAGGCAGCCCTTGTTCATGCACACGTTCAATTGAAAGATCATCTGCACGAGCGAAGACTCCTCCATGCGTCTGTGAAATTAAATCTTGAGGTGTAAGGCAGCATCTTGTAATAAATCAATTTGCCAAGGCAGTAGGGTTTCCAAAACCAGGCATGAGGATGACGATTTCAGCCTGATGCTCATTCTGTCACTGCTTTAGTTGGCTAAAAAGAACAATCACGGCTAGATATATTAAATATACTTAAATATATTTCACACATTGCTAATGTTGCTTTTCCACTTAAGGAAAAACAGAATTTCAACAGAGATAATATTTAACCCCCAGCTGCAGCAGAGCTACTTTTGATCAAAAGAGGGAAGGACGGAAGCTCTGAGAGGAGCATCTGAGACTGCAGAGAAAAGGATGAGAGGCACCAAAAAAGGTCGGATGGACAAGAGCAAGATAAAAAGGTCGTGTTCAAACCCTCTCCTCCCCTTGAAACATAAAGTCTGAGAAGCTCAAAACTGGCTGATTTCAAAACCACCTCCCTCTATCCAAAGCTAAGACAAAGCCATTCTTCCCACTCAAGGCAGCTGATTTTTGAAACTACAAAACAATTTTCCTCTTAAAATTGGCAGTTTCTTTATGTTAAATGTTTTACAGCTATGTATTCACTTGTGACATTGAAAATCCTTCAAGACTTCTCAGTACATGGATCCTGTGCCTCAGCTTGTGCATATATGCAGTAAAATAAACCAACTAAAAGCATCATCTTAACGCGACTTGTTGGGTCATTGCTCTGTTCACATAAATGAATGCAGACACAGTCTGTCACGGTAGCGTTTTTTCCCCAAATTACAGTGAAGCAGATGGTATTTAATATGTAAAGAGTGTGACGCTTCCAACCACGCCGCCAGGGTCTGTTGTATAAAACTATGTACATGGGTGGATTGTGCTTCATCCCTTTCCAATAACTCCTTTAAAGGGATGTGAAATGTTACTTGAGAGAAGACAACTCATTAAAGCCCCAGTCTTAACACCGCTCTCCCTATAGGTGCTACATATGCACACATACCAGAACTAAAGAAGTGCAAGCAGGGATGTAGGTTTGGAAATAGCAAATTTATTTCCTTTTTGAGACAAAAGAGCCAGTCTGCTCTGCAAAGTCACTGGCAAAGTAAGATTTACTATTGTTTGATTTTCACATTGCATTTGCTTAAATGAGAGGAGTTTTCTGAGGGTTAAGCCTGCAAATTGACATCCCTTGTAGACCACCATTTTATAGTTAAACCTCCAAATCTCGGGGTTTTACCATCTCTTGTGCTGACACCAGCTCTCCCTGCTGTAGTACAGAAATAATACTGCACATTACAACTGGGGGCTTGTGTCAGACACACAATTGCTTGTATTTCAGAAATACAAGTGATTACTGGAAGTGAAAGGTGCCATTTTAGTTATACTGCCCTGTGGAAACGTCAGTCAAGCAGCGTCCTGCCTGCCAGCCTCAGGATGTAGCAAAACACAGTCAAGCAGCAAATGGACTTTGAGCGGGCAGGAGAAAGGAGGAAACTGTCAACCCTATTGCAAGACTGGTTGCAAAGCTCCCTAAAAATAATTATTTAATATTGTGCTAACAAAAATGACTGTTTCCAAGTAGCAAGTGTACACTGATTGTATTTTTAACCAGCAGGTTCTTTTATCAGTTTGTTTTTAATGTGGATGTTACTTCCTAATATTTACAGAAAAGGAAAAATAGTTCTAAAACAATAGGATATTTATTTTGCATACAAATATTTACAGAAACATACTTAAAAAATTAAGTATTTCAAATAACTGACTTCAAAAAAGCTTCAAGCTTGTATGTTACAAAAACATATTGCCTTTACTGTGCTCAAACTTAGTGTTCAGATCTCTAGATTTTCTTATCAGGGCTTTCTTTTGTGCTTCATCAAATCGATTGACTTTGAGATCCTGGTCTCGGTCAAACGGCCTTCTTTCTTGAGGTTTGTTCTTTTCTTCAGCTGCTTTGCTTTTTAGCTTCTTATGATGTATATCCATGAGAGATTCTGACCTCCTTAACTCCTGGGAAAATAGGAAGAAAGGGAAAAAAATATTAGAAAATGCCAACAATATATAGAAGACCCAAACAATCCAATGGGCCAAGAATTAGACTAACAATTCCGGAAAGCGTAGTAATGGGAAAACGGATGGTAATATTAATTTTGCCTATACAGTGCAAAATTGAGTTTTAAAAAGGTATTCTTGTCTATGTAAAGTAAGACACTGATAAATCAACTCCACTGATGTTAAAGACACCATGTTATTTTGAAATCTCCACACACAGTAGCAATAAAAAGTGGGAAAAATATGAGGATACTCTGCCATGCTAAGTGGAAATACAAGCTAAGACAACATGTCTTGAGAAAGATCTCAAAATACAGGCCCAGTTTCTTACACAGTTTCCCTAAGCAGTTGGTCTTGGTCACTGTCAGGGGTGGGAACACGAGGCATAAGGGAACCTTTTGACCTTTTTCTCACACAAAGTTATGTTTCCCAACTAGTGTTTTGGTATTTATCTGCTGCCAGCCCACAAGAGAAGGTCACAGGCGTTAAGCAAAGCATACACTAAAGCATCTTTACCACATCAAGGATCCATATGTACCTATTAAAGATGCAAGACTTGCACTGAACTTCACACTGGCATGGTATTACAGGCCCTTCCTCTCCTCAGATGAAGTGTATTGGGCATTTCTGCACCTGTGGCCACAGATACTGGCCTAACCCTCCAACCAGCCAAAAGCCGAATCCATTTCTCTCATCCTAAAGAGAAGATGAGCAGCTCCATCTCCTCTTAGCTGGGAACACAGGACCTTTATTCTGAAAGGTTCACTTCCCCTCACTCCCTCTTCAACCACTTATGTTACCATATATAGTAATACTAATTGATATATGACATTAAAAAAAATGATTTCCAAGGAAAACAGAAAGTGGGTAACACTTTTCCCTGGCATAACTGCATTGATGCAGACGGAATTGCACTAAGGAACAAATTTGTCACCAGCACTGCAGGAATTAACAGCAAGAAACCATTTTAAAAACGAAATCTCTTTTCTATGAAAATGTCCTCAATAAAAGTTAATAGAAAAAGGAAAAAGAAAGAAGACACACAAAATATTTATTGGATAAAAGAAAAGGCAGAAAAAAAAAGCCAATAAAAAACAAGCCAGGAAGCTCCGTTCTTAAAGTAAAATGCCTTTATGTGAATAACTCAATTTTGGGAGAGATGTCTTTTAACCTTGAAACAATAAAAAGGCATATATATGTGTGTGCATATATATATATGTGTGTGTGTGTGTGCTTGTACATACATGTGTGTGTATATATATTTGTGTTTTATTCTGTAAACAGAAAAGAATATATTTATTCTACTACATGTATATTGGCAGTACAGACAGAAAATACAGAAGGAATTTAAGGTAGTATACTAGTAGCTCTGGATTTACAAGTCCCGCAAATCAAGAGAGACATATGATTTAATGAACTACAAATAAATTATTAAAAGTGCCAGATAAACTTCAATCTTGTAATATAAGCCAGGGCTGCAATTTCCCAAGTTAATTATACTCTCAAGAGACCTGTCTTCTGCAAGACTTCAAGCCATAAATCAGGGCCAAATAGGAAGGAGCAGCTGTAAGGCAGGCGACAGACCACACACATGGGAGGATGGGTGGACAGGCAGAAAGGTGAGCGGGAATTTGATGTGGAGTTCCATTTTTTTTTTTGTCATCAACATCTGTCTGTGAAAATTAATTGTCTCTGTGGAGACTGAAAAATATATAATATAATAAAAATAATATAATAAAATATAATGCTGTTATAATGAAGCAGTTCATTATGGAATTGCTCTGCTTAGTCCATTAAGCTTCCTCTTGGCTACTCTAAAAATTGAACCTTCAGTACTGCTTTCTTCTTTTGGGCTGTTGGTAATTCGCTGAAGCAACCTAGTGTTTGAATTGAGTTTATCTATTTGAATTGAGTTTATCTATTTGCAGCAGCAACGTCCTGAGGTGGGGACGATTTAAGCAAAATAGCAACTCAAACTGCTACAGGCGAATGTATATAAAAACCTATCCACACAAAAACACAATCCTGACACTGTCCTCAGCAGCTTAAGGACCCAATTCTTCCCTTGTTGAAATCAATGGGAAATGGTCTCATGACTGAACAGCAGTAGGTCTGGGCCCTAAAAGCGAAGAGTGTAGTGGTATCCATGGAAACCAGCAGTGCTAGAAATAAGACCCAGAAAGGAAAGAGTGAAGAATTAAAGGAAATTTGTGAAGAGAATGCATTCTGCTGTCATACTCACATTGTATGAAGTCACCTGCTCAGCAAGTCGCTTGTCTCTCCCAGACAACACAGTCTCTTCGTTAACCTTACTGGTCGACTTCTTTGCCTCTTCTCTTTCCTGTTAGAGTAATCGGAATGTCTGAAGTAAATAGCAAGGAAATCTACAGTTACTTTAACTAAATATGCAGGTTAGAAGCCAGCCGAGGCCACCACATTTTTTTCCTCTGCTTAATAAGAGACTGGACACATTGCAACTGGAAATTCAGTGTGCTGATGCAGAGCAACTAGCTACTGCAAAAGAGACAGAAGAGAGAGTAAAAAATAAAAGAAGAGCAATGTTAAGTTAAATCTAAATCTAGTTAATCTAAAGAGAAGCATGAAGAAAGCTTTTTCATTGAACAGCTCATAGTTTGTTTTCACAGGGCACTACCAACACATAAACCGCCTGCACATAATACAGGAATGAGTAAACACTCACTTTGGCTTTTCTCTCTCTGTCGGCTGGAGTATCTGTCCAAATGGATCTGTCACTGGATTTTTCATCAGCTCTTCTCTTGAATGTTCTTGGGCCAAACCCAAAGCTTTTCAGTTCTGGTGGAAGCTCTGTCATCCATGATTCCCTGGTAACTTTCTTGGGTTCATCCTTTACAAAAGAAAAAAAGTGGAAAAACAAAACAAAACAAAAATGCCAGATGAATCTATTAACTTCCAGCAGAAATTACAGATTTTTCTTTGTCTTAACAAGAATTAAAACCATTTAGAAAATAATGCAGTAATACTGCAGCTGGGTCCACACAGAAAAACTGTCACGCAAGGAAAAACACAAATACATCCACCAAAAAAAATACCAGAAAAGAAAAAATATCCAACTCACACTGTCTGCTGTGGTAAGTTTTTCTTTCATTCTCTGAGCTCTGCGTTCAAAATCCTTAGTTACATCAGACTCCGTTGGTCCTTTTGCAGGCATTGGACCTATAAGGTTTTCTTCCTCTTCACTACTATCCGTTGCCTTCCAAAAATAAAATATTTCTGTCAACCACAGTGCTAAGACACTCAAGAAATACTTTAACCTCATAGAAATGGGATGATTTTGTATGGAAGAACATATAAATCTTAACACAATGCCTGTGTTAATCATGCAACAAAAGCAGATTACAAATCCATATTAGTCCTTTTCTAGGAATTTAGCATGAACCTTTCGTTCCTGCGTTTCCTAAAGCACCATCTCTTGCCCCTGAGGCAGGAACACTTGTAAACACAGCAGTAGTACAGGGTGTTGCTACACTGTGCTGCTCTGCATGTGTTGCTGTAGCCTCTGTGGCAGTAAGGAGATTAGAAACACAAGCCCACAGCTCTTCTACTCTGGGCTTCACCACCACTAGTATGTTTAGGCGCACCTCCATAATAACACTCACGATTTCTCAAGCAAGAGGAATTCCTGTCAGCAAAGCTCAGAGTCTATAAGGTCACTAGGAAGACCAATAAGCAAGCCAGGATACAGGTGGTGCCTATGGAATGACAACCTTGGATCGCTGTAGGAGCTTCTAGTCCAGACTCTTGGTTTGTTCATTTACTTCAATTCCTTTTGACATTGCCTTTTGTACAGTCAAATTACTTACAGAACTTTAGAAAAAGCTAAGTTTTAAAGGGACTATATATTAAGAAAACTCTTTCTGGATTCAGGGTAATGTAACAAATACTGAAGGCTCATAGGTCCCTTGGGTTAAGGAGATTAAAGATACAGAGTGTGGTGGAAATGGGCACAAGGCAGCAAAGGAGACACCGAGTAGTGCCTTGGAAGCAAGAGAGATGATATAAGAACAGTGGAGAAGCAAACTTAGAGGCAGAATGAGACACATCTGGGTATGACTGTGGACCATGAGGTACAAGGACTAACAAATTTAATGGTAGTATCCTATCTGAAAGACTGAGATGGATAAGAAATAACTGGCCATTTATAAGCACACAGATAGTATGAATTTATCTTTTTTTTTCAGAAACATTTGCAGATTCAAACTTTCACATTAAGCTATCACTGCTTTAACTTATACAGAATGAAGCGACTTCCTCCAATATTTTTTTTAATGGACAGGAAGAATTAACTCAAACAAACAAACAAAAACCCAAACAGCCTAATAAAGTAATTCCCTCTCTCCACATGTAAAGAAATTAAAGGCACCAACATACAAGGCTTTCACAATAAATTGTAAAGCAGTTGAGGATGAAAGCCAAAAAAAAAAATCCATGCTGGGTTTTAAATGAAGAAACATGTCTCATTGCCTTTCTCATTAGTGTTAAGCTCAATTCACTCCACTACCTCCTGCCTCAAATGAGATGCAGTTAAATGAGCATCGCAAAATACTCCCTCCCTGTTTGAAAGAGACATCAAAATAAAGTGAAGAGTCAACCTGGAATTAGCTGCCTCTAAAGATGTACTGAAATGCAAAATAATTAAATACTAAAACAAAGTAATTAAACCCCAACAAATCATTATACCAGATTCCCAGATTCAAAGGTAAAAAAAAAAAAAAAAAAAAGGAGATTATCAGGAAGAGGGAAAAAAAAAAAAAAAGCTAAAAACTGGTGCCGGAGATGAAGATCTGTATAGGAAAAAGATGCTTTTTTTTTTGCTTGCAAAATATAAAACCAGCCCAGTTTTGACATTCCTGCCTCAAGACATTTGTCATTATGATAAATTGCTTGATTGTTACTTGGATTTATAGCATGACAAGCATCTTAAAAATGTCAGACAATCATTCCTGATGATAGATTCTGACAAGGCCTGCTGTGGGAGGCAGGGGAATGATATATATACATCACGAGTACCAATCAAAAAAGTAAATTTCCAGAGTAGCCTTTGTTTCATTTCTTCTTAGCACACACTATAGTACCTGGTAACTAACCTAAAAAAAATGAAATATTTTAGAAATAAACAGAAAAACTATGGAAACAAGTGATAAATTTTACAATGAATTAATATTTACAATAGCCTTAGAATGACTCAGCTGCATAACATAGATATCTGGGGACATTTTGGATGTCTAGGGTGTCTTGCCTGGCTTAGACATGCTGAGGTTCTGGGAGGAGGCAGGTTTTTCTCCAATGCTTTGCCTTATCTGCAAGCCCAATGATATCTGTCAGGATGCTATGAAATGCCTGAGTTAGGGAGCTCAATTCTTCCCATGCTTTCAGCAGTATTTTAGTCCCACATGTTTCTCCTGAATATTCTTTAGTAATACAAGTATTATTTTGTAGCCAGGAATTAGACTATCAGGCCATTTACATGGCCAGATTGGAGCAGTCACACAACACAACATGCCACGTGTGTCCCTGCCAGGGTCCCCAATCCTGTGTGCCCTACACCAAGCTACAGGATTCCTCTTGCTTGAGAAGATCTATTAGTGACATGGAAGCATCATTCTTGATTGGATTATTTTGAATAAATAGATTTAACACCCATACTAACAAACATATTAAGACAAACTTTTTTTTTTTTTTAGTATACTCAGCAGTTTCTCTCATCAGGAAAGAGGTAAAAGCTTGAATTATAGCTAAATATTCATCTAACATGTTTCTTTACTGCTTTAAAACCTTCACATTTTTGAACTTTGCCAAGATGTTCACTTGAGAAGAACATGTCATACCAAAAGAAAGAATGGAAAAGCATCAGGGAGAAGTACTGTGCGAATGGAGACGCCGAGCTCTCTTGTGAACAGTGTGCAAGATCCATTTAACAGCCAAATCACAACAAACCAGACAAGCCTTTGCCTTTTTCAAACTTATTTATGCTTCAGTATCAGTATTTGACTCCCACAAAGAAAAAAAAAAAAAAAAAAAAAAAAAAAGAGACAGATGTTTTCTGGTCTAAATCTAGACTGACATGTTAAAAGGTAGGTCTGGTAGACTTTTTCAGGCTCCCACTTGTTTAAGCACTTCAGCAAGCTTGTTCAAGAGCAAGAGATGTATGTTTCTACAAACCTGGGAAGAGAATTCTGATGAAACAGAAGGTCCTATGGAATATTTGTTACTCCCAGCGTCCTCTGAAGCTTTCCTAAAGCCAGGTGGCAATGCAGGACCAATAATGGGCCTCAAGGGGAAAGAAAAAAGGTTTTAAGTTAAAAAAAAAAAAAAAAAAAAAAAAAAAAAGT
Source organism: Crypturellus tataupa (assembly GCA_034781795.1). Classification (NCBI taxonomy): domain Eukaryota; kingdom Metazoa; phylum Chordata; class Aves; order Tinamiformes; family Tinamidae; genus Crypturellus; species Crypturellus tataupa. The sequence goes on from JAWLRI010000885.1 coordinate 669,479, forward strand.
AAAAAAACCAACA
>JAWLRI010000885.1:683071-703977 GCA_034781795.1 Crypturellus tataupa
TTTTTTTGTTTTTTTCTTTTTTTTTTTTTTTTTTTTTTTTTTTTTTTTTTTTTTTTTTTTTTTTTTTTTTTTTTAATTTTGTTGTAAATATGTCTGGTTCAGTTAATGACTGTCTGCTGCATTGCTTTTGGAGTATTTGATGTACTGAATATTCACTTAATGAAGAAAGGCCAATACAATCAAGAGGCGTAGTTTTTGCTAATTTATGATCCTCAAGTTGAATAATAGTATCCCTACAGTAGTTTGACTGCCTTCCTGGAGATGTTTTCATAGTAATAAACTATGATAAAGGAAGATAATTTCTTAACACCTATTAAAAGTGGAGAAGATAAAACAAAGTGGACTAGTTATATTAATAGATCAAGGTAGAAACAGAAGAAGTAGCTACACTTACTATGATTTGCTCATGTTCATCAGCAATAAGAGGCCCAAGACTCACAAAACTATTTATCAGCTTCCTGGGTCATCCATGTCACAATCACGGGATGGTTGAGGTTGGAAGGGACCTTTAGAGATCATCTAGTCCAACCTCCCTGCTCCAGCAGGGATACCTAGAGCACATGGCGCAGGATGTCCACTTTATACTTCGTGCCCCTGTAAAACATGTGTAGTAAACTTACTTGATGGAAAGTGTCTATTAGGGCATGCAAATAAGTGGTTTTGCGCAACGTCTCCGTTTTCTGTCCCTGAGAATTTAGAGTTGTTTTACCTTACATGCACGTAATTTTGTCTGCATATACTTATGTAATGTACTTGTCTAAGTCTGAAGTCCAGTTTTCTGATGTTATCCTTACAATTTATACTGTAAGTCTTCTAACTTGGATTACAGTGAGGGAAAATGTCACAGTGTTAGCCCAGGGATGCCTTCTTCTTGGGCACTACTGGGTCCTTCATAAAATCTGCTATCCCTGTTCATCATGTCCTGACTTAAGTCCCTTTTCTTTGAGAATTCACTTAAGATTGTAAAGCCCCTGTGGTGGCTAATGAGATTGCTTGTCTTCAAGCTCTGACAGGTTGTTTAGAGGGTGTAGATGATAGACATTTTTTTCCTCTATTTCACTTGTGCCTCTATCTGACATCTTAAGAACCTTATTTTATTGGCCAAAGAGGGTGAGCAGGGTGTAAAACCAAGTCAGCTCATCAGTTTTAATGCATGGTTTGTTAGCTGGAGAGATTCAGTACAGCCTCTTCCTTCTGGATTGTTGTGTTCAGGAGCAATCTTCCTAAATTTGGTCTTCCTTAATGAGAATTCTCTATAACAAAAATTTCCCTTCTTTTGGCCTCTTGAATGCTTTGTGACTCTTCTCAGAAACTAAAGCTTACAGAGTATGTATCTGCCACAAAGTTGTAGGTCAGGACTATAATGTTTGTACTGTCGGCATCTGCCTCTACTTAAGGATCAGTCCGATTTTGCTGCCTCTATGGGGAGCTCTGGCTGATGTAATAAGTTTTGTCAGCAGGTTTTGTGACCGCACAATTTGTGCTTCTATACAGAAATACAGAACCACTCTACATTCAGTACCTATGCACCAAACACTGATAGATAACCCTTTTTTTTTCTTTTTTTTTTTTTTTTTTTGTGTAGACAGTATCTTACAGAGGAGTCCAAGCAGTGCAACTTACTGCAGAAGAAGAAGATGCAGAAAGCTGAACTGATTTTTTTTTCTTTATTTTCTTTTTAAAAATATTCCCATGAATTTGCCAGTGAGTCTGTGTTTCTTAAAACCAAATGCAACCTTTCCAACAAGTCCACTTTGATTTGGCTATGGTGTGTGATGAAGTAGCCAGAAATAGCCAAATGCCCAGTTGCCAGAGATGGGTGGGCAACCCTGGCTCCTGGTTTTGTGGCTTGCTCCCAGCAGGGGCTACTGGGGCTGACTTGCTCCCAATGGGAGCTACTAGTTTGTTGCAGCCTTATCACACAGCAGAGACCTAAAGACTTCAAAGTCTAGATCTTGCTGGCTAGAAAAATCCTTAGACTGAAAGATAAAGCAGCAGCCACTTAATCGTTGTGAACCAAGTAAAATGCCCCGTGTTTTTCAAATAGGTATGTTCTCTGCACTAGGTAGAAGTGAGCAAAATGCTGCTTAATACTCTTGTTAAGGAGACCTGGAGAAAATATATGCAGGTGCTGTTACATGCAGCCTGCTCAGTTCCATTGCTGGGGCTTGGTGGAGGGAGTGATAACTTGCAGGAATGAAGTGGGAGGCACCCCCGTGCTCAGCCATGTGGTGAGAGCGTGTCTGAATATGTCCTTAACCAGCACAACTGCAGGAGCACTTTGAAGGCTCGTTTGCTCCAGGATTAAGGGTCTTCCTTTGTGTCCTCTAAAGAAGAAAAAATAGTGGTTAAAACAAGCTTGGAGTTGTTTTGACAGAGGCATAAATAAATAGTTATGGTTCTCCTGTGGACATTACTTATGTGAAGGAAAGCACTCCATCCTAAAGCGATGGAGAGCTGCCAAGCGCAGGGGTCTTTGTGAATGAGACACTCTTGAGATTACATAATTCACTCCGGACTTGCTGTTGGCTGGCAGTGCTGTAACACGGATGAAGAAATGCAGCTAATGGGGAAGTGCTGAGATAAAACATCACACCCCTATGCTCTCTTAAAAGCTCTGTCTGGATTTCTGGGAGAAATCCAATGAAAATAGATTTTTGGCAGATGATATTTGAGTCCTCTTAAAGAAGATAAGTTCTGTAATGTATTTAGGAGTGTCTCTTAGAAAATGCCTGTCATCTTTCTCCTGGTATGTGGTTGAAGCTGTCATGTATCAGCTTAGCAATCCTGTAAAATGGGGAGGGTGCATGTGATAAGTTTAAACATTTACAGATACATGGGTGTCCTTTTTGATATCTATATGTAGTGACTAGCCATGTTTCTTGTTGCTTCATTTTACTGGACATAAAATATTTCACCCCCTTGTTACTGTCCAGAAAAAGTTTTTTAGTACGTATATGCATTTTCCATTCACCACTTTTATCTCAAAACCCTAGGATTTAGCTAATTAATGTTTACAGAGCACCCAGCATAGCCATTTTAGGGCTTTGACAGTAATTTACAGCAGACTTGCACGTGGAGTTTGTACACAGGGAAGAACCGTGAGGGAGGAGGGAGGCGGGAACTGGAAGAGGGATGGTTTGGGGTGATTATAACAGTAGATTTGTTTCGGTCTGCATGACTTAGCAATTTTTCTTGAAGCCAAAAAAAAAAATAGTGCAGTAATATTGGTGAGATAGAGGTCAGTGCAAGCACAGCACTGAATATGGCTCAGGAGGAAATTTGTGCACTTTTATGTAGCTATCACAGTAAAGGAATCCTGTACATGGAGCAGCTGTTCTTGTAAACTCCTTCTGGTAATTAAAAAAGCTCAGCTGGCTTCTCAAGAAGGAAGGAGCCTGTTACACTTCTAGGAAACTCTCTAAAAATTAAATCAAGCTTTGTTTATATAGGATGTTGGTTTGGTGGAAGGTGAATTCATGAAGATGTGCAGTAAGCCTTCTGAGAGCAGCTGCTTTTTTTCTTTTTTTCCCTAGAAATTTTCCTACTGCGGCAAACATTGAAAAGAAGAAGGTGATGCAGATGGAGAAGGAAGAAAGAGGAGAGGTGCTGACTACTCCGCAGTTCGGGTAAGCATTTTGAGGCAGGCTTTTTCAGTGAGTTCAGAAGGACACACCTTCACTACGGTCTCTGAACACTTATTGCTGTCACTGTGCACACTAAATGTGGCTGTCCTTGAGCACAGGACAGGTCATAGACAAATTGCAGATGTCACTTTGTTTGTAGTGCTTCATAGTACAATTTAGTCACACAATTATATTAGGAAGTTGCTGTTCTCACTGAATTCTGTACTATACCTTTTCTTTTTAAGTACAATGTAATAGTCGTTCATTAGAATACTATAACCGTGGGCTCTGACTAAGAAATAAATAAAATGGAATGGAATTTATGTAACATAATGAATCTACATGGTCTAATCCTTTAAAGCCTGAAAAGAGCCAAGAGAAACTTTATGACTGGATTTGGCTTACTTCATTCTTCAGGTGATAAATGAGAGCAATGATTAGCTGAAGAGGGAAGATGTAACTTTATTTTCATTTTTTGCATAGCTGAATTAGTGCTGCTCTTTTTTCCTCTACCCTTTCTCGCCTTTATCTATGTGCTACCTTTCTTTTGGACCTGATACTTACCCCTGTTGGGATTTTTGTTTTCTCCCTTATTTTGCAAATCATGTTCTTCTCTTCCCTCAAATACTTCTTTATTAACTTTACCTGAGTACTTGTAGAAAGACAACTTTTAATTTCAGTAAAATCATCCATGTTCACAGAATATTATATCTTTAAGTAGAAAAGCTGAGCTGGAAGGCAAGAGTAGACTTGGTGTAATAGAGGCTCTGGTTAAATCACATTTGTTGTTGTGTGGAAGGAAGGCAAGTTGGGCTTTGCCTGCATTAGGAATGGAGGAGGAAGCCTTTTACCATGGTGAATTCCTTAAAGACTTTACCCACCCTGTATGACTAGGTGCCTTTTGTGACTTTTGAAGATCTGGGAATGGCTTAAAAGATTGAAGTACATTTTCATGTCCAAAGGATATAAAGTTGCAGAAAAATTTCATATACAAGGAATCAAACCAAGGCATTGAAACATAAAACCCTGAATATATGGGATTGTGTCTGGAGATTCTTATAAACAAAGATGAGTTATGCTTGTTATGGTAACAAACTCTTTGTCTACAGATTGTGGGATTATTATTATTTTTTTAAACTCCTGGGACTTTGCTTGTGAATTGAGTCAGTACATTCAGTCAACAATTCCTTACTTATCTATTACATGTGTCAGTAACTTGACAACTGGAAAATTGTTTGGAAAAAATCACCTCAGAGTTACTGTTTGTTTGTTCTCATTTGGTGATCTTTAACTCTGAGTTTAGAAGTCTATCTCCTTTTTTTTTCTCTTGTTCCCTTGCTCCTCTGTAGCAGCTACCACTGTCCAAAAAAGCTGCTTGTGCTCTGTATATCAACTGTAAGGATTCTGGAGTTGGTGCTTATCTGGCAAAATTACTGGTGCATGAGGCAAAAATAGCATGCAGCTTGTTCTCTGCAAGCTGTACTATTAAAGCAAATAGCTCAGTAAGATTTAGAAAGGATTAGATACTTAACACTTCTGCAGCACTTTCCATTTGTGGTTCTCTGAAGTGCTTTACAACTATTAATTCTCGGCATCCCTGCATATGAGATTAGAGATTCTGAGGACCAATTTGGCAGTCTGTGTGGTGTCTTGCAACAGCTGATTAATAGCACAGAGCTCTTTGCTCCCTTTGGGTAGGACATGAAGAATACAGCTTTCAGTAACAGGAGGCAGAAGACAGGCTGACATTTGTTGAGATATCTGCATGACCTTGGAGTTTCTTTTTGGGTGTTTAGTGGTCACAGGAAATCAGAATAGTGGTTTTATCCCTTAGTCAAGGATAGTGTTTCTGTTGAGCCTGTACTTGCTTGATATTTTATAGGCTGTGCAGCAACATGCTGAATTTAGAGCACTTCTGTGTAAGACATTGTAAAAATTCACAATAATGAAGTCCTCTATTGGATGGAGGTAAATAGTGCAGGAAAACACTCATCTGCTTTTGTGGATGAGACCTGTGCGTGGGAAAGTGGTGACTTGTGTCTTGTTCCTCCAGAGAACCATGGTAAGTGATTCTGTAAGAGATGAGTATTCAGAGTTAGAAACTATTCTAGAAGGACTGGAGAATGAAACGGAACATGTTTTGTCACTAAATGACTGTAAAACCACTTTGAATCCTTCATGTGCACAAAGAAGGATTTGATAGAACTGGAAGGCTGTGGAAGAGGAACTTTAGTATTGGGAAGGATCTCTTCAAGTGAAGAGGTGGCTTAGGTTCTTCAACAGAGGTCTAGAAAATTGCATAAGGGGAAGAGGTGAATATAATTATTTGCCTTTTTTTATGTAAACCAAGAAAGTTTGGCGTAAGTGGTCATTTCAAGCATCAGAATGAAAACAAACCAGTGGAAGTCTTTTTTCACATAAGGTCAACACGCTCCTGCTAGACTTCAGAGATTCTAAGTTTTTGCAGCATCCTGTATCATGGGTGAAAAACCATTAGTGTCTTAGACCATATCTGGCTAGAGATATTCCCAGTGGGAGCTGAAAACTGGAAAAAAAAAATAGAAATATTATGGCTTACCTATTTTTTTACATATGTTCCTGTCTGCTTGCATGGTACCAGGTGTAGAAATATACCTTTGGGGCTGTGTTTACAGATACATTGAGTAAAAGCAGGGAGAAGTTTGGGGAAGAAGCTCTTAGCCAAGTAGGATATTATGCCTTGACTAGGCCTTTGTCATGCTGTAGACAAGACTAAGCAAAATGAACCATAGGGCTCATTAAGGATTGTGAGATTTTTTACATGTCTTTTATGACTGAATATGCTGATGATCATTTGAAACCTTGTTTTGCTGAACTGAGTTTCTGTTGCCTGAAAAGAAATATTTTCAGGAAGTTGAAGTTGTCACTTGTATATTTGCCTTTCTGACCAATCCAATACACCCTACTCTGGTAACCATGGATTTTGGAGGACACTTTGTTAGGCTGTTCAGGTACTTTCCTTAAGTATTTATTCTGTCCACAGAATAAGCTAAAACATCAGTAGAAAAAGCATGGCATGTTAGTTCTGTAACTTAGGAGGTATTTTTGGTACATATATTTAATCACTTCCTTGATAGAAATTTCTTCTTCCTTCCTCCTTTTCTATCAAAGTATAAAAGATGAAAAGGCATTTGTTAGCTGGAGTCAGGGATAAGTAATCATGGCAATTGGCTGTGTCAGATGGCTGGGTGGATTTAATACAACAGGATCCTTCATTGAGCTGTAACTGGGAAAGAGATTTCAGCAGTGGAAGTAGCTAATAGCAGATGCTTCCCTCTTAACTTCACATATGCTCTCCCTATTTTGAATCCACTCATGGCGTAAGTGCTGGGAATATTAGCTTTATAATGTAAAATTGCACACTGTAGAAGATGATAATGGAAATTAGTCCTTATACCCTTGTTTGTGATTAAAACTTGTGAACGTCAAACTTCTATTCTGGGTTTTGGCATTTTCCCATTTCCCTGTTGCTGGGATGGGATGTTCCATGACTGCATGTGTGGTTTTGATACCATGTGGTAGTCGAACTGGAGTAGCTTCTGGCAGCTGTCACTCTCTTGAGTGTGGGCTGGAGCCTTTGGTTGTTTCCATTGATTGTAGGTTATTATTTCTATAAATTTCACTTTTTTCCAGCAAAATGAAGGGGATGTGGAAAGCTCCAGCAGATGAGGAGAGGTCTGGGCAGCAAGGAAGACAGAAGAAAAAGCAAAAACGCCAATTCTGGAAGAAGTTTAAGAGAAATGGTGGAAGTGATAATGTGTCATCACAAAGAAATCAAAATGTAGCTAATGGACCAGAAAACCATGCATGTGAGCGAGAAGGTGAAAAACAGCCTGCCCCGGTGTCTCAGGCATGCATGAAGGATGTGGACCCTCTCAGTCTACTGGCAAGCAGCGATGTTGGTAAGAAAAAGGCACTGGGGGAAGTTTTACTTTAAGTAGTTCTAATAAAACAAGCTGTTCATTAGAAACTTCTGGGGAGAGCTAAGTACTTTATAAACACATGTAATCTGTGTCCTTGAGTGGAAGTGGGTGAATTGGGCATGTTTATAATGAAAAATTCTGTTAGTGAAAAATTGATGGAAGTCTTAACCATTCTTCTCCAAACACACTGTTAGGAGCCTGTTTTTGTCACCGACATTGCTATACTTTGGCCTGAACAGTTTCAGGGTCAGCAGTGTCACGAACTTGTTGCTTTGGATTTAGTTGAACATCCCCGTGTCTAAAACCCCTTTAGAACTTTATTTGAAATGGAAATTACTGTGGGGTTGTATCCAGATTCAGGACATGGTCTTACAGGAGAAGGCGCAGTGTGGTTTTTGTGCAGACTGGCTCAGTGCTTTGCCTGGAGAGAAAAGGAGAGGGGCAGCTCTTGCATTTCTAAGAGCTTCTGCCCTTGTAGACTTGGCTTGTTAAGGAGGAAACAGTGTCCTGTCATGTTTTAGAGGGAGAGGTCTTTCTTCTGGATGCATGTTTATCCTGCTGATGCACGTTAATCTATCCTGGTAGGAGGAGCTACCAGTAAACTTGACTGATGTGGCTCGAAAGGAAGCTAAAATGTAAAATTTCCTTTCCATGCTGAAAAGGAAGAAATATTTTTGCTTCCCTTTGGCCACTGCTAACAATTAGTCACTAAAGTTTCCTGGTGGGCCAAGTTGGTCCTGATACCAGCATACCGAGAAAGATCTGGTGGATACCTCCTATGCATTTGATTCTCCTAAATGGATTGTGAAAAATTTCTGTGCTGTATCATCAAGAAGTCTTTAATCCAAAGAGAAGAGGAAGTTGGGATGCAGGATGTAGGGATACCTTGGATTTGAAAAACGTCCATGTTGGGCATTGCTTCTTTTCTGTGTATTTTTAACTAACAAATTTACATAACAAAATGGAGAACTTCTTTGAGCCTCTTAGCCCCAACAGAGCACAACTCAATTCTACCTTTACTAAGGTAAAGCGTTTGCTAAAATAATCTTGTTCTACCTGTTGTCTCCAGGAATTAGGAGTGACTTTATTTTCATTCAACATGCTTAGATAGGAAGGAGAATGACTTGAGCCATGGGGAAGTGACACTGCAGTTGCTGTAGGGAATGGAGCAGGGGTTGCTGTTAGGCACTAGGGCTCTGTATATGAGGCACTGTATGAAATGCTTTATTTCATCGTGGTGCTCATTTTTGGGCTGAGGTAGGTAAAATGTGCAGCTCTGGAGAGCAGAGGGGGTGCCCAAGCAGTGACTGTGGGGCTACCTAACTGCCTTTTGGGGACGGCCAGTCTGGCAAGCAGGGTGTAATGAGAGAGGAGAAGAGAAGTAGCACCAGAGCTGTCTAAATTTAGATACTGAAACGTTTGCTGGCTAGTCAAGATTTTGAAAGTGCTGCCAAAAAGCTTGTGTGCAACATTACATGTTCTGCCATAAATATTGCACAATAACCTAAAGAACTAGCACCAACTTAAGTTACTAAACTAACTTATTTTACAAGATTTTTTTTCACTAAAACCAAAAGAGAAATAAAGTATTTCCACAATAAAATTACTTTTAAAGACTATTAAATACCCTTTTCTGCTTTGAAATAAAACAGTACTGAGAATGTGAAGACAAAACTGGTTTACTTGTAAGTGAATTGCTTACAAGTTTTTGTACTATACTAATAAGTTTCAGGATTTTAATAGGAATTTTTGCTTTATCTAATTTGATCTTGATGCTCTCTGCTTGTGATTTTTTTTTTTAAGATGTTGTTGCTTTAATTCTTCTGAGCATGTTTTGTTTCCACATACTGGCAGGAATATAAACCCTACTGATATAACTATTTATAATATAGTGAGCAGTGATGTAGGACTCTCAGAATATGGCGTGTAATCTGACTTTTTTTTTTTTTTACCTATTTTTAGCAACAGGTCTAAAATGCATCCCTGGGAAAGATGATGTCTGATGTTGAGGTTTTCCTCTTGAAAACATAGTCTTCAATTAGTGGGAATAAGGGCTCAGCATCCCTGTGCAATTTGCTTGTTCCACTAATCTTTCAGGGTTGGAATACTAAGTATGCTTAAATATAACTGTATTCCCCATAGTGCCTCCATTTTATTTTCCATTTTATTTAATTTTAATCTAATTATAGCAAAATACAATTGTTTTTATAAGGTACGTTCAGTTATAATAAGTAGAAGAATGCAGCACTTGCATATGGCATGTTAAAAATATGACTGTGACTGTAAGGCAGTATCAAGGAGTGCAACCAAGACAGTACCACAAAGTAGAATTAAAAAGATAAGCTTCCTGGTTTTGCTGCCTAGGCACATTTTGTGGAGGACTTAGCCCTTGTCACCAGGAGCAGCAGCGCTTTATGCAGTGGCAGTGTACGCTTGATCTCGTGCATTTGTCCAAGTTCAGTTCAGTGACCGCTTGCTTCTAACCTAGAAGGAAGCTAGAGGATGGAGTAAGAGATAAAAACTTTTTTTTTGGATTTGTGAACAGAAATGGTATAAGATTACACTTGTCAGCTTGAAAATGGAGATAGCTGAACAGAGACAGTGAATCTTATTCAGTTTGTAATACTTTATGCAAATAAGTTTTACTATCAAGTAGAAGCTGTTTCCCAATAAATCTTTTTTGGTATTTTTAGCAAATGTAAAGTAATGCTCTTAGCAGTTTTGGAAAGCTGGTTTTGCATATCAGACTGATCTCTAATTTTATGTCTAACTATGTTAAAAAAAGTCTATAGAAAAGAAAAACACCAACTACCAAAGCAAGGTGGCCCACTTTATCATTTTGAGTATGATAGAAGTAACAGGTAGTTATAAGTCAAAATACTTGGAAACTCCTGTGTGCTGTAAGTGCTTTTATATATATATATGTAACTGCAAATGCATTATATTCCTCCATTAGAAAAAGTGTACCACCTTTGTCATGGGCTTTCCATGAAATTGCATATTGATGTGGTCATCAAACCAATGCACATCAGCTCTTCTGCTAGGAGAGGACAAGGCAAACAGGGATAAAGTAGAAGTTCCTATAAATACACATGAATTTAAATCAAAGTTACTTTACCAGCTAGTAAGAGCTTCTCTAAATCAAATTATCCCTATTGCTACTGATCTGTTAGAGAAAAACAGAGCTGTACTTGTAATTTTAAAAATAAAGAGCTTGTGTTTGCTTTTGTAATATCTTCTTAAGAAGTATTAGGCCACTTTCCTGCTGCAATATTTGTGCTTAGGGAAATAGGGGTTGGGAGAGGGCACGATTCTTTCCTATATGAAAATAATATTGCAACTAATTTTTTCTAGAAGTTTCATTAGGCTGCTTTCAGAGAATGCTTCTAGTAAAAGACTTTTTAATATTTTAATAATATATATTACACTTATTTGTAAAATAAAATGCATATAATAGGTTGCTTAGAAAATGCATTTCAATTAATACTGCTAGTGTTAATGAGGGCAAGTTTCTGGAGAATGATCTTTTTGCAAGATCTTTTTTGCCCTTTCCAGAGAATTCAAACCCTCATAATGTTACAAGCTTATTTTTGGGGAAGCTTTTTCTGGTAGATCCTTTCTGTTTCCCTGATGCCTTCAAATTAGGTGGTTTTGGTCCATTTGCCCCTGTCTTGTCTTCAGTGTTCTTTCTCAAGGACAGTTTTAGACTGTAAGATCTCATTTACTTGGGCATATCCATAATGCTCTGCAGGGATTTAGGTATTTAACTGTCTGAAGTACTGCTGAAAACTGCCCAATTTTGTAGCCTGGGTGCCCTTTAGAAGGGTTTCTACCATTGAAAAACTTCTTTGCCTTTTAAAATCCTCACTGTAAATGAGGAAATTCTCCTTTTTACATTATTGGCTTTTGCAGCCACCCCCACTGGACTAAATCCAACAAGACTTCAAAACATATTATGAAATCCTTGCTCTTTCTTTACATGCAGCTGATAGTAAAACCCATAATTAAGTGCTCTGTGCAAAGACAGAACCAAAAAGCCCCAGGTTTTGTTCAAAGAAGTGATACTTCCCTCCTGCAGCTTCACCCACAGGGCTGTAAGCTGGTGCTCGAACACCTTGGAATCTGTTTGGAGGGTGGGAAGGTGTCATTCTTCCGAGACACCGAGCGATGGTGCCTAATGCTGGTCTTGCATACAGCTCAAATAGAGATTCAGTAGCAAAGCTGGCTGTTAATGAATGTGAGCTCTTGAAAAAAATCTCTCTCACCTTTTCTTTCCGTGCAGAGTCTGACAAGGAAGAAGAAGCTGCTGAAGATGGGAAGCTGGGAACAACTGTTGTTCCCAAGCAGGTCACCTCGGCCCTGAGTTCCTTGTCGGCCAACTACGGCAGCGCGTCGGAGAGTGAGCCCGAAGGTGCGAAGGAGCTCAGGGAAACTGCTCTTTTTCCTCTTCCCTTCTCTCTTCCTTTACCTCAAGTCTGTGAACTGCAAACACAGATAAAAATTGATTTAGAAATAATCTTCCTTTCTCAATGGGGAGGAGCTGGAAGGCTTCACATTTGGCTTTCTGCCCTCTCCCATCCCTTAGAATCTGTCAAAACTTTTTGCAATAAATTGTAGAGAATTTATAGAGGAAATCATAGGTTCTAGAGAAGAAAATACAACATATGAGCTTATATTTAAGATGTTAACATAGTGCCAGTTCAGGGGCTGTATCTCAAAAATAGTTTCCATTTTGCTTACAGTGGCAATGCAAGCTAAAATTGGTCTAACTCAAAAAGAGGGTGGGATGAGTAGAAGGATATATCATTATTTTACTCCTGCTGTGTTTCCCCAAGTCTGACCTCCAGTTTTAAGCATTAAACTGGATTTCTGAGTGAGACATTGTTTCCACGTACAGCTGCAACTCCTGATCTTGAAGAAGCCCCCAGATTTGTACCACTTGTGCAGTCAGCCAGTATACTCCACCAAGGTGACCTTGTCCAATTGGACTGTGTGGCATCTAATTTCTGGTCTTTTTTTTCTAGCCTTACAGCATAGTTTAGGAAGTTCAGAACAAGGTTTCCTGAAAGATTGGGGGGGGTTCTTCCCGCTCTCCCCCCCAGCTTTGTTTGCCTTTTCCCACCACTGTGACCTGAGTTGTAGGGTGGAGATAAAATTTATTTGCTTTGGGTGGGTATCATTAAACTTCCCGAGCCTTTTGGAGTCAGGCAGTTGGAAAAAAGGGAGCTTTTCTTCTCTCTCGCTTCAGATCATATTTGAGAAGTGGCAGGAAAACGCTGTTATACTCACCCTGTGAACTAATTTCCATGTTTTAAAGGACTTTTTCCATAGAAGGCTGCTGGATGTTGCAATAAGACTTAAACTTTATAGTGCTTCTCTGAGTGTATGCTGTGATGGGAAGAGGAGAGGTTTTTTTCTCCTGCATCCCATTTCTCCAGGGTCTCTCCTTGCCTCAGGCTTTGCCTTAAGGGGGTGTTTGCAGTATCAGGGCAAGGTAGGAAACTCTGCTGTGCCTTGCTTTGCAGGTAGTTCCTCTGCCAAGTCTCCCTAGATGGCTTAAAAGTTACAGAGCATCTGTGAGGGAAGGGAATTGAACTTGGGCATCCCATATCCTAACTACAGGATGATTCTTTTCTTGTCAGTCAAATGTGCAGCAAGATACTCTGAACAGAAGGCAAAGCATTTTCAAAGTGATCATTAGCAGACACTTAAGTCTGTTCATTTCTTGATGCTCCCCCATCCCCATTTAGCTGAATTTAAGCATGTGGCTTTCCTTTCTCTGAATATTCAGAGAAAATTCTTTGTATTTAAACAAAAAAAAATCCTCCTCCCTTTCTCCCCATCTTTACATCAGGACAGTGGGCAAAAGTAGCACTAAATATGTTTGGGAGGTTTTAAAGTTTGAGAGCTGAAGATGTGTTCTTTTTCTTTAAGAAGTCCCTGTCAAGATTGTAGTGAAAACTGAAGAAAACCAGGCTGTGCTCAGCAATGCATCCCAAGCTACAAGTGTTTCTCAGAATCCAAATGTGAACCAGGAGCGCGTGGAATCCACAAATGCAATGTTAAGAAGCTCCAATTCAACTGCAGCTCCCCCTAGAGGCCCTGATAAATGGGGGAAGAAGCTGTTACCCCTCTTCCCGAAGCGGCGTCCAACTCTGCTGGAAATGGTAATGGTTTTGGTACTAAAATAATGCTTGTTCTACAAAAGTAGTAGTTTTGGGGAGTTTTGCCTCATCAGGAAGTCCCAGTGATCTGTTAGCAAAAGCTACAAATAAAGCGAGTGTTTTGCTGAGCAAAAAATACAGTCGTTTAGTAGACAAACAGACATACTTGGGTGTGCATTCAGGTTACAGCTGACTTTGAGTGTCTCAGAAAGGTAACAAGAGATTGTGATGGAGTCCAAGATGTTACGATTCAGTTCCAAGTAACAGTCTGCAGCACCTGATCTGGGAGCATGGTGGCTTTCTGTGACACAGACAAAGTTTTGGTTAAGATCTTATTGCACTTAATACCCCAAAGCAGCATGAGGTAGGGGGTCTGATGTGGTAGGCTACCCTTGCACTTCTGTAGCTAGCCAACTGGTAACTTCTGTAACTACTGCTGGGCATGGCTTGGGGGATAGCAGAGTTCTGCTGGTATCTGTGCTCTAAAACAGCACAGACGCCCAAATGCTCCCAGTGAGGCACATCCTCAGTTGCAGATGTGGGAGAAATCCCTTGATAGTCTTTTTAGCACATGCTATCTTTCCTGCCAAGAATTACAGCTGCCTGCAACCGAAGAGGAAGCGCTTGCCCTTTGTACAGCTCCCAGTCATCTCTATCTGTCGCTCTTCAAAGCTGTTGGTGATCAAAGCTTTGAGGACTCGGGGAAAAAGTCATACATGCTGAGGGAGGTGGCGTAGATGCTGACAGAACAGAAAACCTGGATTGCAGCTTGGCATTATATAACCTGTTCCTAAAATTGCATTTTTTGCCTTTTTTGGCCTTTTAAGGTTCAAAACTGTTTGTTAAAGGACATGTGCTACCACTGTAGATTGCAAAGGAGTGCCCAACATTCACAGGCAGGCGTCTGCTGTCACAAGCAGAGTTGAAAGTGTTCAGGAAACAGGGTTGAAATTTTACATACAGTGGATCACTGCTGAGAATTACTTCAAAATGGGAAGAAGTGGGGTTGCTTAAAAAAAAAAGGAAAAAAGGCCTCATTACAGACCAGACCTACCCAAAATGTTTACTTGATTATTTGCAAGAGATGTGTATTAGTCATAGGTTTAGCTACTTGATGTAAACCTGTAGCTTGTTCAGAGTATCAGTTCTGCTGATATTCACAATGAGAAATGAGCTGCTGTTTTTTTTGTCTGTTTTTTTATATTACTAAAATCAGCTTAGTGATGCTAAAGGAAATGAGGGGGGGTCTCCAGTATTCCAAGTAAGCTATTAGAATATTTGTTTTGGTAGATGATTTCTCAAAATGGTTATTTTTGTATTTAAAACCAAAGTCTGAGAATACTATTTGCTCATAAGCGTTTTCTAATCGAATGTTAATGGCAACTTGAAAAGTCTAAATGGTGCTAATGGAGCTATCATCATGGTGCTCTGCTCCTGGCTCTGAATGACATGAAAACACGGTGCTCTGAGTCTGAGTCTACACCGGGAAATAATTGGGGAGGAGATTCCTGGTATTTAGATTCGTTCACCAACTTTGTTCACCTGAGCAGACTGAGATTGCTTTAGTCCAAAGAGAAACCATCAGATTCAGCAGCTTGTTCAACTTTTGTTTTTGGTTCAGCGGCATGCTCACCTGTGAGCACTGTGCTCAGCTGTGATCTTTCAAGGCTCTGCAGGCTGAGGTGATATTTGACCCTGAAACTGCCCTATTTCAGCCACTCACTGCTGCCCAAAAGGCAGCCCTGTCCCTGCCTTGTGGTCAGGGATGCCTGATCCCACCCCTGTGATATGCTGAGCCTTCTGCTAACTCAGTTCAGCTTTCAACCCCCAGCCCAAAACATTAGCTCCTTCTGTCAGGTTCATTTTCCACTAATTAACAAGTTAAACTGATATAGCAAGGGCTCTGATCAGCCCTGGAGCTGGCTCAAGAGAAGGGGCAGCAAGTTTTTTAGACCCCTCTCGCTGGGCAGTAAAGTTACAGCCCAGCAGGCTGCGTGGTGCTCCTCCAAAACAGGTACTTTGACTTTCCCCCTTATCACTCTCTTCTTTCTTCACAGTTATTGGCCCAGGACATCCGGCACGAGCGGAACGTGATCTTGCAGTGTGTTCGTTACATCGTCCGCAATGACGTATTTGGACTCCGGCTAAAGGCGGAACCAGCAGCCGAAACGGAGGTTGGACAGAACTCTAAAACTGCAGCTGAGGCTTTGACGGACAAACTCCATGGAGCCGATAGCTCTTGTAGCTCTGACCCTCAGTTAGCAGGAGCAGAGGGGGATATGTTATTAACAGCCCAGAGTGAGAAAGCGCCTGGAGATCAGACCTCACAGATGCCTCACTTGGCAGATGAGGAGACATGGGAAACGACAGCGATTCACTGTGAAGAGGCGTTATAGAAAATACAGCCATGGCTCAGCTTTGCTACCTGACTGACACTTTTTGAAAGACACTAGTAAAACAATTATAATTAAAAAATGTAAATTGAGAACTGCTAAAACCACTTTTCTAATCTGTCCTACATGAGGTCACCTTTTCCTTATGGCAGTAGCATCCATGTTCAGTAGTTGCTTTTGTCCCTGTGAATGAAAAAGGGCAGGACCCAGAGCCTCGTCTTCACTTTAATTATCTGTTGATCCCTGCTTTTGAGCTTAGAACTTGGAGCTCCTTGTTTTGCTAAGAGGAAATGAGTAAGAATTTAAATCCAGTGGCAGAATGGGTGTTTGGGTGAAGTGGCTCTCCCTCATCCAAAGTCATGGCTTATAGTGTCTGGAAGTGTCAGAACATAGTTTTGAAATGATAATTCAGTGTCATTTTTTATTTTACCTGTTATTGATCTGATAAAACAAAGAAATGGAAGAAATAACTGACCTGACTCTAAAAGTACTACACTTCCCTGAACTAATCTTACTGTGCTAATTAAATGGATGAATGGAAGGACAGCAAGGATGTGAAGTAATTTAAGAAGCTTTTAAAAAAGTGGAGTGTGGGGAAGAGTAGAGTCAATAGCTACCAACTGCTTTATTTCTTTGCTTCCTTTTTCTTTTCTTTTCTTTTTTTTTATTTCAATCATCCATTGTTAAACCATAGGCCTTAACTGCTGTCATTGGCTTTGCCTGACAGATTTAATTCTTGAAGCAAACTTACTCTTGAGAATAATAGATATAATGTACTGAAGTTTTCTAAACTTGGCTATGTATGTGTCCCTTAATTTTTTACATGCACTGGGAATTGGAGTTGGACTTCTGGAAAAATGTCTTCCTTGGGATGTTTTTATGATGCTCATACAGCATCTAGTGATTTTTTTTTTTTTTTTCTTCCTGGAATTGTGCATTCAGTTATTCTTCTATGTGGTTGCACATATGTGAGCTGTTTTGGGGCGCTGAAAAACCATCAGCTAAGATTTAGAAACATGTTACATCTTTTGATTACATTGTGCATTTGTTTGTCAGAATCTTTGTAATATGCAGGTGTGAGTTTGTCACCTTGACACTGAAAACATGTCCTGACAGTAATTGATAACCAAAACCTCTACTGAAGAGTAAATCTCCACACTTAATCTTTTAGTCATGGTTAAATGTTGGAGTTAAATTGCCTTCTCAGGGATTGATATTGCTTGTTTTCTTCTTTGATAGAAGCCTAGCCGTCCATACCATGGCTTAAAACATGCAGATTCACATGAGACTTTTAGTTGCCTAATAATAATAATAGTTGTCTTAACTGTCCTGTTTGTTCACTTGCAATTTGTACCATTTATGTGATGATACATCTCACTTGTGGAGTGCAGAAAACGAGGAATAGCTGGAAATTCTGTCCCACTGCTCTGCTATTTATAGTCAGAACTGTATATTGTGTTTGTAACGCACTGTCTAAATTTATGAGATTATATAAATATCAACACCCTTGTAAGAGTTGTGTGCCTTAAGAATATATGTGTAGAATGGATTGAAGCAGCGCAATCGTAAACATTTATGCTTCCAAGGCAGATGATTCATTCTTACCATGATGGTCCCACCAGCCATCTCCTTACTAACTTGCACGTGGCTTTTACAGCATTACTGCCATGAAAATACTAGCAAAGGAGTCTTGATCATGGATATTTGACTGGAACCTGGTGTCTGAATGAGTTCATACCACAATGCGGTTGAACATAAGGATGACAGCTGCATATGTGCTTTAAACAGAAATGGATTTGTTTTTCTCTGAAGTTGCACTTTATCCATTAACGTGCATCTCTCCCAACTAAGTTGATTGCAGACCTTTTCTTTGACTGCAGGTCCTGGTCCTGCATTAGAAAAATTTGAATCTGAATTTGCTATATTCCTGTCATTCTGGATTTAAGAATAGTAGGCATGCGCACGCACACACACACAGAATGCTATGTCAGAAGGAGATCTTTTTGAAAGTCCTTCCCGCATGGATTTGAAGATACTTATTTCTCTTGGGGAAGATCTATACAAGGTCTCCATGACACACCATATCATTCAGATGATAGTGTAGGGCTTGCACTGCATATATGCAAAACTGCAGGTGTTACAGGGATGTGTTGCTTCTGCTGACACCTATAGGCAGATACCTATAGCAGGTGCTGTTACAGTGAAACATACATTGCAGTCTTGGTGGTCAACAAGTTGAAGTTCTCCATCCCTTCCTCTCCCACTTTTTTATGCTTTTCTAAGCCATGCTCAGGCATTGCCACCTCTCTCCTGATATTTCAAAATGTGCTTCGTTAGTGTTTCTAACCTAGCCTTTGGATAGCAATCTGGCTCCCATAATAACTTATTGTGTGCCTTATTTTATTTTATTTTATTTTGATACTGTCTGATGCCTACAGGCTTCTCCTGTCCCTACAGCACTTCAGTGCCCATGGTCTCATCTAGATGGAGAGGTGGGTTTTGGTTGCTCCTCCTTTATAGTAAGATGTCTCTCTGGCTGTATAAGAAGGAACCTTTGTTTCTTGTCATGCTACCTTTGTTTTTTTTCTGTTTTTTCCTTTAAGTTTTGCAAGACTATTAAAATGCCCTACTTCTCAGGCTTTGTGACTCACTAGATAAAAATATTCTAGTGCCAACCTTCACGCTTTGAAAATTTTATTTTTACCTTTCTTCTTTGATAACTTAGCTACTGAAAATGTAATTGTGGGTGTCTAGTTTAAATTTGGTACTGTTGGGCTTTTTTTTTTTTTTTTTAAATCCATTTCACTGAGCCAGAACAGTTGAGTGATGCAATTTAGGTAGTCTGTACTTCACTGTGAACAAAGTCACTTTTGCTTCACCATGGCTAGAGTCTGTGCATGGGGATGAAGAAGCAAATGTTTTATATTTTCTAATCAGTGAAAACTTCCTTCAAGACCACTTGGTTAGTGAGGGTTATGGTAGCTGTTCTTTAAATTTTGAAGGCTCAATCCTCACTCTGAGAGCATCAGTGACACATGGTGTTTTGATTGGCCTTATTTGGAAGGAAGATGCTGTTTCTGCTATCACTGCTCTGAACCTCTGTCAACAACTGGGTCTATTTCTGTGCTTCATTTATTTGTGTGACTGCTAATCCCAGTGGAGCAGTGCACTCACTATCTAGGAATAACAAATAGTTTTTTACATGGGAGGGAGAAAAATGCAGATCTTAAATGATTAAAAGGGTTTTTGAGGAACAAATGCAAACTGTTCTGGCAGGTCACTGTCAAAAATAGAAATTCCACCTGGTCTGTCACATTTCTCAAACTATCTGGAAGTGACAATCCGGCCTGTCCATGGGCTGACTGATGCCAGTGTGAAGCCACTCCTGGTAATATTTAAAGGCATGCACTTTGGGGAAAGGTTCCCCTGGGCTTAAAGAAAGCAGAAAGTGCAAACAGCAGGATTTGGAAAGCAGCAGGCTCGCTCCCTGGGAAGGTGATGGAGCAAATAAGCCTGGAAACTCCTTCCAAACATATGGAGAACAAGCTGATGATGAAGCACCTACAGCCTTCATCAAGGAGAAATGCTCCTTGACCATCTCAATGGCCTATGATGGATGTTTATTTTGAGTTTGGCAAGGCCTTCAACACAGTCTCTCCTAAACTGACAAGGTGGGCGCTAGATAAATAGCAAGGTAGACTGCAAACTGACTGAACTGTGTGGCACAAAGTCCAGCTGAAGATCTGTCACTAGGGAGGGGACCTCTGAAGTGATACTGGGCCTGATCCTGTTCATTAAGGTTCATTAGGTGGTGGGGCAGAGTGCACCTTCATCAAGTTTGCAGGGGACTTAACTGCCTTGCTAAACAAGTGTGCGAGAATCTCATGGGGTTCAATATGGGGAAACGTGTCTGGTGAGGAGAAACTCCACGTACAGGTACAGGCTGGAGAGCAGCTTTGCAGAAAAGGCCAGGAGGTCCCAGAGGACAAGCAGACAAACAAGCCCGTTGCAACAAAGACGGCCAACAGGGTCCTGGGCTACACGGGTGCCACCACAAGGCTGAGGGAGATGATCCTCTCCCTCTGCTCAGCCGTGGTGCGACCTCATGTCCAGGCCTGTGTCCGGTGCTGGGCTCTCCAGGACAAGGAAGCCATGGAGCTACTAGAGCGAGTCCAGCAAAGGGCTGTGAAGATGATGAAGGGATATTTTGTATGAGGAGAGAGTGGGAGAGCTGGGCCTTCACATGCTGGAGAAGAAAGGCTGAGGGGAGATCTTATGAATGTGTATAAACACCTGAAATGAGGGGTATAAGGAGTGACAGGCCCATAGGCAACAATTGCCGACTGAAATACAGGAAATTCCATTCGGAAGTGGCAAAAACAAATAAACAAGAAACCCTTTTTACTGTGAGGTTGACTGAGCATTGGTGCAGGCTGCCCAAAGAAGATGTGGAATTACCCTCACTGAAGATCTCCAAAACCCAAGTGGATGTGGCCCTGCCTGAGCAGAGGGCTGGAGCAGCTGGTCTCCAGAGGGGCCTTTGAACCCACCCTTCCCCAGCTCTGTGGGCTGCTGTTCAGCTGTGATGTTCAGTGTGGTGACTTCGTGCGCGCAACTGGGAGTTCTGCTCCTCCTAAAGTGAGGGATCTCAGGATCACAGAACAGTTGAGGTTGCAAGGGATCCCTAGGGATCATCTAGTCCAACCCCCTGCTCCAGCAGGGACACCCAGAGCACGTGGCACAGGGCGGCATCCAGGCGGG
>JAWLRI010000885.1:704077-778344 GCA_034781795.1 Crypturellus tataupa
CTCTCTGGGCAGCCTGTGCCAGGGCTCTGTCACCCTCACAGGAAAGAAGTTCTTCCTCACAGGGAGGTGGAACTTCCTGTGGTTCAGCTTACACCGGACAGAATCACAGAAACACCCCCCGGAGCTAAAGGTTTGAAGTCAGGGCTCAAGCGTTGCCAAGCAAGATACCCACATCCAACGAGTCAGTGACCTGGATTTTTTTTCCAGTATCTGCCTTTGTACGACCTTGGATTTCAGCTCGGCATCCCTTTAGAGAGACAGAAACTGAACGTAACATTTTAACTCTCCTGGTGAAGTAATTTGAGATAGATGAATGAAAAATGCTGTGTAAGTGTTAGATGTTACTATTACGTGGTGAGGTGCAGAAGAGTTGTGTCACTCTTGGTATTTATTTATTGATGCAGTCTGGAATACCTAAAGAAACTCCCACTCTTCCTCTTTTTCATTACACTGGCTTATGTTGTGCGACTCTCTTCCCTAGTTCCTCCAACTTCTAAATATACCCTTCAGTCTCTTGTCTAATAAGATAGCTTTCTTGGCATAATATAATTTTTCCATCTTTTCTTTCTTGTATACATATTTGTGTAGACTGTGTATGGGTATGGGCTCTTGTATAAAGGAAACACAAGCCCAGTAAAATAAAGCACCAAAGAGCATCTGACATGTGGAAACCTTGAAGTGATAACAGTAGTAAGTGGTGGTTTTGCAGGAGGATTTTATCTGAAAACTTTCTTTTGAGTTAACTAACATCATCACGAAGAAACTGGTCCATAGATTTCTTGTTGTAAATGAGATGAGAAATTGGAATAAATGCCATGTGTTATCAGAGGAGAAACAGCAGGCTCATTTTCTGTTTGTTTTAGAAAGGTACAGCTTAAAAATGCATTTGTACACCCCAATGCAACCTGTATCGGGCTCTGTTACAAAAACTATAGTGCAGAAAGTGGCTGCAGACCTTTCTGATACATGCACTGCTGTGTGAGTGCCTGGACAAGCAGGGTATTTGCAAGCTGTCAGCTCTGCACTGCTGCAGCCAGCAGTGAAATACCCTGACCCTTGCAGGTGTAGGCATTTGTTCTACATTTTCTGTATTTCTGTAAATATTATGGAAACATTTTATGTATTTCTATATTTTTTAAGTGGTGCAATCTTTTCACGACGCTCCTGAAAAGGGGCGATTGTTTTCCAAGTGGGAAGGATTTCACTGGTGATAAAATAGCCAATTTGGAAATGTCTTAAATGCAGTAAAATGGTCTGTCTCCTTTGCCTGGCCATGCAGGACTGTGCTCTCATTTCCAAATACTGAGTGATCTGCCTGAATGGTGGAAATGTAACCTCAGTTTTGGACAGGATAGAAAATAAATTAGCACTATTTGCATGTGCTGATCCACTGCTCTTGCAAGCAGAGGGTACCTTGTATCCCTGGCACCTTATTTAGACCAGGTCGCCTTTTAAATCTGCTTCCACTGCAAACCCTTGGGCTGAAGTAGCTAGATTTCCTGTTGGATTGACTTACGAGGGATCTGCACAAGTGAGAGTTGCTTCATATCCAGTGATGGTCCTAAGAAATCATAAAGACTGTAGGTTTGGTGTTTATAATAATTCAAAGGAGAGGTTGTTACGCTACTGTATTGTACTGTAAACTTTCCGAGATCCTGGTTGAATTAAGAATTTCTTTTGATTTAGAGAAGGGCATTTCTTTTCCATTGCCAGGAAAGTGAGGAAGAGGAGCCCAGCTCCTCCTTGGCATAAACCGCAGCAGACCCAGGCCCTGGGCATCCTCCCCTAGCACAGCCTGGTGCCTAGGAAAAGGGAAAAGCCGGGAGAGGAGCATGTGCTCAGGTTAATCCGCTCCTGAGCTGGTGCTTTTGCTGACGAGACTGCTAATTAAAGCTGCCTGTTGCCCCATCCCGCACCTGGGTCACCAAATCTGGCCTGCACCCCTTCTTCCTGGGCACCATTAAGCACATTCTGCCTGAATTTGGGATAGCAGTGGGATTACTCCAACTACCTTTCTCGGGGAGTTCTGTGTGGCTGAAACTCTTCATCCTGCTGTCCTTAATTCCGAACCCTTTTCCTCGCCTTCTTTTGGTCTCCTGGCCAAAAGATTTTGACTTCCCGGGGCGAGATGTCACTATTGCAGCAGGCGACGCCGGAGCAGGGGAGCCCACCGTGCCGAGCCGCCGTAGCCCTTGGGAAGCGGAGGCTGCGTCCCAGCGTGCCCATTACAGGCAGCTCATGCTGAGGTCTGGCGCGCGGCTTCTGTGCTATGCGGCGAGACTCTTGCTACAAGTCTGCTCACGAGAGGTGATGAAGATCATCTGCCCTTGTGACACAGACAGAAAATACCAACAACGTGGTTAAAACATTCTTCTCCAATGCCTTTTGGTTTTGTCACAAGGCCCGTGTGTTTTGCATTTCGGTTTCCAATAGGTGTCCCTGAGAACCTCGTATTCATCAGCTGGAGGCCTCCATCCACCTCTGTGCACGCATGGCAGCTCCGAGCTGGTATCGGAGGCTGCCACGTCCTCTGAGCAAACCCGAAGGTGACCAGAATCGACGTGTCTGATGCTTTCTAATGAGCAAACGCAGCGAGGAGGGAGCAGCATTCCCATCTGTGCAAGTATTTACTTTTAAAACGAATTTTAAAAATGCCTTTGCTTTGCATTTGAGGACCGATATGGGTAAAATGATGTAAATCTCCAGTACTTGCAAGTTTAATTAAAATAATATCACTTTTGGCATTGCAAACTGGTAATTTATCACCTGTTATGTCAAGAGGCATTACTTTAAATTTCCAGTTTCAGCAATAGCGGTGAAGTGGGAGTGCCAGATACATTGCCAATGTCCAAAGTGCATGTTGACCCTGAAGTTATCCAGGCTTCTTATTCAACTCCCCTGGTTAATGTTATTTCTCTCCCCTTATGCACAACACGGGCCAACTCTTACCTAGCACTGGTGCTTCTCAGCTGCATCTTTGGCAACGTGGGCTTGTGTTTGACCAAAAGTCCTTGAGCGTGTCCTGGGGCAAGGAGCTGGACCTCATTGCCCCGTGTTTACTGCTCGCTTTGCCATGTGGCAGCTGATCCTGCTGTCTCCAGCCTGGCTGGGGATGCCTATTGAAACTTTCTGGGGAAAAGGTGTTGCAGATGCCAAGGGAAAACTAATCTTGTGCTGGAGATGCTGAATCGTGAGCAAGACCTGGATTCCAAGCCTCCCTCTGCTCCACGGTCGCATGGAGGTGGCGGCATCGCCTGTTCCCGAGGGATGCTCGATGCTGTCGTCCTCCAGCCTCTCGGACAGCAACCGCATAAATATTTCAGTAAACTGGACCCCCTTTTTGGCCAGTGCAGACAACTGGCAGAGAAAACCCAAAGCGTGAACGCTGTAATGACGCTTTCCTCACACAGCCAGACACTGCCTAAGAAAACCTGTAACGTCAAAATTGCTTTTCTGGTTTTAGAAACAATTGAGCCCTTGTCGTTTCCAAGATCGGAGGCGCTGCGAAGCACAGGCTGTTCCCACCGAAGGATTACCGAGTTCAGCCGGGATTTAAGCAAGGAAATGCACGCAGGATTTCCTTTTAAAAATCTCATGCTTAAGTAGCTGTTTTGTTTTTAAACTCAGAGCTGAGGGTTTTCTGTATTTTGGTGCTTTTTGCTTGCTTGACATGAGGGCGAGCCCTTGCCCTTTGCAGGAAGCTCCACAACGTGGCCCGTGCCCGCCTGTCACTGCAATGTGCCCAGGCCTTGTGATGCACCGGGCGGTGAATACTGCAGTTTTGGTGTCTCCCTTGGGCCCCAGTGCCTGTCCCAAAACCCTGCCGTGGTCCTGCAGAACCTGCTCCAACCCGTGGCGGGAGGCTGGTGGCCTCTGCTTGGCTTGGGCGGCCTTGTCATTGGGCTGACGTTAGCCAGAAACGCCGATTACAAAATCAGGGTGATGAGCACTCAGCCCACCGGAGCTCATCCATTTCCAATGGAATTCCAATCCAACTGCCAGACTCAGCCTGCTCCAACATCTAGAAATGTCCAAGATTTTCATGGCCAACCCATGTCAGAAAGACCTGCTCCCTTACTACCACGCCACACCACGCCGTGCTGTGCTAGAAATGTTCTCCAGACGGAATTTCTTGCTGAAGATGTTCTAGTTGTCGATTGAAATATTTGAGTATGCACAGGTAACAGTGCAGAGGAAGGTCACCTATGGAAGAGGATGTTGGGTGCTGCTGCCCACCTCCTACACACACAACAGAAGAGGAAGGGAGGGAACGGTTGGACTCAAAGATCTTGAAGGTGTTTTTGAACCACAATGATTCTATAACGATGCTAAGAGGGAAGGAAGGGCAGCATCCACTGAATACAAGCAGCTGCATGTTTTAATGCGGGAATAGGCTGTGCTTCATCTAGCAGCACTAGCGAGGCCGGGACTTTGGCCCACTAACACGCCTGTGTCGCAAGGCCAGGAAGACGGTTGTGTGACCCACTTTGAATTTACCACTTAATTCATCTTTTTCAGCACTATAAATAATTCAGCCGATGGCAGTTCAATGGTGATAAATAGGTCAATAAACCTCGTTCTGTAGCAAAGGCTACAAAGCAAGCAGTGCTTTTTAATTGACTGTTGCATAGTGACTAGGAGAGGCAGGGAAAATTCACTCAATGCGGTGCACACACAAATGTCAACAAACAAAAGTTCTCCCATGGCTTTGAAGTTGCCTGGAATAATTCAACCCTTATCAAAGCAGCGCGCGGCGCGTAACGCTGTGTTCTCCTGCAGAAGACTACTTTAGATCTCAAAGTCACTGCACAAACTAATTTAACTTCATGGGACTGCTGCAAAGGTTCAGTTTTATACTGTGCTCCCGTGAGCATTTCTGCTGCCTGCTGAATGAGGCTTGTATCTTTAAGAATGACCCTTTTTTCCCATTTTTCTTCACACGTGCCTATATTTAGTTTAATTTTAATCGTCTGCTCGATAGTTCTGCAGATAGCTAATCAGATCAATGGGTCACTGTGCCACGTCCGTGCCCAGCACTGCTCGACGCGCAGCTCTGATGGGGCTGGGATCAGGGAATCACATCCGTGCGATACCTGTGCCGATGCCCGGCTGGTCCTGCCCTCCCGGCCGGGCACTCCCGTGTCTCCCTTCTTCCCAACCGCATCCCAGGGCAGCGCCGGGGTGACTCATCCACCAGCCTGTTTAAGCTTAAGGACCTGGGATTTGTGGGATCTGCAGGATCGGTGGAAGCTGTGATCCAGCAAAATCACTTCTTGGCTGGGAGCAGCACCTCCAAGTAATGGCAGAAAAGGCTTCTCCAGCCTCCTCCCTGAGAGCTGGGATTGCGGGAAAGCCGTCGCCTTCAGCAGCATCTTGGCCACCGCTAAGAAGGGGGAAACTTATGGGACAAGACATGGGAGAGAAGGGGAGGGAGCTGGTCCCATTTTCCTCAACAGCCAAATACTGATATACGGCCTGGGGAAGGAATGCCCTTATTAAGGACAAGCAAAAAAGAGGGTGCTGACTTATAAACACCCGTGCTTTCTTGGGAGAAAATGCCCTAGAGGCAGATGGGCAACCAGCCTTTGGCTTCTGGACTCTTTCAGGAGACACTGTTTATATCAGCAGCCAGCGATAATATCTTAAATATAGGTCTAAATTGGTAATTCTAGCCACAGGCACCAAAAGGGTTAAGCACAATAAAAATCTAGCTTGTCATTGTGCCTTTTCACTGGGAATCACTCAAGTAGAGATTTTCCTTCTGACTTTTGTAGCTGAGCTCCAATCACTTGAAGGCCTTTTTAAATTCAGGCCAGCAGCCCCCTGGGACTGCTCTGACTTTTCCTTCTAGTTCTTTCAATTCGCTGTTAAAAATCGTTCTTCCAAAGCCAGTTTGATCAGCCGATATTTTCCAAACCAGGCATTAGTGTTGCCTCCCGCTTGATCTTGGCAAAGCGAGATAGTTTTGTTCATAACGTCCTTTTAATGGTTTCAACTGCATCGGTAGTAAAAACTTCAGCGCTGGCCTCAGCGCGGGGCAGAGTGTCAGAGGAGGAGCATAAATTGAGCAGGCTCCGAGCTGGGACGAAGGGTCACTGGGGCACACGCTGGCAGAGGAGCGGATGCGCGGCCAGTGCCCGGGTGGGTAATACATCACCGCGGCCGCAGAGCGAGGCGCCGCCTCGTAGCGCTGCTGAAATAGACAGTCCTGCAGCGCCGGAGGTGGGGTGTCCTCAAAGAGGTCGCGGTGGGGCGAGGAAGATACGGGATAAGGAAGGGATGGGGAGCTGTGGGGAATGGATGGGGAAAGCAGTGTCTCTGTTATATTTGTGTTTGTTTGTTTTCCACCCAACTGACTGATTTTAATCCCTAAAATCACTGATCTGACTATTGCTTGCCAGGGGTTGGCCATTTGCAACAGGAGATGCTAACACGAGTGTTAATCTACAAGCAGTTGGCTCTGCTGCGTGCATGAGTGTTTGTCTCCAGCAGCACCTCTTCCTCACGGCGACAGGAAATCCAGCCGTAGGAAGCCAAATCCAAGGAAGAGACCTGTATCCTGGCCTTTCCCCACGGCACAGCCAACCTCTCTAGTGTTTTCTGTGAGGTGTGTACTCACCCCGTGTGCATCTTGGTGATGGATGCACCACGCGGGAGGCTCTCGCCCTCTCCTCGAGGACAGCTCCACCAGTTTAGCTTTCCCCAGGTTCTCCTCACCGTGCCATCCCTGCTGATTGGTGGGTCCTTGGGTCCGCAGAGCAGCTGGATGTAGGGCCAGGCCCACGGCACATTTCTGTCTCTTACCCTCTTTTATGAGTAGTGCAAGCAGTGCCAGCCCACAGCTGTACAGCAGCTGCGTGGCTCTAGGAACCACCAATGCCGCCGTTCACGTCCTGCTGTGGGGAATGGCTCCACAGCGTGGAGATGGCCGTGGTGTGGGTCTATGGTGTCCCTTGTCGGTGATGGGGTTCTTAGAGGGGTGGGCTGCAGCAAACCCAATGCATGGTGGCTCTCTCGTGTTCCCTCCCCAGCAGTGTCCACTCCTTGACGGGTAGTCCCGTAGCCACCCCGTGCAGATCTCTGTGAATGCTGGGTCGTGTTTGAAGCTAGGATGATCCCAGTCATTCTGCAAATGGTCCCAGAAGACCAGAGCCAAACTATCGGGGGCTTTGAATCTTGTTGGTGCAGAGACAGGGCCACAGAGGCTGGAGAGCAGAGCAGATCCATCAGGCACCTGGGCTTGGAAGGGAAGGGCATTCTGGTCTGCTGGGTTAAAATTCACCAAATTCACTTGCAAAACTGTCCTTTAGCTGCCACGGGGCCACAGCTAGATGTGCTGCATGTCAGTACCGTTTTCTGGCAGGCCCGAAGAGCAGGCCTGGGTTGAGCTGATGCTGTAAAGCTCTGAAAAACAGACCCCTGAGTGCTAAACCAGGACTTGGCACTCACAGCCCGGGTCAGCCGTGGCCTTATCGGCCAGCAGGTGTCTGGGAGGGCTCCAGGGGGCTGTGGCCTCCTCCTTGGCCTGTCCCAGGGCGGCACACGCCACACAACAGCAGCCAGGCCGCGGGCGCGATGCCTCCTCCGCCGCAGCCGCGTCCGGTGATGGAGCCTCCCCTATGGGCAGCCCCCAAGTCAAGCCCTGCAGTTGGAGTAACCCGCTGCGGAACAACAGGATGAACGCGTTGGTCGGAGCTGCCACGCTGGAGCACGCGGACGCTCCGAGGGGCCCCTGTGCGTGCTGGAAACAGCTTGTGATCATCTTAGCAGCTCATCTTCGTGGTGACTTGAGCGTCTGCTGGCTCCAAATGCTGCTTAGGATCCGGTCCCTCCTCCCCAGCCTCCTCATCCGGCTTTTGAGGGACAACTGTAAATGCCCTGCGAGCCTTGTCTCTGCAGAGGGGCTCGGAAACGAACACGGTCGTGGAGACTTCGCTTTCCTGTTGTTTGCAGGGCAGCAGCGCGGGGCACTGCCCGGTGCCGCCGCGGCGC
This sequence comes from Crypturellus tataupa, assembly GCA_034781795.1. Taxonomy (NCBI): domain Eukaryota; kingdom Metazoa; phylum Chordata; class Aves; order Tinamiformes; family Tinamidae; genus Crypturellus; species Crypturellus tataupa. Next base: position 712,070 of record JAWLRI010000885.1, read on the forward strand.
CTCCGCGCTCGGGCTCGCCGGCTTTTAGTCATCGTGAGCGGGGTGATCACACACGCGCTCCTGGGCGCGTTCTCTCTGCAGCAGCAACAGCGTGTGTTGCCATGGATATCGCTTTGTCTGCGGAGACACATGACCAAAATGGATTTAAACAGACCCTCAAAGGTCAATATTTCCATGGGAGCGCCCTCAAATTCCTTTACATGTTCCCGATGCAGTGACTGTGGACAACCCCGAGCTTTCCACTGGGGAGATAACCAATATCTCTTAACTATAGGGCAATATGGAATAACTCTCACAGATTACTTTGCCTGGGCCCAGAAAGAAAAATGAACATCTCTGACTGCTGCCACCTAAAAGATCAGGTAGAAGTTTCTCTATTGTTTGTTCTTGACAATTTGAAACTACTTTTTCTTGCCAGTCCTATTTTTTTTTTCAAGTGCTTTTCAGTCTGCGATTTCCAAGATGTGTCGTATTGCAGCTCATAAATGGACTTGTGTTCTGGGCAAACAATAGTTGTTACTGTTTAACACAGAGATTTGATAAAATTTGCTAATGACTGCTGCAGAAAACGGGCAGATTGAGTGGAGACAAGTTTTTAGTTTCTACCCAGGAGCAAAACTCCCACTCCCTATTTCATGAATTTCATTAGGTGGAACTAATTAAAGGGATGTTTCTTATTACTAAGATGAGAATCAGCCCAAGAGGAGCCCAGGGAGGTTTGTGCGCTGCAGCACAATTGCTCCGCTTTTGGACGCGGCGAAAGCGTTGTGTCCTATTTAATCTGACATTCCGTGTGTTTGTTTCCCTCCGTGACTCATAGCACAACACTGGCAGCAGGCCTAGGAAGTAGGTTATGGGATCTGGCGTGGGGACACTGGCCGCTTGTGCTCCAAGCCTGGTGCTCGCATCGCACCGCCGGGCACGGGAGCAGCCGGCTGCGCGTGTTCCTACTGCCCGGCGCCCCATCCCTCCAAAATCGTTCATGGAAATTGCACGAGGGCTCTGATTTTTTCCCACAGATGGGAAGGAAACACATTAATTTTCACACTGTGGGGACTTGCTTAGTGGTTGGGGATGTAGCATGTGGCAGCAGCTCTGCCTTAGCTCCTGATATGGACCCAGAGCTCAGATCTTGGCTTCCTCTGCCGGAGGCTACTGGAAGGGCACGGATGTCGTGCCACCTTTGTGGGGTCTGAGGCCGAGAACACTGATATATGTTTTGGGAAAGGCTGGCTGGTTTATCTAGCATTGCTCCTCATTTGGTGTTCTGCAAGAACCTAGTCAAACATGCAGTGGGGAGAGTCCTATGAATCTGCCTGGGTTTTCCCTAAAAAAACAACAAGGCAGAAGGTACAGCTGGTTGCCAGGCTACTCAAAACCCAGTCTTTTTAATTACGGCCCTCTCGGTAGAAAGACCAGAGACAGGATTTTTTTTTTTTTCTGGAAGATGATTATTTGCAACTCAGTGACAGAAATTAGCAATATTTGGGGAAAGCACCATGAGAATTATTTGGGGAAAGTACCATGAGAATGAACATTTGCAAGAAGAAGAAATGACATTAGAAGATGTCATTAAGGTGTAGTTAAAATCTATTTGTCTAGAGTTTCCAGATAAACATTCTAGTCTGTCACTTTTTCTATCATTTAAAACAATGTGTGCATTTTGCAATGCAGATACTGAAATGTTGTGGTTTTTGTTTGTCCTTTGTGTGAATACAGAGCTAAAACCTAAACTGACTGCAACTTATCTCTGAGCAATCTGCAGAGTAAGAGACCGAGGGCAAGATACAGTTGTTTATGCCGGCTTGTGAAGATCTGAATAGTGAGATTAACTTTGAGTGATTTTAAGTATTAACCCGAATTCAGCCAAGTAATGAAGCAGAACAAAAACCCATCTTCTGACTAGTTTTCTTCTTCAAAAAAAAAAGTTGTTAAAAAGCAGACCTTGCCTTCAGAGCGACTATCCATTGGTCATTAGAAACAGCACAAATAAAGACTTGACCAAGAACCAATAGTTTGCAAACTAACCTCAAAGTTAAAAGAAACTGTGGACCTACAAAAAGAGAAAGAAGCAGGTCCAGGTGTAAAACCCTGAGGCCTAGGGTGAAGGTTGGGAGAAAGAGCTGCAGATCCCCTAGTCCAATCCCCTGCTCGTGCACGGTCAACCAGAGCGTGTTGCCCAACATCAAGGAGAGGCAAAAGCACGAGGGCCGATACCTGGAGCTGTGAGTCCCTCCAGCCAAGCAGCTGGTCAAATGGCTCCTCCTAGGCATGGTTAACACCACCCTTGATGGCTCTCGAGCTTAAAACACGAGGCCTGTTGCACAGAGCCCAGAGCCCCGCTGGTGCTCCCCTAAGCAGCAAGGTAGCTGTGTGCTCTGCTACCAAACTGCAGGGCCAGAGGGACAGCAAAGAAAGGAAATTTCCCCACAAACCCAAGGCAGCACACACCTACCTGTGTATATTTTCCTGGAAATGCTTATTTGTGTTGCATCTTGCTCTAAAATGCTCAGGGGAAATTTCAGAGAACACTTAATTCTGCTCAGAGCAAAAACTTCTTATTTCTCTCTTTTATTTCTATTTTTTATTTATTATGATCTTTGTAGGCTGTAGGTGTGAAGCCAGTGTTATTTATTTGCAAACTCACTCCAGCTCCTCTCTCTCACCTTTTCCACACTGCGCACAGTGTTGTTGCCATCTGCCTCTCATAGTTTCTCTCTCTGTTATTTATAGTTACTCATTGGAACGTCTCTGGGGCCACAAGGGTACTCGAATACATGGAAAAAAAAAGAAGAAAAAAAGTAAAATTACGGCATTAATGTGTTATTTAGGTTTTGTTTTTTATGGTTCTTTTGCAGACTGGAAACAAAGAAGAAAGCCAGCGCTGCCTGCCAGCTGGAGGCAGGCCACAACCTGAAGACATGCACACACACACACACGTCACCCAAATTCCTTTTTTTTTTTTTTGAATTCTTGACAACATTTTTCTTAAGCTCCTTAGCCAGCTGAATCCCCTTCTGCAGAAGGGGAAATTCAAGAGGGGGTGATGACAGAGACCCCTGCAAGTGCTCGTGGACAGGCGCTTGCAGCTGCCTGCCCTGCACAGGCTCCACTGGAAGACGCGTCCAGGGAATTGCTTCATCCGTGCTGGAGCTGCATGTTCCCTTCCTCCTGAGGTGTCGTGACAGAGAGCACACAGTTGCTGGAGAATTTCTCCAAGATGATGTTTTTAAGTGGACTGCCCGTTATGATGCTAAATGCTGCAAAAGGGCAATCGCTCCTGCATTGTTTGGGGTCCTTGAGCACTGTAAATGCTGTTGCTTTGACTGTGGTAGGATCCTGCTCAGTTTAGCAGTAAAACATCGTATTTTCAGGGAAAAAAAAAAAAAAAAAAAAGACTACTTTTCTTTCCAGACAGGGGTGTCAGCTCTTCAGTGCTCACTCCGAGTTTCTCTGCAGTTTCTCCCCCAAAGATGTAATTTTCTGTGAAGAGGAGCATTACGCAAAGGTCTGATTTTATCAATTACCATGATAAAAATTATAAGGGCTCCCATGGTAGGTTGACTTTATTTTTAGAAATGACATTTTGCCCAGCATTCAAATAGTAAGCACCATACAAGGATAATTTCCCCCTCTTTTTTTTTTTTTTTTTTAATCTTGTGCATATAAAATCAATTAGTTTATTACACTGAGAAGAATTATTTATCTTCTTACCTATTCTTCCCTCCTCGAGCACTGATTATGCCACAGGGAAAGGTTGTGTGTCAGCAGGATGCCCATTAAAAATGTAAGTGCACTTTATTTTTGAAGTTTTAACGTGAGGTCGGACGAATCCAAACGGAATAATCCGGCTGCTGGGTTGACAACTGCAGCCTCACTCAACCCTCAACCACCTCTAGTTTTGGTTGCCTGACTGTGAGAAAACACCTCTGGTTTTGATCCCCTGCTAAATGGTATATTTTAAAAGTACACCTGAAAGATGCCCAACATGGGGTGGCTACCTAGGAAGTGCACTAATTAGTGTTCTTACTTTTCCCAAGTTTAGGAGATCAGTCCATCTGCAGGCAGGCTTGCTGCTCTGTCTTAAATTATGCAAACCTCCTTATGCGTGTGTAATTTTCCCGTGAAAACAGGATCTATCATCGTTAGGCAGGAGCTCTGCCTTACCTGAGGGTATAATCCCTTGTTTGCAACGTCCCAACTAGTCACCACTGGAAGGGATTAGCACTCCAGGTGAGAGATGGGCAGGAGCGAAGGAACACAAGAAGCAAAGAGGTGTTTTTCCCTCCCACATTGGAAGGTCTTTAAGACGTTTATTTAAAAAAGAATAGAAGAAAGAAAAAGCAAACCTAGAGTGAATCCATGCCCACAGGAAGCTCATAAGTGAATTTATTCCCTACGTGTGTTGCTAGTGTCTCCCGCTGTGTGGGTTGGACCTCATTGCAACAGAGCAGTAGATAAATCGTGCGACTTCCAGTACAAGGAGAAATATCTGAGATAGCGACGCGCCTATGCTCTGATCCTCTGGAAGCGATGATGACTGTTATTTGACATGCTTTTCCTGGTGCAATGAACCAAGTGTTTTCCCACTCGGATAAGGAAACTTTGGGACTCAGGACTGAGGGATTTAGCCTGGGACAACTTGGATCCTGCAGCATGAGCAGGTCCCATGACATAAGGACAGAGGCTGCCCATATCCACCAGGAGTGAGTCCCCGTCTCTGCACGTCGGGCTCTTCTGCACGGTGCAGACCTGCTGCTGGCCCAGGCAGGGCCCAGCAAGGGCTGGTCCTTTGGGCTGGTCCCTGGGCTCCTGGAGGCTCTTTTGTTTCCTCCAGGACTGTGCAGCAGCCTTGGAGACCGGCCCCACTCACAGCTCGTATTAAAAATAAACACAGGTTTGACCTCGTGGCCTCGCTCCATCCTCACATGCGGATGCTTTGCGGGGTCAAGTGTAATGCTACCCCTCCACGAAGGAATAGGATAGGTGGGGATTTCTTGGAAACCGCTGGGACAGGCACCAAAAATAAAAGGTATCTGAGCAACAAGTGGGACACCACACAGTCTGCTCTCTCTGTTTTTTTTCTGCTTGGTGGTTTTATGTTACCTTTTGGTCTTCAGGATATTTGTGGGAGGTTATAAACACATTTTATACAGGGTCTGTGCGTCGTTACTGTGGAAATGAATCTCTCCTGCGTCGTTTTGCTTGTGACTGAGGCCGAGTTCTGCACCAGAAACCGCTGCTGGCGAACAGGGCTGTTCTGGGAAGCTCCTTCTGGCCGTTTACGGAACGTAAAAAAAAAATCCCCCGTGTCACCAGGTTGATATTGCTTATGTGGCACAGCGGGGAGAGGGACATAGGGGAATTTTACCGCTGCAAGTTCCAGCTGACTCCGGGATACCCTCCGTGCTCAGTGCCTGGTTAGTGAGACCAGGAGAGGACAGGCCGGTCCCCAGGGAGCTTTCATTCGGTGAAGAGCTTCTCAGCTCAGCGAAACAGGCCAAGCAGTGAAATGAGGCTAAATGAAAAATTATAGGGTGAATTTGGCCTCATCATCACACACAGATCATTTGTTGCTCTATCGCAGTTGGCTGAATGCAAACAAGCCTACAATGTGCTTCATTAATTGGAGCTATTTTTTTTTTCTAGCAAACCCCATGAAAATATGAAGTGGTTCCACTCTGCAATTTGTGATATAGTTTGCTATTAAACGCATTCAGTTTAATTGTGGCGATGCGTCTCGTCTGGGAAGCGCTCGCGGTCGCTGTGTAAAAATAGCCGCAGGCGGCGGATCCCAATTCCCCGGCACAGATGTCCCCGTCACGTGCCGCGGGAGCCGGCAGGTGCGCGGGGCCGGCCCACGCCGAGGCAGGGGAGGCGTGTGGGGACGTCTGGGCTTCCCGCTACCTGTAGCGCCGCGCGGGCAGGGATGTCGCCGGTTGTGACGGCCCCCGGAGACAGGATGCTCCGTCTGACCTTCATTTGACTTCTGCTTTCCATCTGTAGTGGCAGCGACGGATCTGTGCCTCTCCGCACAGATATACTGCCTAATGTTAATCATATCTGACTGTTTTATGCACTAATTCCGTGACCTCCCCACGATGAGATCATGCTGGGCTGTCGTATATCAAGCATTTGCATCAGCCCCTTGTTGACTTTGGCCATATGGAGTCAGAACAATGAACAGAAAATGTTTCTAACCTTGAGCCTCTGGGGCTTAAGACAGCAGCGTAAAGCACTTCTCTGTATTTGGGGGTACAAAGTCTTCTCTCTAAGCGTACTGTTTATTTTAAGCTCTGCGCTTTATGTTGGACAAAGACCTACACGTGGGTAAAGGCCAGAGCTGATTAGGAGCGAGGTGAGCTCACCCGTCTCGGAGATCTGTGTTTCTATGACAGAGCAGTCATAAAAGATTATTTCTTGGCACGACCAAACTGGGTTTGTGCGGTGATCAAGTGACTGGACTGAGCCAATGAGGCTGCCCGGGCCTTGGCTTTCAGCGAGCTGAACGTGACTGAGGGTCGTTCAGATTTTACAGAGGTCTCCAGCCCCTGTGCTGGGAGGTGCCATGTGGCCCCAAGAGGTGAACGGGACTGTGGGTGTGAGGGATGAAAGGAGACATCTGATACTTCAGCGCAGACCAGCATCTCCACATGACCCGTAATGAGGTTGCTAATGGTGCTCCAACACTCCTGAAGGAGCTTTGGAGGCTTAAGGGACCTGTAGTAGAAATGGAGCTGTGGTAGGAAGGTACTGCTCGCTCGTGGGGGAAGCAATGAGGTAGAAGTATCTGCTGGAGAAGTTGCCCAGAGGTCCTACCCGCACAAATCACGTGTGCAGAGCTCAGTGATGTTCTGCGAACTCAGTGGCATTTGGTAATAGAAAGTATCACCAGCTTTTAATCTGGTTTTGGCACGATGGAACCGAGGAGTAGTGACCAAAACCCTCCTGACAGCTTTCTCTGTACACGAGTGCAGCACATCCTGGAAAACGTCAGGGCAATTTCACAGTGCATATTTTTCAAGGACACGTACCGTGATGACACGTGTCATCCAATGTCACTCGTGCCTGAAAAAAAATAAGAAAAGTGGCATTCAAAAGTAAATACTTGGCAGGAACAACAGCACAGGCTGAAATTTAGACGAGAGTAATTTCTGCTGTGTGGCCCTTGCCTCGCTGGGAAGGGGCATGCTCCCTGCAAGGCGAGGAGCGAAATGTGTTGCTAATTTTGCTAGACAGAGTTTTTTTCCCTCCCCTCGTTTCCATTTTGCAGTTGCCAGCTTCCACGCTTGCTCTTAAAAGAGAAACAGCTGATGCCTGACGGGTTCTGGGGACCGGGGGGTCTTCCAGGGAGCCCTCCTGAGAATTGCATCCTATTTGCCCCCATCCTCACAGCCCCTTCTCCCCGTTTCCCCTTTGCTGCCCTGGCTCTGCAGTGACACGAGGACTTTCCTGCCGTATTCCCGCTGTCTCATGGAGCTCCCTGCGCAGCTGGAGGTGCCGACAGGAGCGGGTGGCTACGGGTGACACCGTCCCGGGACTGTCATGGGTGGTGTGTGGAGCTGTCGGCAGGTGCCACCCGAGGGGACGCATTTCCCTGCCGCGTGGGTGGCGCAGGGCAGTGCCAGGGCACCTTTATGGGCAGCAGAAAGTGCAGCCCGAAGCGCGGGGAGGGAAGGGGATTTGAGTGCGGATCGGAGCCGCTCTCTCCCACCCGGGCGCTCCGTGCATGCCAATGAGCCTGTTATTGTGGCCCGTTGGTTTGCCCTTGATCCGGCCGTGCGGTATTCGCTCGGAGCCGTGCGGCGCCGGGGCACGCTGCCGCGCTCCGAGTGTCCCCGCGCTGCCGGCGGGAGGGCGGGCTGTGCCGCCAGAGCCTGCACGGGCTGGAGCTTCTCCACATCCCCGCCTGCTGCGGGGTTAATATCCCCTTCACATGAATGAAAAACTGTAATTGATTTCTGTTTCTCCGGGGGAAAGGAAGAAAAGGAAGCTGCAGCGGTGTTTGTGAGACTTCCTCACGGGGCAGACTTCCCATCCTTTCTTTGTGAAAAGCCTTCGGAAATCCCACGGCATGTGGATCCCTCAGTGGTGGACACCACTGCTGGGCGGCCGGTGTGAGCTCCCGCGCGTGGCACAGGAGCCACGTGTGTGACCAACTCCCCGTCACCCCGTTGTAACCACAGGGTCCATCCCACTCAGGACCACACGGTCCCGGCAGAGCCACAGGAGAGCTCCTGGGGAGGCTGCCATGTCCTGTGGGTGCTCCGGGCACCACTCGTCTTCTGGATGGGTTGTAACGTGGCCATTATGTCACCGTGCTCAGTGCTGCCCAAGCCTCGCTCTATGTAATTTTCGAGTCCTTGGTGTCCTGCCAGGTCACGACTTGTGCCATCTTCTAAAACCCCCAATTGCAAAGCAACGGGAAGTTGCAATGGAACATAGAAAACACCATATACATATGGACAAAAAAAATAATTAAAAAAAAAAGAAATATTTTCCTGACAGGCAATTGCTGTTTAACCAACCCTTACAAAGCCCCTTTTTGGCCTCTAACTGGGGAGCCCGCAAAGGCCTTGGGAATGTCGTCCCTCGGTGCATATTGCTCCGACGTTTGTTTTCTCGTGGCTTTGAGATTAGTGCGGGGGAACAGGAGCTGAATACTAAGGTCTCAGCCCAATTCTTCTTCCACAGCTCGGCTGCAGCTTTGCAAGAATTAGCCTAAAATTGCAGGAATGTTCCCGCATTGTAATGGAGAACCCGGAAAGCACTTAAACGTGCTAGGACTGCAACAGCCAACTACTTGAAAACATAAACAACAACATTATAAACTTCTAATTAGGTGGATGCCCCAATGGCAGGGTCTGATAACAAGTCCGTCCTAGCTCTCCTGCAGGGTTGCACACCACTGGAAAAACAGCGTTTAGCCGTCTGGCACCTCTGAGATTAGGAAGTTTAAATTGGATTTTAATAATAGATTGAACCATCTGACACGACCAGGGCTGGAGGAAACCCGCTCCGCTCGCGCCTTGGAGAGCGCAGCCCGCCCCGCGTCCCCCAGAGCAGAGTGGGGCTGTGATTTCCTTTCTCAAGGGGCGTCAAGCCCTTTGCTATTAGAAGTGACAATAAAAGCAAATGAGGTGGGTTTGTCACTCGGGTTTGACAAAGGAAGCTGCAATTAGCTGACAGGTGTAGAAATTTCCCAGGAATACCCCTGAATGCGAAGCCCGCCCCGGGTTGAGTCCGTTCTTGGAAATCCTTTGCGGGGCTCATCAACTCGAAGAGAGCTGTCGGAGAAAACCCATCATTTTCCTCCCGAGCCTTGAAGAGTTTCTCCTAATTCGTTTCTCCAGAGACGCTGAAACATTTCGAGATTGAAAAGATAATGACGGCTCTTACAAGAAGCTGACTTTTAAAATTAGAGACTAAGGGGAGAGACGGGATTGATGAATGACTGGAGCGAGCGAGGTCCTCCCCTCCCTCAGTCTTTGTGGTGCTCCAGCTCAGAGCAGCTGTAAATCATTCCCAGCCCTGATGCCGGCAGAGCCGTGTCCGAGGGCCCCGGTGCATCACACCGGCTTGCGCGGCTCCCTTCACTCCTGACTCCGGTCCCCGTGGGGAATCATAGAATCACAGAATGCCTAAGGTTGGAAGGGACCTCTAGAGGTCATCTAGTCCAACCCCCCTGCACACGCAGGGCCACCCAGAGCGCGTGGCACAGGGCAGCATCCAAACGGGTCTTGAAGATCTCCAGAGAAGGAGACTCCACAAGCTCTCTGGGCAGCCCGTTCCAGTGCTCTGTCACCCTCACTGTCAGAAAGGTTTCAGGTCCTCAGTCCCTGGAGTAAATTATTAATCCCACGTGCCATAAAACAAGTTTAGCTACCATATGGTTTTCACCTGCAAGTGGGAGTCGGTCTCATTTTTTTCCTCTGGAAGACAACACTTCTGCATGTCACTGCGGCTTTTAGCATGCGTTGGCTACAGAAGGATGAAGAAAATTCTCTGTTCATCCTTTTCTCTCTACCCGTTGCAGCTTGAATCACAGACACTCAAACTGAACGTGTTGTTTTGGGGGGCCTCATGATGGCTTTCTGCAAGAACCCTGCCTGGCCCTGGCCACCTTGTGTGAGCTGGTCTCCTTGAGCAGGCCTGGGTGGACCTGGCCTTACATCTGAGCAACCAAACGTCTCTGTCAAGCAGGACTGGGGCTGGAAGGTGGCAGGAAGGAAAAGTGGGTAAGGCAGAGCAAGTGTCCTACCTCCCGCGTTACCAAACAACACTGGGGAACGAACCAGAGAAAGGAGGACCTTTATAAGGACCTTTTTATGAAACCGTGCTTCCCCTTGGGGAAAACACTGCATGAAACCGCTTTGTTGCCCTGAAAAGCAGGGTGAATTGAAAAGCGGTGAAATTACTTCCCTTGGATTGGGGGCCTTCAGGTTTTATGGAGGTTAAGGGCAGCTTTGAATGATTTCACGGAAGGGGCTTTATTTGTCAAATAAAGGCTAAGTTCTCACAATATCCGTTTTTGAGGGAGGCAGAGGAGAGAAGTTGTTAAGACCAGGGCTCCAGAGCATTAAGTGTTTTGCATACAGCTAGAAAAGCACTTTTTTTTGACCGAAGGAGCTGACCATCCAGTTTAGCACAGTCTCCGGTGCGTGTCGGCTGTCTGGCAGCAGCAGCAGGAGCACCCGTGTGCTGGTGCCACCACACCGGGAAGGCACCACAGCATGCGATGCTGAAAAAGGTCTTGTCTGAAGCGTCTGCCTGCGGTTTGTGCCATCTTTAGCCTGGAAGCAGATGGTGTGGGAAACAAGAACTGCGTTGTTCGTTCTGCAGGGGTTTGTTTCTCTCCCCATTGAGTGTACAGGGAGCTCCAGGAGAATGTCCCCAGCGCAGAGGTGTGACTGATCCCAGCTTCAAAACTCATCCCCAATCACACATGTGCGGATCTGTGAAATGCAGGGATCGGTGCCAAAGGCTGCTCACTGCTACCCAAAACGTCTTGGGCTGGGTCTGAGGCACAGCAATACCCACTACTGCCTCCCTGCCCGGGCGCCTCGGCCCTGCTCAGAGCCATGAGGTTTCACACCACCAAACCTGGGGGTTTCCCATCACCACTGCTGTCACTGTCACCTTGCCAAGGCCCCGGCAGTCGAGTGCTCTCTGGTTGCACTGGACAGTGTAAGACACCTAAAATATAAATTAGTCCCTTCCCTTCTGTCTTTCTTACTCTCTCTCTTTCACTTCCTCTTACCATTCTTCTTTCCTCGTCTTTCTCTTTCTCTTTCTCTTTCTCTTTCTCTTTATCTTTCTCTTTCTCTTTCTCTTTCTCTTTCTCTTTCTCTTTCTCTTTCTCTTTCTCTTTCTCTTTCTCTTTCTCTTTCCCTCTCTCTCTCTCTCTCTCTCTCTCTCATCTTCTTCCTTCCCTTTCTTTTTCCCTTTCCCTTTCCCTCTTTCTTTCTCATCTCTCCTTCCTTCCTTCCTTCCTTCCTAGAGGAGAAATCTTTTCCTTCTTCCAGAATTTTTCTGTTGTTTCCTTTCCCTGAGCTCTAAACCTTAGATATAGGTATATTTTAAGTGCATCCAGCAGCATTTCAATCAGTTGCCTTTGGAGCACAGAGGCTTGGATGACAGCTCCCTCTGCTATGGCTGGCACGTGGAAGCAGAGCCTGCTTTGGCTGTCTGTTTTGTCTGACAATGACCTGGTGAAACAACTTGTTGCATATTTAACTGCTGCGGCTCCAGCTTCTTCACGCTGGCTGCAGGATGCCTGTGCCAATGATCACGAGAGAGACGAAAGGGTGTACCGCATTGAAGAACAACCAACCTGTTAAGACAGTATCTTTATGCTTTTGAAGAAGAGAATAAATAGTAAGTTAAGTATGTACATGGGAATGTCCTATGTGAAAACATGTAATGGGCTTGAACTACAGCAGGGGGAATAAAGGTTACATATTAGGAGATGCTGTCTATGGGGAAGGGTAGTGAAGCACTGGAACAGGCAGCTGGGGAAGTCTGCGTGCAGGGATGCAGGGTGTCCATTTCCACAGATTTTAAAATCATTTCACAAGGGCATTTACTAGGAATGAAACTAATATGTCTATTTTTTCCTTGGACAAAAGCATCCTTCCAGGTCATTTTTCCATAGTTCCCTACATTATTTTATTAAGCACAGAAGATATTATTCTAAGGTGAATATTACAGGTGCAGATATCACCTTTTGTAAGATAAACTGGTATATCAGGGAAAAGCATAAAAACTCGGGCTCAGAAATCCTTCTTCTGGTGTGAAATTAGAGGCAGCTTACTTCAAAATGGGGAGAGCTAAAAAACAGCCTCCAAAAGACAAACCCATGAGCTAATACTTTCCTTCCTAGGTCCCCAGAACTACAGACTCTATAGTGATGTGATTTTATGGCACATTATAATCCCTCCAGCTTTGTCTCCCATGGAATATAAAGTGATTGCTCTGTAGGAGGAGGTGGCTACCTAACACTTTTCTTTCTCATAGTGACATCCCTTCTTCTCCACTAATATCAACCACATCATCTTTCAGACTCGTTGCAGTTCTGAATTTAAGGAATGACCCCCATCACCACACTTCTAAGGACATTGTCCTGCTGGAACAGTCCTGGTCCCCCACGGAGCCCAGAGCCCGGAGCCCATATCCATACCCTGAACTCCACACAGCTCCAGGGTTGGCTCCCACAGCTCTGGGGGGACAAAATTTCTCATCCATCTTCTTCCCCTGAGAAGGTCCTTCCTGACAGAGGTCTATCCACCCCTCAGCCTGGTGACCTTCAGTGATGGAGGGAAACCCTTTTTGTTACTTCCTTATCTTTCTTCAGATTTAGAAAGGCTTATCTGTCCTGATGTCTAACTTCTAATTTTTTTCCACTAAATGATTTTGTTCCTGGCCTTCTTGTCCTCCTCTGAACTCTCCCTGCTTGACATATCCATCATACAAGATGTTCCTCAAAACGGGCAGTTCACTCCCACTGAGGGCGTTCAGAGAGGACCACTAAGTCCAGCAGAGCAGAATTACCTCGTCTTTTAAATAGAACGCTAGTGTTTATATATCCAGAACAAGACTTTTTTTAAAGCGGTATGATCACACACAGAATCACAGCATGGTTGAGGTTGAAAGGGACTTTTAGAGATCATTTAGTCCACCTCCCCTACTTGAGCAGTGTCACTTGTAGCACATCATTGTACAGGGTCGCATCCAGGCCTGTGCGCGTCTCTTAAGGATAACAATAAAATACTACACATAACGACCGATGTGGAGTTGGGCATGGCAATGGGAATGACATGCTGGGGTGGTCGGTCATCATGGGAATGACAGGTTGGAGTGGTCATAATAGGAATGACATGGTGGGGTGGTCATAATGGGAAAGACATGGTGAGCTGGTTGTAATGGGAATAACATTGTGGGTGATCGTCATGGGAATGACATGGTGGGATGATCATAATGACTCGGCTAGAGGGTGGGACTGGGCTGGGGCTGAAGGGACGGTGGAGGGCAGGCCAGACGAGAGGCCTGTGTAGGCGGGTAGGCTAGTATGGAGGGCAGAGCAGAGTAGAGGGTGGAGGGGAGGGTTGGGTAGAGAGCTGAGTGGAGGATCAGCTCGGGTCAGGGTAGAAGGCCAGGATAGGGAAGGGCAGGGTAGGGCAGGGCTGTGTAGTGTAGAGGGGAGGGTGCTGGGGTTGGTAGGTAGGGCAGAGGGTGGAAGGTAGGGGCTAGCGGGAAGGCAGGGGGTGGAGCAGAGGGGAGGCTGGAAGGAAGGGTTGGATAGAGCAGAGGGGAGGCTGGAAGATCCTGTTGAGCTAATGCTTGGGACTTGGGGCTGTTGCAAGCCAGCCGTGGAGGCATACGGGTATGTCGGGTGCCACAGTGGGTGATAGGCATCCACAAAAGCTTTCACTTAGGTTTAAAAAATGTTGGGTGTCAGGTGCCTTGGTTCTGCTTTCGACCCTGATTCTTGCTTACTTTGCAAGCTATTGCCATGTATTTCTGAGAGACTGCATGGGCCTGGCCACCACTGTCCTTGAAGAAGGAGGGCAGATCTGGTCCTTGAGCCAGAAAAGTCGCCCAGAAGTCTGCATGAGTGCTGTAAGTGGAGGATCCATGCGTATTTCTGGTTGCTTTAGTGAGCAGGCATCTCGTTGCCACCTCTTACCTAGCTGTGGTGAACAGCTGGGATCCCAGCCATCGAGAACCTGGGCAGGAGGAAAGTCCTCCCGTGTATGCCACCTTCACCATGTCCCGTACTGCTCATCTACGCAGGTGTTTCAGCTCCTTAGGCACAATAGGAAACGCTCAGGAAGAGTAAAGTGCTCCCTATTTTTGCTTTGCTTTGATTAGCACGTTACTCCTTTTAGAGGACTCGGAAACAGCTGGTGAGATTGAGCTTTCCGTTCCTGAGGGTTTCCCATCCAAAGTTTAAGTGTTTTAAGTGTTTTTTTTTTTTTTTTTTTCATTTTTTCCCTCTCGGTTGGATAGATGATGTTTTTGTTCCTATCCGCTTTTTCCTGTCTCTGGAAATCTCGGCAACCGTAACACAAACAGGTCTGTGCAAATTGAGCACCGGCAGATGCAATCAGCTGCTGCAGAACTTATATAAGGCAGCTATAAATAAGGAAAGCTGCCAAGTTCCAGGGAGAATCCAGTTCCTTGGGATTTACTGCAGCCGTGGAGAAGCCCGGGACTATCTTGAGCTGATGCCAAGGACAGTCTGGAGGTTGAGGAGGGTGTTCAATTTCCAAACATTGCTTCCACAAAGGCTTAGGTGCCGGATGCAATCGTGCACAACATGTGCATTTGCAAAGACCCAGAGCCAGGTGAAAATTATTCTGTTGCCCCATTTCTCTGGGGCTCACCCAGCTACAAACAGGATCTCTGAACTGGACAGACAGTTCTGAGCGCCACTTTTTCGCCTGCCCTTTAATCAGGTGATTTCCCTCTCTTCACATCCTCAGAGAAAGTCTGATTTTCCTAACCACTCTATTTTGGGGGTTCATTTATTTATTTATTACTGAGTCAAATATTTTAGATCAGATTTAGGGGAAAAAAAGACTAAGGAATATGAATGCATTTAGGCCAAAGTCATTATTCTTGTGGGATCATTTGACTAATAAGACCTTAATGGTATTTTGGGGGACTGTATGCCGTTGTAATGCACCGTTTTTGTACCTCTCAGCTTGTACTATTAAAAGATTGCACTTGATACTGAGTGATATGGGAGGATGCCAACAGGATTTGGAGAATTTAATCAGATTACTCTGGCATTGAAAGCTCTTCAGTGGCTGCTTATAAAATTTCCTATTAATTTTGAGATATTTCTGCTCACTTTTGAGGACTCTAATAGCATTAGCTTGAAACGTCAGAAATGATTGAGGGAAGGAGAGATATTTTATGTTCTCTGTTTTCTTCCAGTCACTTGTCTCCTGAAGTTTCAGCTCGCATAACTTTGGGGTGTGTATTAAATATATTTTGAAAACCTGCAAGAATGGACTTTTTCAAAGGCTACCATCCACATATAGCTGAAAATATCTGTCTTCGCGAATTCAAAAAGCTTGACTCCATCCTTATTTTGTGGCCATCTATGTCTTGGTATAACTTTAAACATTGAAATTTCTTAGCCTCTTCGCATGCAAAAGCACAGTAGATGCAAAAGGACCCAATTCCCAAGCTTAGCTGGGAGTTGTTTCTCCGCAGACTCTAGCTCTGAGCCTGCTTGCACACACCTTGTCAGGAGCAGGTATACCTGCTGCCCACGCTGCTGCCTTGCTGGCTGGTGCTCACAGCTGCTCTGGAGCAGGAAAGGGAATTTCTGCTATATTTAAAGAGCTGGGTGGGAAGCAAACCCCGGCATATGCCTTGTGGTAGCACCAGCACATTCATTGTGAAAGTGATGGGCAGCTAATGATGTCAGTGCAAGGAAAAACCCAAACCTTGTATTTTTTTTTTTCCTCAAAATTTCTGGCCACAGGAGGGGCTGCGGAAACAAGCACAGCCTGGAAAATGAGGGCAGGATGTAAAGAAAAGAGGAAAAAAAGAGTTGGGGGTGGGAAGAGGAGGATATAAAGGCAGTGCCAGCTGGATGCAAAATCAATGTGGCATTTCAGAATAACAAAAATATTTCTTTCCCCTTCCCTGGACCTGGCACGTAACATCGGTGCTGCTGCCACCTCATCCTTCAGTGCTAGCACGCCGGAAAAGAGGGGCCGGCACGCTGGGTGCAGCAGTGCCCAGAAGGATGCTCCAAGCTGCCACAAGCACTCCCAGGTCTGGGGAGAAGGTGGGGATGTGCAAAAAAAGAATTCCCCATGTTTGGCAATACGTTGCATGTCTGAGACTTGCTTTTGGATAGACATCTTGCCTTTCCGGGCAGCGAGATGCACCAAAGCAACGTGTTGCGTCAATAAACTAGAGACACTTACTGGGAGGATGCTCCAGGCAGGTTAAGTGGCAGGGATGAAGGGAGACCCTAGAAGATCTGGGGAAAACAGAGCTGCTGATGTGTTTCTGTAAAGAGAGAGGTGCTGAAAACCAAGCTGAGTCAGGCTTTGCAGAGACAGCACAGGATCCTTTTATCATCTTCAATAAAAAGGGAAGAGGTGAGTAAGGAGACAATAAGGGAGTAGATGCTAGAGAGAGGCTGGGTATTACATGAAGATAAAATAATGCTATAATTAATGGCTAAACTACTGGGAATGACACCGAGAGGAATTGAAACATGGAAATTGAAAGGACCACGAGATAAAAATAATGTGGCCAATGGCCCTTAGGGGTAGACAAGATCATCTCTATCTCAGTATGCCTAAAGTTCAGTCACTCAGTACATGATGAAATCATGAGTCCAGCAGCAGCTACCTTTTTATTTTTTTTTCTTATAATCTTACCTAGTTGTGTGTGCTAACTTGAGTTTTAAAATGTGGGAATTGCATTCCTATCAGATTGACTACTCTGACTTTTAGGTTAGGAAATGTCTAGAACAAAACTTGAGGGAGAAATAAAAATGATAATGGTGTCCAGGGGGAAAAAAAATCCCTGTGAAATATAGACTAGCTTTAGCAGAGGTATCTTAAGTCATCCTAGTCTGATTCTTCGTTTGATAGATACCTGATTGTCCATACAAGACAGATGAAATAGATATAATCTAGTTGGGTGGAGTAGAGGTGGGCAGTAGTGTAAGAAAGATGAGATGATAGGTAAAGGTTTGGCTCGAGGGGGGAAATAGCTCTTGTACTTTTAGGAAAGCATAAAGCTAGAGGGAACCTGGAGTGGAAATTCATAAAAACTTATCTTGAGACTGATCTGTTAAATACTCAATTGCACTTTTCTGGTGCAGAGGTGAGAAGCTCTGCACTGTCCTGTGGAGTAGGACCAGGTCAGTTTCGAGGAAAAAAATACCTGAACTTGAGGGGTGGGTGCTGTGTATGAGGTGAAATGGGGTGGCACAGAATCGCCATGGGATGCACAAAGGAAAATCTGCGCTCTCCTCTGGGAAAACTGTGCTTTGAGAACCATCCAGGCTAGAGGGATACGAGTGAGGGCCTTGATGGCAAGGTGACTCTGCACGCTGAATGTGAGCAGATGAAAAAAAAAAAAACAATATAAAACAGTCATAACAGGCGTGAAAGCTAGCATGGACGAAGGACGTGCTATTAGGATTCAGAGCGCTTATGAGCCCTGACCTACACAGTTCCAGTTATTCACTTTCAAGGAAGATAAATTTTAATGAGATCAAGTGCAGATAAGGCTAGGACACTGGGCAGAGGGGAAAGAACAGCCCAACTCATAAAAAGTGAATAAAAGGCTTTGGCTTGTTTTGCTTAGGCAAACTAAGGATAGGAGATGCTATGGGTGCTGCCCATCAAAATAATGCAGATAATCCCAAAGAAAGGACAAGAGCTGTTTAAGATGTGGTAGATGGTAGACACAAAACCAAAAGGATATCAACTGGCCATTAATAGCTGAGGTTGGAAACGAGAGGACGTTTTCCAGTTTAGCTGCAGCAAGGCAAATGCCCTGGTGACTTGAAGGTGATGTTTGGAGAGGGTGAGAAGTTGCTGTAAGAAAGGGGACAAGGCTCGAGGTTAGGTGGCTTTAAGCCCCACCCTGGTAACCCCGTGAGGAGCCCACTGTGGATGCTGGTTACTCCGTGCCGTTTCAGTGTTTGTCTCATCTGCGGTGAGAAAGAAGCAGCAGACCCGGGCAGGGGTAATTTCAGCCACAGGAGAAGCAGAGCAGTGCTGCATGCTTCCCACAGGCTATTCTGCCCTTGTCCCCCATCCTTTCACACTCCAGGCATCATTGGGAATGAAAGCTAAATAACTCCTTGCTTGTTACATAACGCCGAAACCGGCCCCTCTGGGAGGTGAGAGGCTTCCTTTTCTCCACTCAAAACATCATGAACTTGCAAACTTGGCAAGGCTCTTTCGAGTTCGATCTCATAATAAGCTCCAACGTCCTACGGCACAAAAGGGCCGAGCCTGAACTTGCCTGAACTTGCGAGGGGGAGCTGGCCTCCGAAGCGCTGCCATTGCCTCAAAGCCCTTCTCCGCTCCGCAAGGACAGGATGTTGCTGTACCAGGGCATCCTCGCTCAGCCTCCCTTCCGCGTGATGAAAACCCTCTATAGCGACTCTGGAGGTCCTCCTGCGGCCCCGCTTTGGGCATGCAATGCCTGCCCAACTAATCCCCGCTCTTTTCTACGAGTGATTTATGGCGGCTTCGAGGACATTGAGACTCAGCACATTCTCTGTTTTCCAAATGTTGGTGCGATGAGAATGGTACTTTTCCTGCCAGTGGGAACCTGAAAGACCTGATGGGCTTTTCTGGCAGGACTCATTGCCAGTGAGAGGGCCGCCAAGCCTCCCGCAGAGCAAGAGGAAGCACAAACACGTGTTTGCTTTGACTTCCACTGGGGATCGCAGAAAAAAATATTTTGACTTGATTTTCCAGTTCAGTTTCTTGTTAGCACAGTGCGAGCACTCGGCCAGTGATCAGAAATGCCCCTGCTTAATTTGCATCATCCGCACGGTTCCCATTCAGTTATTATTGACACTGGAAATGCAAGAAAAACAACTGCGTTGAAGAGTGAGTGAAATACCTCTTGTCAAAATTTTCCTGCGGTATCCCTTCCTTTTTAAAAAAGAGAATTGTCTCATGTAGTCGTGAAGGTATTTATTCTGTTTGTTCTAGGTATCTAAATTAAACGTCTAACTTAAGCACGTAATCTCCCTAGGCTATCTATAAAAACCAATGGAGAGTGTAGGGCTCCTCTAGTGAGCAGTTCAAAGGCTCCTGCTCAAGTGAGCAGTGTTTTATTGCCGTGCTGTGCAATATAACAGGTGTTTAGGGCTAGATTTTAGTTTTACCTCCTGGCATGTTCTTATTCCCTGGGATGATGTGAAAAGAGCAACAAACACAGCTGAACATCTTCGTCACTGGCTGTCTTCCTTTATTTCATTGTGCAAGTCATAAAATCACTATAACACAAGGAAATGATGGAGCTGAGTTCCTTTCTCCCCTCCTGGAAATCCTCTCCCCCATATAAAAGCACATATTCCCCCTCAGATGCTGACTCTGAAGCCTAGAAATGTCACCTATACAGGAGTGAAGGTGTTCTTGGAAATCCATCCCTTATATTTGGAGATGGGAAGTATATATTGGACTCCTATGGACCTGATCCAAATCCTGCAGAAGATGGGAAGCTCATAATTTATGAACTGTCACACTAAATTATTCCCAATATAATAATAAGTTATTCCTCTATTGCCTTCTTTGCGGCGGGGCCACCAACAGAGCCTTCTGCTGGGAGCTGGAGCGAGTTTGCAGCAGGAAGGCTGCGATGTCTGATCGTATCCTGTTCCGCTGCAGAGAGAAACTGGCTTAAGCTAGCCCTACCATCACAGGAATGTTGCCTTCCCTTTGTGCAATATCTTAGAATTAGCTATTAAAAATGTAGGTTTTCCCGCTTGCTGTGAATGGGGATAAGCTGTGGTTGCAGTACATCTCTTCTTTAGAGAGGCAGTGTTTTCATAAGCAAAATAGGGGAAAAGGTTTAGAGGAAATTACTGTGAGTACTCAGCTATCAGGCGCTCCCTGTCGACCTGGAAAGATTTACTGAGCCGGTTCCCTGGGGATCTGGCCCGGGTTCAGCACTATTCTGTATTTCCATTAAAAACTTGGATGAAGCGGTAGAGAGCACCTTCATTGGAGTTTCAGCTAACAGCAAAAACATTGGGTAGGAGAGGTGCAGAACTCAAACAGATCTCAATAATTTGAGGAATGATCTGGGACAAAAAAAAGTTTGAATTTTAGTGAAGACAAGCATAAAACAGCACTGACATTGGAAAAATCAGATGCTCAGGCCCAGGATGGGGCAGCCCGGGTGGCAGCTCTGCAAAGGCACAGCTCTGGTGTCACACCTCAGGAGAGACCTGGAAGCCACCTCTAGGAGCAAGACACTGCGGAGGAGCCTGCGGAGCTGCAGCTATGAGGAAAGAGGAGAGCATTTGGCTTTAGCCTGGGGGAGGGAAGGCGGGAAGGAGACATGATAGCGATCTTCAAGTGCGCTTAGTCTGCCAGAAAGAGGAAGGTGATGAACTATTCCGTGTCCAGAAATTATCCTCTGCGGTTTAACCACGATTTTCTGTGGTTAAAAAAAAAAAAAAAAAAAAAAGAGAGAGAGAGAGAGAGAAAGAGGGAGAGAGGAATTGAGATGGCAGATAAGTTGACTTTACTGCTTTACTTATGAAGTGCCTTGGGGCACCAAGCACATGATCAAACACGGTCCTGTTGCTGCAGCTTAATGAGTTATTGTCTGTTGGCTGAACCATACTAATTAACCATGTGGTGCCCTCAGCCTGCCTCCACTGCCAGATAAAATGGGCTCACTTAAATACTTGTGTTTTACTTCACGGAGGCACAAAGCTTTCCCAAGATCCCTGATTACAGCTCAGCCAGCGACCGACCGGAGGTAACTGCTAAGGTGTGGAGACTTTACTGCTTGCTGCCACATGCTGCATCCTTAGCGTTCAGCACTAATGATGATGCTCATATAGCTGAGATAAGAAAAGAGGGGTGGCAAGAAGGAAGGAGTAGAAAAAACACCTAAATATGTAAAGCGTGTTAACTGCATAGGCTCGTGTCAGTGGGAAAAAGTGGCTCCATATATTTTATGTATTGGAAATGAAGCAATGCTAAGCTTTATAAAAGATTTCACTGCTCCTTTGGAAGGCTTATAGTATGGTAATTTCAAAACTGCAGCGTTAGGACTCTACAGAATGCTGCCCCGTCTCATGTATTTCTCTCACAGCAGTGCACTTCCTTATGTCTCTCCTGTTTTTTTAGACTTTTCCAGCAATTTATTCTGTTTGAGTCATATCCGCACGCTCCTCTCCAATTGTTGCTCTCCGTGTGGCTGTTGTGGTTTCTCTTTTCCTTGAACCTTCTTCCCCCTTTCACTGTGATGAATAGAAGCTGTTAGAACGGAGCATTCCGGGTAGGGGTAAATATGGGGTAGTCACAGTTCCAGGTTTCGTCTGATTTTTCTTTTTTCATTTGTGGTTGTTTTTCCACTGTTATCACTGGTTTAAAATTATATTCCCAAGGACGAGCATAAGGATTTCACAATATTTAGGGAAGCTTTTTGTTTGCAGCGTGATGTATATTGTGGATGCAGTATGCTGTTGTGCATTTAGAAGCAACTTATTTCTCTGCTTTAATACACCATTTAGGGAGCATTTAGGGAGGGAGCAGATTTGGCAGATTTGCTTAGGAAATGAGAAGAGAATTCCTTGAGAAGTCCTATGTAAAACAAAGGCAGAGCCTTCTAGATTGACAGAAATAGGAAATACCAGTACCTATTTCTAAGAAGAATGAGAGTTTTGTCACTGTTTTATAGAATCACATAAACTAGCCTGGAAAGGGCCTCAAGAACTGAGCGTGTACGTTTTCCTCCTCAGCAGAAACACCACCGTCCTTCCTGCCTGGTGTTTGCCTGACCCGTCTCCCCGCGGTGGCGCAGACTCCACGGGCTCCCCGGACAGCCCTTCCCAACGCTTTCCTGTTTCTAACAACCCCATCCGATCCAAAACACGCAGCTTCTGACAAGCTGCATGCGGTTCAGCCCGAACCAGCCCAGCTGCATTCATTTGCTGCTGTGAACCTTTCAATCTTCTGCAGGGAAGAGAAAAGCTAGAAAGCTACACAGAGATGGCTTGATAACGTAAATATTTTGTAACCTAATTTACTCCAACCTTGATTGTCTGCTTTTCGGGACATAGGTTTCTGCACCGTGAGAGAACGCACAACCTGCCAGGAGTTATTAGTAATGTATATACTGCATTCCTCAAGCGCTTGCAGTAGGTCTTCTGTCACCTTGTAGACTATTCAGTCACTGGTTACACTGGTGTGCCCTGTGTCCGTGGAAGGAGTATTTAACAGGAGGCCTCCTCAGCTCCCCAGGTGTATATTCTAGAATGAAGATGTGTGATTTAGTTCAAGCTGAAAAAAACAGTCTGGACTGGGGAACCTCTCTCTCCTCCAGCAAGAAAATCCTTGGCATCTGCATGAAGTTCACATCCAGATGTGAATCTGCCATGAGGGAAAGTCTGTGGCTTAGCAGAGTTAGGGTTTGTCCCAGGCTTATCTCTGCTTTGACTTCATAGGTGTTTTGTCTTTAAACAGTGCTCTCTGCAAGAGCCATATCAGTATTCCCTATACCCCTCCAGTATTACCAAGGAAATACCAGGCAATAACTACTCCACGGAGATCAGTAAAACAGTCGATACAAGAGGAAGTCGAGAACTGCTGAGCAGACTGTATTTCCAGCTATGCAAGAGCAACTGCACATCTGCAAGTAACTGAAAATTGTGATGACAGTACAAATCTCTGGTGTCTTTCAGCAAATACTTTTTGTCAGTTCCATAGTACGGAAAGCTAGATTAAAAAAATAAGAATGTCTCCGTGTGTCCAGGAAGAACTGCATTCAGCTAGAAGTCAAGGGTGTGCTCTGAAAAATCTGACTGAACTTGGAGATCCTCTTAAAATAGTTAAAATAAAGCCCATTTTTATGCAATGAGTAGTTCACTTCTGGGATTGATTCCCACAGTAGCTTATGGACGCAGATAGCATCAGTTAGCTCAAGAAGTGGGTAGGCAAATACAAGAGCAACAAGCCCAGTAAGAGATGCTGAAGGGAACAGGAGGGTTGTGCTCACAGGCTTCCTTATGTCGCATGTCCTAGCACTGCTAGCAGAGCCAGCAGAGCCATGGGGACCACGCGCCTGGGCCCCGTAGGGCATATGCTCTGTGTGATGAACGGCATCTCCTTCTCACGCGGTCTGCCCTGGTCATGACCCCAGCGCCAAATCTCTGTGCAGCAGGAGTAGTGAGAAGGGGTTTTCGCAGCTGCGAAAGGTGAGGACTGGGCACCGCATGAAAATGGGTAGTTGGGGTTACCAGGATAAAGGAATCTAGATCTGGGTCTACATTAAGAGTACTCTGATCTACTAACATCATGGTCCAATGGCTTAGAGAGAAAGACTGGAAATAACAAAACCAAGCCTGGGGAGACCTGTCTGTTCTTCAAAACAGCCTGGGGTTTGTGTTCATTATCAGCTGTTCAAGAAGATGAGGCAAAAGGCAAATCCTCCAACATGCAGCTTGTCTGTTTTGTGTTTTCACTGCACTTTTCAAGGACTGGAAATGCAATGCATTTGCCAGATCTCGCAGCGTTAAATAATTCACAGTAGTGTCACAAATAACATTGTTTCAGGTCTGTGAGAGATTTACGGACAAAAGTCAAAGACCCTTGAAATCCATATCACTAATTCTGCCTCTCAAGCTGAAGGCAAATCTCCAACAGCTGTCAGAGGCTGCGTTTTTTTTTATACCCCCTCTAGCCAGGAGGAGGCAAGACCATCATAATTAGCTGCTAATTGACAAGCCTGCATCTGAAAAGCACAATTTCAGAGAACAAAGAGTCGCAGAGGCCCGTTTCCAGGGCTAATTGGAATTAATTCACAGCTATAAGTAGAAGGGTTCCCACAGTCCTGGGACTCTCTCCCGCCGCCTCCTAAACCCCTAGTCTAAACATGTGCATACCAATCAGGGAAGGCTCAGCGTGACTTGCGTGGCTCTTGTGCAATACGGAAATAGCGCTGCTCGTTAAAGAAGAGTCTGATTGTCATTTCTTTGCAGCGCTGGGCTCCATCTCCTTCCTGCTGTCTTTGACAGCTTCAATCAGGTCTGAAGCCCTCCCTGTGTCTCGTGGGGGAGGTTACAGTGTTCTGGCACCTGGGGACTTCGGTGCCACCAGGCCAGGCTTACGGCCAGCGCCGGAACAGCTGTGCTACCCGGCCTTCCTGCCCCGTGGGAGACTGTGCAGCAGCAAATAAACCTCATTGCCAACCTCATCAGATTTTACTACTTCTGGAACAGGGCCTTTGGAGAAAACCCATCTACAAGAAACAGGCCACACCGTCTTTTACACCCGAAGGCCTGTTGAGGATGACCCCGGCAGGAATGACGCCAGGCACCTCTGTGGGCTGCTGGAGACCATCTGCTTTTCCTCCAGCAAGTCCCCAGCAGCTGCTGTGCTGCCTGAACTGGGGCTCTACCACAGTCCCCAGCAGCCCCTTCAGACGGTGAGGGGACAGGATGCTTCCTGACTTGGTGCCTTCAAGAGGTTATTGTGTTCTTTATAGCCTAAAGTTAAGCCAAAAAAGAAGAAGTTTCTAGGCAGTGAAGCTCTTAGTAACAGGCCAACTTAAAATATTCCTATCATATTAAGGATTACCATATCTGGCAGGGGAGTTGGACCAGATGATCTCTAGAGGTCCCTTCCAACCTCAGCCATCCTGTGGTTCTGTGTGATATCTATCTTATTTATGTTTATGCTCACTTGTCCCAACACCTCCTATTGCAAGTGGCCAAAGCAAATATAAGTGCAGTCTAGCAAGAAAAGGAAGAAGACTGTTCCCTTATCAGAGCAAATATCTTCAAAACGCTTCCAATTTTGGGTGTCCAATGTAAGACGCTTGTAACATGATCTTAATTTTTTCAGACAGTGTTGAATACCTGTCTTCAGAAGACTGCAATTACTTCAAGTTGCTTCAAGCTAGGGACTCACAAAGAGCAAGATGATAATTGATCAGTAAAAGTGCAGGGTAGCACATTCTCATTAGCGAGATCTTGTTATAGAGGAGGAGGCCAACTGACCTCTGCTGTACTGACCTCACTGCGTAATGACATCCAACAAACCTTAGGAATCTCGCGGTTTAATTGTGGGTGGCTGAAACTGGTGTTCCTGCAGCAGACAAGAGCTGAATTTATGGGAAAGAGGAGTCTACATCGATCAGTATCTGTGAGATGCCTCATTTAGGGTTCCAAATATAGAAGAATTTCTATATCTCTAGGTACCCACAACTGAAAATATGATTACTTCTGGGACTATGTTGTGTTTTGTGTATATATGAACATCTCACTAGTGAAATCAAATGACTCTGAACTCTGAATACCTTTGATTTCATGCTAAAAGAGACTAATTTGGGGGAAAAAAAAGATTGTACAAAGGATGTTCTGCATACAGACGCTCATCGAAGTTACTAAACGTCAAGAAGAATCTTTGTGGATATTTTTCTTACATGGTTTAGGCACATCCCCCTTTCTGTGCAGTGTATCTTCTATCTAATTATATGATTCCTGCATGTTCGGTTTAGTGAATGATGTTATATTCTGCTGTCCTAGATGGGTTCGGTCTCACTTGTGTTGGCTTCATCGCTCACTGCTAAGAGGGGATCCAGCTGCATGCGCTTTAAGGCTTCAACTGGAATTGAACTTGTAAACCCTCTGCTCCATTTCCCCTGATTTCCCCCTCACCACTTCTGACCTTGCTGGTGCTGCTGCAAATCCAGGTTTCCTCACTGGTGGAGCTTCCCCCCACTCCCTGGAAATATATCGCTTGCCAAACATGTGGATTCGCTCTGCCATCTCTGATAACCTGAAGGTGCTGCAGCCCTTTGCAGGCAAACCTGGAGGAGAAGGTTTGCCAAGGTCCCAGGTGATCTACTATTCCCTCCCCTTTAAACATTAAATTCTTGTTGTATTGCCCACAGTCCTGCCTTCAGCTGCTGCTTGAAAAACTGAGAAATGGTCGCTGTGGGACTGGCAGTTTTCTGCTAGGTCCACTGACTCATGTCTGCCTGGTTTGCTGGTATCTGCAATGGATCCTATTTCCTGCCCTAGCTCAGAAAAGCAGACTGAGGTTGTACAAAAGTCTAATTTTAAAGATTTTAAAGCTATTCTTATTTAACATCTCTCTGACCTAGTCTGTAGCAGAACATACGACTAGGAAACCAACCGCTTGTTCAGCACCGCTTTTCTCCTGACCCTAAATCTCTTCCTCTGCTAAGCATGAAGCTTGGTATCAAATGAAAACTCTCTCTGTGGCTTATAAAAGCTTATTTAATACCTTTTTTCCCCTCATTTTTTGCACAAATGAACTGCCTGATTGGGATTAGAAGTGGAACCAGAGATACCAAAATACAATTATGATGGTGCTGGGACTACTCCGAACCTAAGTGATACCATATGTTGGCCTGATTCAATGGGTGTTTACTATATTGGCTCAGTAGGGGTCTGGAAAAAAAAATCAGGAAAAGAAAAGGCAAAGAGAGTCATCTCTGAGCAATTACTGAAGGAGCTGTTAAGGGGCAATGCCAGAACCATTAGCTTTGATGCCTGTTTCCAAGCTAGACAGCTTATAAAATTGGTTATGACCATAAAGGAAGAAGCCTGTTCCAAAATACACTTAGGAGATGTCTTTGCCTCTTGTTACTCTGTCTATAGTCAATGATGACCTTCGACAGTAGTGATGGAGCTCAGTCAGGATGCTGAATACAAGTTTGGCATAAGCTGTGAGAATGGGAGACTGGGTCTTGAATCAGGATAGAAATTTGAAGTTTGGAAATGCCTCCAGGTTTAGGGTATATCACCTAATGCCAAAAATCGTCATAAGAAGAAGTGCCTATAGATTTCAGTGCTTACATGATCCATCTTTCTGTAGGACAGTCAAACTCACTGTGCCTCAGGTGGGAACGACAGGGTTCTCCTTGCCAGCTTTGTTCACTGTGAAGGGGCATAAATCCAGGGAAGTCCTGCACATACATATAGGTGTTATAGTCATGTACATGCAGAACATGGCTGATACTTTGGTTACAGGCTTTAAATGCTGCCGTTGCATTTTGTAGCTTTAGATAGATCTTAGCGTTGTTCCCTAAACATTTCTTTTTGAGTTTACTTACATTTATTCCCATTATGATACTCAGAACGTCCTTCTAAAATCTGAAAAATATTAGATCCAATCCTGCAGATGCCACACAACCAGTATGTAAATAAAACAAAGATTCTGTGAATGGGAAGCTCAAGTAGTTGTGAGGAGCTTTAAGGATTAGTGAAAGATGATTCTGTCATTATTTTCCTAATTGATAAAAGATGGACCACTATTATTTTGAATAAGGCTGTTACCACACAAGCCTCAAGGAACTCAACAGCAAGTCTAATGCAATCAAGAAGAAATGCTTCTGGATACTGAAAATGCTCCTGTGATGTTCCCCGACCCCGAATACTTAATATGGAGCAAAGTGAGCAAGGAAGAATCTCTACTTCCCCTTTTTAGATTTAATTGAAAAAAAAAAAGAAAAACTACCTCATTTTCCTCCTTGCATTATCTCCCTGAAATGACTAAGTTATCTCAGCCTACAAAAAATATATATAAGCCTAAGATAGGCAATCTAATCAGAAATGTCATCCCAAACATATAAGCAAATAACATTACCTTAGAACAGGGAGTGAACAACTACTTTAACAACAGAAAGCTCTACGAGTTCTGCTTACAGATATTGCCTTCTTCTAACCTGCAAGATCACCCAGCTGTAGCTGCGCTGCCCATAGGATGGACCAGAGGCTTCGCTCTGAACTAGTTCAGACACCAGTTTTCAACAGGTACAAGCCCAAAAGCTTTTAGGACTGCTCTATGGTTGCAGTGTTATTGTAAGTATTGTAAGTACATTGCAAGTACATGCAATGTACACTGTAAGCACAGCTCCAAACTGACTTCTTGTAGTATGGAGTTCAGTTCCCGGCTCTCCAAATGCAGCACAGGCTTGGCTCAGTGAAGATAGTGAGGTTTTCTCCACTTAATAGAAGTCCACAGGAGCAGAACCACCACTGTCTGGTCACAGGAGACCCTCCTGAGCTCAATTTCTTCTATGCCTGAGCTCCTTCCCAGCCCCGGTGTGGCCCAGCATCGCTCCAGCCTCTTCAGTCACCCCAGCTCAGAAGAGCCAGACAAAAGTTAAACATCAAGGTGACACCGCAGCAGCTTCCCATCTGATGCTTGTTCATCACCCGAACTTGACATCAGGCAGATTAGCCTTTGTAATAGCGAAACCAGCCAAGTAAATTGGGTTGGATTACAAAGAACTCAAGGTAGCTTTACCGTGTGTACACAGAAATGTACCTCTATATTTACCCTGAACATCAGCACTTCTGTTGAATATCACTGCATATTTAAACAGATTAAAAAAAAAAAAGCGTGCATGGGAGCGACACAGCATATGTAATGTGTGAGTCTCATTCTAATGTCGAGGTCGCATTTAGAGGACAAAAAGAAGGTGCCTGGCAACTCAAAACACTTATCTGTAGATTCAAAGAGGATTTAAAAATAGGATTTAGAAGAAGCTCATCTCTGCTGGGTGTCTGAGCAGAGCTTAGCACAGACGTTACTAACTCAGCTTTCAGGAGCTCCCATGACAAAGCGACTGCTAAACCATGAAGCTCCTCATGGGAGTGACCATGTGCGCAACAGAACAGATCTGGTCTCTGATCAAATGTGGTCACACCAGCTTTGAGAAGGACGTGCAAGGTGAGGATCGTCCCAGCTTGTTGAACATGAGGCAGTAGCCGTTGGTTTTGGAGTCTGTTGCAGTGTCTGTTTAGTTGGTGGGCATTAACATCAGGTTGGGGAGAAAGAGAAACTGTCTCCTCTGTGAAACCAGAACATTCAAGGCTTATGGCCACCAAAAGATCTTAGGCATTTGCAACCTATTTCTGAACCCCACAGGTTCCCAGTCCCTATGCTCCTTGTGCAGAGGAGAGATTTAGGCACTGAGCGAGCACCCCTGCAGCATGCCTTGTGTCCTGCCCGGTTCCACCACGTCAGTGTCTCTATCTTACCATGACTCATCTAGATTTCTGTCTCCAGGCCGCCCTCAATCGTGGACTTTTCCACTCATTCTGTTGAAGAGGTTCCTAGTGGTTCACCAGGGAGAGCTTGACTGACCATGAACTCAAGCTGAAGGGTGGGAATGACCCCCTGAGATGCAACAGGGGAGCACTAATGGACAATAAGCATGTAAGCATAGTGGAAAATCAGAGGTCTCAGGGATGTACGGTAAGTGCTGGTGGGGTTAATATTCACTCTCTATTTGATTAGGCTTTGTCAGGTGAAGCTGCTTCAACAAAAGTAATTAGAAGCCTCATCCTGGGGACTTTGTAGCCTGAGAGCAATCAAGCCACCATTCAGATCCCTCTGGATAGGCATGGTTTGCCTTGAGAATTGGTTGCTGCCACTGTAACGCCTGGGCTGCCCAGAGCAGGGAGCATCGCCACCCCTTCATGTGGCCTGCTAGCTGCTGAGGGTGTCTTTGGAAGGATGCTCTCAGGGGAGCCGGGCCAGAAAACGCCACATGTGTCACTGTGGCTAGATTTTGCCCACAGGCAGTGGGTAAGCAGGAGATCAGTGAGGGTTTTGAATAACCAGAATTGGGATTTTGGCATCTCTGAGGGCATCTAGACAGTTAGTCACCTAATGCATTCCATGTGTCTCATCTGGGATACGCTGCTCTGTAGAAGGGCTAAGGGTGACAGTCCTGTTTCCATTTAAGACCCTTTGTGGTTCTGTATTAAACGAGCACAGGGAAGACATGCTCCTGGTTAGAGATTCCTCACCTACTGCATTTAGAGTCACTGCAGGAGTGTTTGACCATGCTTGTGCCTAGGCCCAAGCTCTATCAAAACTTTGCTGTTTATACCATTGTATGGTCCCAAGACTATGTCGCACCCAGCCTGAAGTGTGACAGGAAGATTTAGATCCATGCATGCCAGATGAAAAATGGTTGGCTTTGGACATGAATCACTCTCCTCTTGGCCCACAAAAAAAAAAAAAAAAAAGTATGTAAATAAACCATCCAAAACCAAGGGCTGTGGTTTTCATTGCATTCTTCTATCTAGGCCCTCCCTGCATGTCCGGGAGGTTAAAAAAAGAGGTCCTCTGTTTCTAGTTATTTTGTGGCTACTGCCAAGCCTGTATGAGAAGTGAAGAGTGATGAGCTGGGAAAACCCGACTCCCACTGCCACAAGGACATACAAGAAAAAGAGAACTACCAAACAGATACAGGTGCCTTGAGTGGCAGCAAGGGTGATCTAACAACACTCCACTAAAAATGTAAGGAGAGGCTTTGATACGATCCATGTGTCCAGCATTAATAAGTGGATGAAATTAAGGAAGCAAAGATACAGACCTTGAAATCAGGAAACATTTATTACAAGTGGAATTTATAATTTCTAAGAGTACCCCATGAGAAGAGCAAAAGTGGGAAGACTTCAATAATTTAGCACTGGACAAGGCAAAGCTCTAGCAGGTGAAAAAGAGTCAATCATCCGGCTCAGGGCTAGGGTGAGCTGTTGGCCTCACATCATGTGTCTTTTCCATCCCTGACTTCTGTGACACTGAAAAAAAAAAAAGCCTAATCCCTGGATTACAGGAAGAATACGCTTTAACAAAAAGAAATGCATTGCCTTTCTACTCACTCTCCACCAGTACCAGGAGAGGGCTTGGTCTGAATGGCCAGAATTATGCTTCTGGCTGTGTCTAGCAAACGCTGTGTGAGCTGAGAGGAAAAATATACGTAATCTCTTGTTAGACTGTTTTCTCTGTGCTCAGCTTTAAGCCAGGTGCCAAACAGAGGCACTGATGGACACTGAAGATGTTCTTGCCTAACAGCACGTCTGAGAGGTTATTTCTTCCTGTGTCTGTGTAAGAATGGGTTACTCCCAAGCCCAGTGCAGCAATTAGGATATTAATAGTCCTATTACTCTGCGCCATCTACTTTGCTTTAAAATTCATGGCGCAGTTAGCAGAGATTTGTTCATAACAGGAAAAATACAGAGATGCAGGAAGACTGAGTCAGAGCAGAGCTTTAAAATGCATCGAGCAGCCATTTAATTAAAGAAGGGAGCTCTAATATTGTGTTCCAAATGATTACTTATTTATATACTCCTCAGATGGGGCTATTTTTAAATCAGACTTCGAAGAGAAGACAATTCGTATTTTTATATGCAGACACTTTTAAAATTAAATGAGCTGCCAATACAGCCCTGCCCAAGACGGGTAGGAAAAGAGAAATCTCCATGTCAGTCCCGGCTCCTCACAGCACCATGTGCAGGAGAGGTCAAAAGAGCCGTGGTGGTCGTGCTGCCTCCCTTCCACAGTGTCCATCCTACCAAAGCGGTTCCCGATACCCAGATGTCCAGCGTGTGGTGGGCTGGGAACTGCACGGCAGAACTGCAAATCTGGATGCAGGTGTTATGACCTGGGATGACTGGGACATGGGTTTGGAGATGCTTGGAGGCTATGGGTCTGTGGGTCTGGCAAGGTGGATGGGAAGACGCACAGGCATTCAGGGAGCCTTCCACCGTGAAACAAGAGTTTGGGACTTCTAAATCTGGTATTTCTATGCAGTTACGTGCAGGCTGCACTTTTTTTTTGTTGATCATATATTTGCTCTGAAACTGCTGGAGAAAAAACAGAGGCAAACTCTGTACCCGGATGGTTCACTGGTTACTCCCTGATACTTGGTAACTGCATCAGTGCAGAGCGTGAACCCAGGAGTTAGCATGGCACCATTTTGTATTCATTTTGCACTGGTCTCAATAATTATGTAAGTTGCAAGGAAATAAAATTTTGGCTCCAATAAGAGTTCAAGAGGCCTCAGCTTTTCTTAAGAATGGAGCTGAGAGAGGCCTGTGTGGGAAGGGATAAATGTTTTCTGAATTCCCAAATAAATCTTAGCCCAGCTTGAGAGATTCAAAGGCCAGTGTCTTCTCCCAGTCCCTTCCCTAACAAAAGACTGGACCCAAGTGCACTGAAGTCAAAGAAAAAGGCTGTCATTGACATCAAAGGACTTTGAATCCGACCCTGTGAAGGAGAGTCTCAGCCAGAAACCCAGGAGAAATAATAACATGTGATGTACGTGACCAATTGCTACTAACCAACGACTCTGATTCCAGGCATTAAATGCTGTAAACAGTGAAATTGCAAACAATTCATGAAATTGTGCCAACTAAATTCAAAGAAAAAAAAAATAAGGAAACTGCAATGTGTTTGTGGGTATTCTGTGAACAGAAGAAATATGCTATATTTGTGGAATAAATTACTCTATGAGAAGTCTTCTCTCAGCTCTGAGTTGCATGTTAGTCAAGTCAGCTAATGTCAACTAATCAAATTAAATCTTTTTTTTTTCCATTGCCAAAGGAAACTGATGAGTACAAAGACATGGATGAAACAAGTTTGGCTTTACTTTAAAAGAAAAGACTTGCCAATTACATCTATCAGTAGGTCTTGTCTTTTGGATGATCATTTTTTTACTGCTCTCTAAATGCTTTCATTTATTCTCATATGAATGCTGACAAGCTTCGGTCTGGTGTTTATCCATATCAGACACTGCAAAGCCCGTCCAGCCTCTTATCTCCCTCTGATTAGATTACTGCAAAGCCCTGCTGCGAGGTTCGCCGGGTTGCTGCTTCTTCCAAGGAATTCCTCTGCTCTGAGCGCATCTCGCGCAGGAGGAAACCCAGTGCGTGGCATTGCGGTTGCATCGCGCCTTCACTGGCTGAAAAGTAGAAGGATGAGTTATTCGTGGGAAGCGCCTGGAAGAGGCCACGGGGGCTCGAATCCAGATCGATTAGAAGGTGGAGGACGTCCCTAATGTTGTGAGCAGGAGTCGCATGCAGGCAGCGCAGTGGAGGAATTAGGGTCAAGCTCAAACCTTCTACTTATGTTTGGTCTTCTCCAGGCTTTCATGTTGGGCTGTTGGAGCTTACTGAGCCTGGTCTATGCCATACTGACGGGCCATGTCAGCAAACCAAATGCGCCTGTTTAACTCTTCCCTTGTAAGCACTTGCTTACAAGGAGTGGAGTGGAAGTGGGATTGCTCAATATGCTGGTTCTTCTGACAGGTGGCTACTTTGGCATAAATGCTGTCAGACTCCAACAAATTCTTGGTCTCAATAAGCAGGCAGCTCTTTCTATCCTGCCCTCACAAAGTGATTTACAAACCTGAACAGCCACAGCCTCGTAAAGACCATTTCATGCCAGGAAACTCTAATGCACTAGATGACTTTTTCAAGGTCATGTGCTGAGGAGGTTGTTGCTTGCTGGGATCCCTAAAGACAACACATCTCCTCACTTCCCCAGCAAGTCCCTGTCACTGAGCATCAATCTTTGGCCCTTTTCTGCCTTTCAGCTGTACAGTGGAGTGCGTTAGCTCTCTGCACGGATCAAAATCCCCTCTGATATGGCTCTCTTACCACCAGTTTTATTTATAACTGTCCCTACTTTAGACTGGACTGGCTTTTTTTTTCAATGTGCTCAGCCTATGGTTTTGCTTTAAGTGCTCTGAGGATCTTTTGTGTGGCAGATGCTGCTCAAAATTAGTTGTTTGCCTTTGAAATTACATTCTTGTCTTTCAGACGCTTGGACCCTTCGAAGGCTTAGTCACCAGTTGTTCCATCACAGCTGTCACCTTCTCTGTGCCTTCGGAGAGCACCACATTTTAGGCCCCCTTACAGCCAGACCTTCTTCACGCTTTGCTCCCCCTATCATAAGCTATTTTCTGATTGCCAAGGCTTGCACACCCATACCCCCCGCTTTTGTCTGGCACAGGCAAAAAGCTAGTGAGTGCCGCACTGAGGCTTGTTGAAGTTCATAACCTCATTTGTGTAAAGGTTTTTGTTTGTTTGTTTTGAAGTTACCGCGTCAAATGTCCTTAATGTGTGATGCTGGCTCACTGCAGTGACATATGGTTTGGGTTCCTGCATGTTTTGCCATGCATCTGCCGATGGCATGCAGCAGAAGTGCCTGCAGGCACCTCTGCAAGTGAGTCTCTCTGCCTCCCTGTGCAACGCTGGGAGATTTCACATTTCTATAAGCACTTTCCCAGCTCTCTTGGGATGCCACAGAGCGATGGGAGGAGAGTTGGTCAACGCGAGCTGTGATCCGCCCAAGGGCCTGTCTGCATGAAGTGGAAATCCTGCAGCAAACGTGTGGCCAAGGGCCTTGACTTGGCAATGCTACAGGAGCAGATTTATTGGTGGGGTTAAGCAGGCCTCACCATTCCTCTCCATTAACACCATCAGGAACGTGGTGGGTGTCACAAGGTGAAGGTCTGCAGCTACCCCTTTTACAGTTGTATCCGCCTTGGGCATCTTGCTCCTGCACTTCCTGAAAAAAAAACAGGTTTCAATTCAGGTGTGAATTTAAGTTCTTAGGTTTGGTCTGACTGAGTATGGTGAAAAAAAGCAGATGGAAAAAAACACGCGCTGACTCAAAACATCTCTAAACATGACACAGGTTGGGTCAGTCCGTCCTTCAAGGACTGTCCTGAAAATTATGGTCTCCAGCTTCACAACTGATGCATTGTATGATGTGTTCTCAACTTCCCTGTTCCCAGGCTCCTAAGCAAGAAAAGCTTTTGGTCCTGAACTGACAACCAGAATTTGTTCGCAGCTCCTGGGAACTAGCCAAGGACTTATTCTGCAAAGGGCACCCCATATCAGACTTGGCGGTCTCTGAGTCTTGGCTCTGCACTGCTCTGGGGTTTGTGCTACGAGCTAGCTAAAGGCACAGGGGACGTTGGTATAGTTGTTATATAATTACAGAGCTTTGGATCACACCTAATAAGGTAAGCAACCATGCACATAAGAATGGTAGAAATTAGGTTTTTGCTGTGTTTTTTTTGTTTGCTTTTTGCCTGCACTGCTCAGGAGATATTCAAGTTGGGTCCTGAGATGACGCGTGTATTTGACAGTGCCCTGGTGAAGCCTCCCTTGGCTTCTGTGTTTGTCTTGCAGCACAATAGGGTGGTGGTTCCCTCTGAGTCCCTTTGGCTCTGCTTGCAGAGAAATATGAGGCAACCATCATTCTTCCCTCGTGCCTCCATGGTGCGAAGGAAGGGCTGCTTGCCACTTCGGCTTGGAAACCATTAAGCTGACTTTTAATGACAAACAGACCTTCTACTGACAATAAGTAGTAGTCATTTAGCTTTTGGCGTTCGCGACCTCAAAGGCTTAGGAAGACTTCATTTTTCAAAGTGCCAAACTAACTGGTGTACTTAGCCAGGATAGTGCAAGCTAACAGAAGTAAGCAGAACTTGTAGGTTTTCTTTTTAAAAATTTTCAGAGGTTTCATTAGGGTTTTGATGTTTACTGGTTGGCTGTTCTTTCTGATGTACCCTTCCCTTCACTTGTTTTTTGTAAACTTTTCCCCTCAGTGGCTGCTTTGAGAATTTTTTCCCTGCGTTGTGTGCTTCTGCCCACATCTAAGGTGGCTTCCACGGATTTCCTTTGGGCTTTCTTCTGCCTTTAACAGTGATAAAGCTGGAAGAACGCTTGGGGTTCAACAGCTTCGAGGAGCTGATATGTAATTCTCTCACTGCGAGGGGCTTTTCTTGCCTTTCCTTTGCTGTGAGACTGTATTTTCCATTCTCAAAAAATAGTCTACTGCCAAAGGTAGAGGATGTAATTCAGCAGGACTTTTTAACATTTCTTTTCCTGCCTTTGCTTTGCTTTGCTTGAGGGGAAAAGGTTCATTATTTTTATACGAGCTCAGTCAAAATAGGTCTCACTCACCAGGGGCAGATCAGAAGCTATTTTAACAGCAAAGCTATAGCCATTCCCTTGAATATGGATGCAGCTCATACAAACTGATTGCATCAACTGTGCTGGCACTTTCACTTTATCATAGAGTCATTTGGTCAAAAAAAAAAAAAATCTGTACTAGTGACAAAGAGCAGCAAAAAGACTGGATGACAAATCTCTTTTGCACCTCATGTTGCAGTTCCTGAGTTCAGTCAGTCCCCCCCAAACAGACCTTTTTTCCAAGCTGTTATCTGCACAGGTGAGCTTGTAACCAAGAGGTCTGTGACCCCTTTAAACGACAGCAATTTTATACTGATGCAGACGTGCTGACTAGGAATGAGTGACAGTTTTTAGTCCTGTAAACGGAGAATCTGGTCTACAGCAGAGAAATAGTCTACAGCAGGTGTGGGAACTTTTTTCTGGAAAAAAATTCCTCGGAAGGAACTGGTTTGA
Organism: Crypturellus tataupa; assembly: GCA_034781795.1. Lineage (NCBI taxonomy): Eukaryota > Metazoa > Chordata > Aves > Tinamiformes > Tinamidae > Crypturellus > Crypturellus tataupa. Next base: position 748,521 of record JAWLRI010000885.1, read on the forward strand.
GTTTAGGGATTTATTATTATTATTAGACGCCACAGAGAGTTTTGGAAATTTTCCATCACCACAGGCCACAAAGTTGCTTTTTCTCCCCAGTACTGCAGCAAGCACGAAATCCAAAGAGGCAATTACTGTCCAGCGAGTGCAGCTAATGGCATGAGCCTTAATAAGCAGTCCTGACGGAGGGGGAGCAGAGGCAAAGGAGAGAAGGACAAAGACTTAGAAGAATGAGACGATGACAGCACGGAAGCAAAGTCTGAGGTGGAGGATCTCTGTTTCCAGGAGGCTCTGGTGCTGAAGATCTCACCCATCAATGCACACTGAGATAACCGCATGGTGTAAAGTAGATCCATGTCTACCAATGAATTCTGTGTGGACTTATCCTAAGACTGTTCCTATCTCATGGTTTTGTAGTGTTTTTACTGTCTGGAAGTTGGGGCCAACGAAGCCAGGGTTTAAATTGCTCGGGTCACCTCAGAAGTCCAAGATAGTGTAGGAATTCCATGTGCCCTAGGTTCGCCGACTTGTCTTTCCTCTCTGTCGCAGAACTCCTAATTCCTGAAATGTGGGCTGTGAGTTTTGACATGGGGATTTACGTAAGGAACCACTCAGGCCGTCTGTGAGCGCTCCGGGAGCTCTCAAGTAAGCCCTCTGCGAGGTCCTCCGTCTCTGGGTGCGGAGGAGAGAGGCCAGAGGGTCAACCAGCAAGCAGGATGTTGGGAAACCTCCACGCAGCGCTTGCCCTGAGGCTCTGAACAAAACCTCTTAGCTTCCTGGTTTGGGGTTTCTCATCTGTAAAAATATGTAAGGCACCTTACCTGTTTTACTGGAGCGCTGGCAAAAGGAATCGGTTGCTATTTTTGATGTGTTTGGAAAAGATGATGCTAAGCTTTATCAAAATGAAAAAAAAGAGACTGAAGATGAAAAACTGAGATAGAAATCACCTAAACTGGTCATCCATTTGTATTATTATTGATTTCATTTTATGTTTCTGAATATTTTTTTCTGGGAGGTCTTGGAATAGAAGACATTACATGGTTCTGTTGCAGGGGTTGATACACCAGAGATCCTATATCTGGTTGCATGATGCAGTTATAGATATAGATTGCATGATATTGTATCTTTCTGTATGTCTGCCTCTCATATATCTTTAGCCCATCAATGCTAAACGCAAACTGCTACTTTTTCTTCTCTGTCTTTGAGCCTTTTTGTTTTACCACTTGCCTGCCATCATCCTGTCAGGCACTTATACTTCTCCTGATTTAATTTACGTCAAGCCAATTTATATTATACAATAACTGTCTAATGTCCACGTTCCCTCAAGAGCATTTAGCTGATCTGCTAACAGATATTCCCATAGATTTTCCCCGTTTATAGATTAGGACCACCAAACTTCAGCAATACTGTTACTCCAGGTACTGAGCCGTATTCCAAGAACAACCCTTGTTCTGGGGAATTACTTTGCTGCTTTCTCTGTGGGATACAGGATAGACCCCCCAGAGATTGCTGTGTACCCTGATTCTCTTGATTGCTCTCAGATCGGCCCATGTGAAGTTATGTTTGCATTTCTAATTACTTGAGCTCTTTGCTAAGGAGCTATCTGCTTTTCCTTCCCTGTTGAAGCTCTCTCTACCCTCCATCCCTTAGTTCATGCACCTAAAAGCAGGGATGGTGCAAGATCCCCTGATACCTTCCCTTCTCATTCTTCCTGCAAAGGACCCAAGTCTAATTAGGATTTTCACCTACACTGAATCAGCTGCCAGTTATATCACTGGAATTACCCTGGTGGGAAACCAACCTGATACCAGCTCTCCAAAATCCTGTTAAGTTTTCGTCACTATAATTCAGCTTCTTCACCCACTATTCATATTTCTTTTTATCTTTTAGATAGGTACAGTGCCCTGCTTGCTGGCTGCTTTGGGAGTGTAAGGAAATGGGCCAGCAGACAACCCCAAAGCAGATATGTGCAGCTTCAGCTCCTCCAGAGGGTTTGGGGAGAGGGTACTGCATGGCCATTACTGTTAGTGAAGAGAGGAGCATGCAGGGGTGTTGGTATCAGTGGCTGACATGGTAGGACTGCAGGAGCACCCATTTCCCTGGGGTTTTTTGCTCCCAGTAAATCCATGCCAGGCTAGGAGGATACTGTCATGATATAAACTTGCATTCACAGACACACTTCTGCCAGGCAAAATCCCTTACAGAGCAAAAGGGACGAATCATTATTCTCTCATCAGTCATATTTAAGAGCGAAGCATCCACTCCTCTTTCTACCTTACGCCCTGTGCGGAGGTAGTCTGGCGTCTCCAAGGCCGCTGGGGGACTCCTGGTGCATATTTCCTCTGTGATTTGGTTCACGTCCAGGGCACGGAGGCAGAGTTATTAAAACACCTTGAGGTCGGTTAAAATCACTTGCTGAACAGCACTGCCCATCACGCTGTCTGCAAGGAGTCTCCTGGCCAAAGCTGGCTGAAGGAATGAGAATCCCAAGGGACTGAGGGCTCCCAGATGCTGCAGAGAAACACACGTCCCCCAGTCCTCCAGACCGATCCTACTGCACATCCCTGATTTCCACAGTGGTCGAATGCATCGCTAGCATTTGCAAGCCCATTTTCTAAAGGGCTGTCTCTGTTGTATGGCAAGCACAGAGGATACCATATTGAGCCCAGGCCAGTAGTTAAGCCACAGATGTACCCTTTAGTTTTCTCAGTGGATTTTATTTTCTGTTTTATAGATGTTTGCAGGCTTTGGCTCCCAGCATTGCAAAAATAATTGTGTGACTTTGAAAAAAAAAAAAAAAAACAATTCATTTTGCACCACTTTTATCCAGCACTGCCAGCTTTTTGTGGCTTATAGAAAATCTTATGCTGTTTTGGTGTTTTGCCTACAGTTACATGCAATCAATCAAGAAGCTGAGTCCTTGCTGGAAAATAAGTTCTTAGCTCAGAACTTGGAGGATCTGATCTCTGGATCTGAGCTGTGCATGCAAACTCCTTACTAGCTTTCTCCCCGGCTCCGTTCCTGCAAGGTGCACCCGCCAACACGGCCCAGGCAGCGACGCAGGCTGAGCAATGGCCTTAAGCAACAGTTTTCCTTGTGCATCGGCAGGGCTCCTGTGAATTAGCACAGTGAGACACTTACCAGCACAACGATGCATTTACTGGAGAGCCTTTGGGGTGTATTTGCCCCCTTACACACACAACCACACACCTGCGTTGTTAGCACCAGCTTGCCTGGCACAGGCTCCCGTATCCCAAAGCACCACCGTATGTGGGCAGGATCTTGCCCGACGCTCTGTTTAGATCAGGGCCATCTTTGCCCTCCCTCACCCTGTTAAGGAGTAAAGAAAGAGTTCAACAAAGCAAAGATTAATTAAGCCTTTCAAAAGGAAGTAAATTATTGGAATGAAAGTACTTCAAGGAAATGATTTTATCGCTCTGAAATTTTATCCATTCTTTAAAAAATAAACAACCTCGGTAACTATATTTTCAGGCGACTTTGAGCTGGCGGTTTTTATCTGCAGAAGGGATTAGCTTATCCGTGGATGGAACGTGCTGCACGCACCCTGTTCCCATGCCGATCCGCATGGAGGGCAGCCGCATTTCCAGCTGAATCCCAGGGCGTTTTATGTAGCTAAATCAGATGGCTGCAGAGACCACTAGGGCAGTCCATCACCGGGATGTGCAGGAACACACTGTACCCCAAAGGAAGATGTTCACGGATAGGGGAAGTGCAGGATCTGTGGTCCCTGCAATCACGCGGATGATCCTCTCCAGGAGTCTGTGGTATGTGAGCAAGTCTGCAGCGAGGTCGAGGAGAAGGGTTTTTGGCTGCAGCACTTGAACAGTCCACTGAAATCGAAACTCTCTCTGCAATTCACGTGCTACTTTTCCTGGGCGACTTGCGTTCTTGCTCTGTTGAGCCCTGGCAGGGGTTTGCACCGTGCAGCCTCCCGGTGACGGAGACATCCGTGGCACAGAGAGGACCGACCCTGAGAACAAGATGCCACCCGCTCCAGTTCAGATCGGCAGGCTGCAGGTCAGGCGCTTCCCCAGGAATCCCCACTCAGTTCCAGGGAGCATCCCTGGAAAGAAATGTCTAAGTGAAATGAAAACCTCCCTGCTTCTCTCACATCAGTACTCCTGCACTGCGTGTGTGTAGCAACAGCTACACATTTCCCAGCATGAAACAAAACTCACTCATACGCTAAGAAGTTGGAAGGCTCCACACAAAGAAATCACCTGGAAACATCTACATTTTAGTTCCTTGAAAGGTATTGCAGAAGCCAAGAAGAAATGGGAACCAAAATAGGTTCTTCCCAAGAGTTTGAGTGCTAGGGGCAAAATATGATTCAAAAATCTACAAATTTTGTGTCTGGTTTCCTATCTTGCAAGGTGAAAGCCCTTTTTCTCCCATAAACATTCTGTCCCCATAAAAAGCATGCCCTTACCAGAGAACCCAAAGCATCTTAAGTTTGCAGGGCTGTAAACTCCTTGTGACCTCTGGGAAGCTTTTCAGTGCAGAATATGATCCCTGTTGATATTAAGGAAACTGTATCTGTTTCTAACTCCTGGTAGTTTATCGTGGAGTTTAAAGAAACAGCAAGCTAGGATTATTATTCTTTGTATCCGAGAATCACCCCGCCAGGCCCCACTGCCCAGATCAGGACCTTGTTGTGCTGGGTTGTGCTGTACCTTTTTGTAGCGAGATCCATCTCCTTACCCACGAAACCCGCCACTGAAGTGGACAGGACAGGCGGGGAGTGATGTAGTCGTGTTCCAGTTTTCCTGATAAGGACCCAGAGGAAGCAGAAATAAGTGTTTTGCACAAGGCCAGAGCAGACAACTGTGGCAAATCTGGGAAACAAGCCTAAATCCCCTGTTTCTTACTGTTCTTCCTCTCTGGTAGTAAGCTAATGCTTTCAGCCTCAGGGATTTTGAGACAAGAGAGTCAAAAAGCAGTGTCTGTGTCCGTGTGCATGTCCGTAGCTCGAATAGGGGAGTTGTTAAAGTGCAGCTGGGACTTCTGATGTCCAGGACAGGGGACAGCCAGGCTGACACAGCCTGGGGCTTCGGTGCCTGATTCTTGACAGGGTTGTTCAGACTGGTTTTATATGACTCTCACGTGTAGCTAGTTACACCCAGGAAACTGCATGAATTTGCCCGTAGGAAGGGAATGTAGGTAGGGAAATTGCCGGGATTTTAAAACCTTACTTCATGCAGAGCTAAAGCACTGCATCCCCAGGCACGTTTCTGGGGCCTGATACGAGGTCGCCCCTGTAGTCTGTTCTGGAAAAATGTCATAGGAGATGGGAATGCAGATTTCCCAGTGGGAATTTAAATAGCTGGGACCAGCAGTGTGGCGGCACATCAAGTGCTATTTGCTCATTACCAGGTTACGAGGAGGGAACCTGAATAAAGTGGGCAGAGGCCATCCACAATATCCAGAAGAAGAGTTAGACACGTTCATTCCCATGGCATATTATCAAGTTGTGAGAGGTGCCTTAGAGGCAGGAATGAAGGCTGTTGTGTGAAAGCATGGTTGGAAGACAACCTGTCAAAGGGATGTGTGGATGTTCAGAACCGAAATCCGGATTTATTGTCAGGACACAACCCCACGTGTGTTTTGTCTGCAACTGTCTCTCTGGCATGAGGAAAGGGCTAAAGTGGAGCTAAAGCTGGCACTGAGAACCTACAAGATGAAGAGCTGCTTGCCCAGGAGCGCTCCAGAAAGAGGTAATCCTATGGAAACACATTGAATCGGGATGATATGGTTTCTCACAGCTGGAGGGCTGTTTCTGCAAGGAAACCCCAGGCCTGCCGTGAGGTAGAGGAGGTTGCAGCAGCACGATGAAGTCTGGAGGAGTCATCACACATCAGCTCCCCTCAGACACACTGAGGCAAGGAGCTCCGCTCCACTGCTCTCCAGTTTCCCCTCGTTGTTATTAAATATTCCCTTTTGGTGAACTAGGTTTTTGGTCTGCTATAGGTTTCCTTCTAGGACGTCAGAGCTTGCGCCTTCGGAAAACCTGGCTCAGACCATCTTCAGCCCAGGATGGATCTCGATGGATCAGAAAAGTCGTGGAGATCCTTTTGCGTTCGTGCCGCTGCAACTACTGTGCTTGCCCTCTATAAACATCTATCTGCACGCACACGTATGTATGTAGGAGCATATAAGAAGTTAAACAAAGCATCACGAATGTATAGTAAAGAAATAACAATCCGACTTCTCTGATTAAACAGCCTGATTTGCTAGGCTAAACAACAGGTTTATTGCTCTGCGCTACGTAATTGTTATTTGAAAGCCCATCTGGTCTCTGCATAGACACGAACCTCTATAGAGAAGAAGCAGTCCAAAGGGCAAGAAAGAAAACAAGAGTCCAACGAGATGCGTAAGTAAAAAAAGATCCAGAAAGGTGAAATAAATTTGGAGTGATACACACTTTGAAAGTATGTGGGAGAGCGTGGCTTTTCAATATCATCCTGGCCAACACATTTCATTTATGGCTCTTTTCCTGACTGGCCGCTGGAGGTTTTTCAGTTGCAGTGGAGCCCTGGCATCTGCTATGATGTGATGTCAACATTTTTGAAGTTCAGATGTGGAATCGCTGCCACTTGAAGCGAAGGCTGGGTTGTCTGCGTGCGGGAGGTGCCAAAGCTTGCAAAAGAAACCCATGCTGCCAAGTACCTGGAGAAATGTCTGGGGCAGAAAACTGGCCTCCAGCTAGAAAGAATTTGAGTAAGATTTTTTTTTTTTTTTTCGCATAGGCTCTCTATGGTAAAACACGGTTCCACTGCAGAGGTGGTACCACATAAATCCAGAGATGGACACAATTGCTCCTCCGACCTTACAGTGGAATTTGAAACCGGAGCCTCAGAAACATTGTCTCATGGTTGTCAGAACCTATCACCATCTCCAGTGCAGGAAAGAAAAACCAACAAAGCCACAACAAAGTTCAAGAGATTAGAAGGATTGAGCAGTAAGACCTTACTTGGGTCTTTTTCAGCTTTTTAATGAGAGATAAAGAAAAAAAATGGCCTTGGAAGGCAGATTTTTTCCTTTCTACTTGTTTTGCTGCATTAGAAATTCAGATTATCCCTGTTTTCCAGGGAAGACTCACCCAGTGAATGACATGCAGCAGCACTGGGAGCATTACAGCCCGCCGGCAACATCCTGCTCGTGGTGCAGCCTCCTGCCCTCTCATAATCCCCACGCACGGACCCTGCGTTAAGGGCAGCATCTTGAAGGTGACCAGCAATTGCAGCTGCGCAGCCTGGGCCATCCTCACAGGAGACGACGCTTTGGAAAGAAACGGGCACTCATGCTGCTAAAGAAGTGGAGGCTTTTTAAGGTTCGCAGATGAAGATGTGCCACCTAAATAACCAAAATACAGCTCAAGCGAAGGACAGAATGAACCATTTTCTTTTGGGAGATTTACTTATAATACACATTTTTGCATATAATATTCATATGGATTATTTATAGGCAAATTGTATTTAATGGAAGAGGCTGAATAATGTACTCTGAGAAAAAAATGTAGTATTTTTTAAAAAATACACGCTCACATGTCCAGATACCTTATCCTTGGTGCTGTGGTTTGTGATGGTAGTGCCATAAACCAGAAAAGACCACATCAAAGAGAGAGAAAAGATCTGTTAAGACTGGGCTGTTTCTTACACAAACTGTGGTCTTCAAGTTGCCACTCTTGTGTCTGCACAGCAGCAAGCAGTACTGCCTCTCAAAGCATCCAAGGGGATATGAGCTACGTCCCTTCACAATTAGGAAATAAGCTTAAAAAATCCTTTTAAAGAATGCTGAGAATTTTGTTTCCCTATCTGCATCTATGCGAATTGCTGGCTTGGAAAAGAAAAGCTAGATTTCTACAAAAAAATCAAATGGAATATTTTACATAACCTGATGTTTCCAGAAGAGGATGCCTTATGGGACATATTATTCTTTGATACTTGTACTTAATTTGTGCAATTTAAAGACTGGCAATTGGATGCAGGATTGTCTTATAAAAATGCAAAACAAATGACAAAGATGCTCAGCTTTTCTTCGCAGCAACAAAGAACTTAATTATAATGAAGAATCACTAATGCTAAAGCTATGCTGTATTTCTGTTTTTTAGTCTTCATAACCTTCTAGTCTCACATAAAGAAATCAAAAAACATAAAGGACTCATTTTTTTTCCCTGAATTCTCCCCTCTCCTTTCATTTTCTACCTAAACAGATTGACAGTGTTTTTTGGTTTTGTTTTGATTTTTTTGCCCTTTTTTCTTTTTTTTTTTGGCCATGCATTAGCCCAGGAAATGAGGCTTTAGTCCAGCTAGCCCACGAAACGCTGCTCACACTTTGCACCTCTCTCGCTCTGCTCTTGCCCTGGCCCTGGGGTTTGCAGCCTAAGCTGGCACCAAGCCCCAGGCTGGCCCCAAATGTCACCAATTGACAATCTGGTTTTCCCTTCCACCCAAAGCTGCTAGAAAATGCTATTTTATTGATCAAATGCTGATACCCTGAGACCTGCCTTATGCTGCAGTTCTAGAAAACTGACATGATCCTTCTGTCATCTGTTCCTAGCAGATGACTGATATGAAGGAAAAGCATCCTAGTTCTATTTTGCAGTGTGTAGGCCCGAGCATTCATTGCCTTTGGAATTATAAATGGGTATTTTCAGCCATGACAAAAGTTCAGTTGGAAAATCACGCTGAAATACTTTGAAATATGCAAAGTAAAGGCAATCTGCACATTAAATCCTCTCTAAGACTAACAACAAAGCTGCTCACTACCTGCTGCTGGGTTTCTCGTGTTGAAGCTGCACCTAAAAAAAATTGGAATAACTGCATGAAATCAGAATGTGTTGAAATTGCCAAGTGGAAACATAAGGACTGCTTCTAAAAAATCTCGCATAGGAGATGACTTAACTGCCAGCATGAGCAAGGCCATGAGGTCAAAGGGAAGCTCTCTGCTCTTGAGGGTGAAGCCTCAGTTTAATCCACCCTCAAGCAGCACATTGTGCCCCCACGTAGGTGCCCCCTTCCCTATGCCATCCGCTCCCACAGCGAGCACATCATGGAGCCAAACTGGCCGAAAATGTTCTCCTTTCCTTGTAGGGATGTTTCCTGTTGATGGAGCTCCTGCCATGTGCTCACATCCCCGGGATGAGCATCACTGTTGGTGCATGGAGAAGGTGGGAACACGGGATGGAGAGGGCAGTGGGACTGCAACAGCCCTCTCTTAGATATAGGTGAAAGTTGCATCCCTAGACAGGAAAATGTATGACTCTGGAGTTACATCTCCGCTAACATAATGGGTTGCCCTGGGCACTGCACTAAATACATTAAGCGATGATGAATATACATATTTTAAGATTAAATCTGCTTCCTAATGGAACTTTCTGCTGGCATCGTTTTCTTCTCAGGCCTTTGAACTCTGTGTAGGTGAACAACTTCTTTTGGGTGGAATAGTTTATCTACTCAGAATACTTAGGATAACATCATCAAAAGAAACACTCACAGCATCCAAAAGAAAGTTTTTGCAATTAAAAGTAGGGAAACAAATAAAACTCTTGTATGTTTAACTCTTGCTCTTGGAATTTGCTTCAAAACAGTTGAATTTTCTCCCTGGGAATCATATTTCTAGCAGTGGGACTTCATGAAGGGGAAAATACCCACAGTGCAAGAATATCTCCTTTTTCTTGGTGCTTGGTAGATTTTGGAATCTACTCCCCAGCTGGCTGAAGATTTCAGAAGATGTGGGCTCTAACTACAGGCGCCCAATCCCCTTCCAAATGTTATAGTACCATTTTTCTTTCCCCCCAGCACATTTTAAGGTAAAATATATGCTGTTACAGTCTTTCTGAAGTAGGCAGCAACTTCATGACATTTCTCCAGCCCGAAGCCCGACAGCAATCTGAGCACTCAAGGCTATCGCTCAAGTGCCCTTTTGCCATGTAACAGTTTGGGTAGGACCCCCAGAGCGATTTTGCTCTTACAGCCTGACTTCTGCCCTCCTCCTGGGATGGGGAGCGAACCCAGACCTTTCTCTAGCCCACGGGAAGGGCCAGGAAGACACCATGGGTGCCCAAAGAAGCTACTAGAGCAACCTGGGTCGTCTTTCCAGTAGAGGGCACTGACCCATGCAGGTCTTGTGAAGGGCAGTGAGGACACTAGTCTCCCACTTACGGTGCCATAAAATGGGGAGAAAAGGGGGAATTAAAACAGGGCAAAGCTTGACGGTGTCACGGTTGGAAAATCAGATGTCCTTGGTAGTCCAGCTGGGCGTGCAGGGCTGTTCGGCTCCATCCAAGCTGGGCGGCTGATGTCTGCATGCTCCAGAGGTCGTGTTGCCACAACTATCTGTCAGGATTTTAATACTGGGGGAAACATCAAACAAAACACTCCAATGTCATGATGAGTAGCAGCTGGTCTTTGGCCTTTCTCCTGGTGCAGGACCAGCTGAAAGGGACAGTCCCACAGCGTGGGGATTCATCTTCATGGGCATCACCCCTTGCGTCCAGCAGTCACTGCAGGGATGCAGCTGGCACAGGCACCTCCAAGCTTAAAATGAGGAACCTCCAGGGGGGAATTCCCTGGGCTTTCTGCAGTGTCTCCTCACACACACATTCCACTGAAACAGCACAAGTTTGCTGCAGTAAGCTGAAAGTAAGGGTAACAGATTTTTTTTCAGACATAATAAGAATTTTTTTTTCAGTTGACAACACGAAGAAGAATTCCGGGGTTTTAAAAGTAGGAAGATGAGAAGATGATTCAGACAGGATCGCTGACCACAACTCTGCCTGTGCACTAGGAAATGCAAAGAAAATAATTTATGTGCTACAGAAATGTCTAATTGTCATCTGCCATCTCCAGTGCTTCCAAAGAGACTTCTGCAGAGAACTCTGAAGCTTTTTTTTTTTTTTTTTTTAATACAGAAAGCAGAAAAATACTCTGTCAAACTGAACCAAGATGCAGAATGTGATCATATAAATCCAGTGTCTTGGAGTGTAGCCCAGACTCTTCTGACTTTGTTGTTTTTTGCTGCAGTTTAGCAATTCAGTGGAATCACGTTTACAGTCCTAGATGTACTGGTTTTGGTAGGGATGGTACTTGAAATAATCACTTATGTAAATAAACATTTAAAAATCTATGGGAAGACAAACAATTGGGAAAAATAATTACAATTACCTACCAAAAATATACTGTGGGGATTGAGAATTATTATTATTTTTCAAATTCACAAAGGCTTTATTTTTAGAGAGGTTGAAACCTGCTAAGCCTTCAATTCCTGGCATTTCTCTTTAGAGCTAGAACAGAACGAATAACAATTAATTGGGAGGTCTCAGACACCGCCATTGGGCATAGACTTGTCTATGCATTTTAGTCTTTCAATCCCCTAGGAGGCAGAAAACCGGGAGGTGAGAAATATAAAGCTGTATGAGGATAATTACTGGTAATGAGGATGCAATAGTATTACTGCTTCAGCAAAATAAAAGGGCCCAACCTGACTGTTGTGACCACTTTGGGAGACTAATAGCTGCTTGTGCACTAACGTAGTTATTTTATTGTGAAACTTTGGGTCACAAGAAGGAGTGTAAGGTACCGTATCAATATTGCTTGCAGAGAGGACAGAGCGGGAGCCTGGCTTTTTAACAGGGCAGTGTCCAACTCTGGCTCTGGGTTTTACGAGAAAATCTATATGTAATAAGGGCAGGTAGATATCTATATCTAATCTTTATCTGGGTCTTATGGGCCTGCATTTCTCTGTACCTGAAGTGAAGAGCGTATTTTGTTTTCCCACAGCTAATTCTAGGCTTCGTCTGTTCAACGATGTCTATGCTTGAGGTGGCCTCTGTGGCCACGAGCATCCTCACGTTCCCTTGAGGATCGCAGGGGGCTTGACAGCACCTGGTGGCACATGGGGATGGGACATGGTTCCTCATCTCTATCGTCCTGCCTGGCAGCTTGTGACCACTCTCCCAGGCCCTGGGAAGGGGTGGGGTGATCCTGGCAGGCTCTGTCACATCTGGGCAGCCTTCGCCTTCCCTGAGCCTCCCCTGGTGCAGCTCGACCAAATGTAGGTGCCAGAATAAAGCTCCAAACAGCCTCGGCTAGTGGGCGGCTCCAGCAGTCTCTTGGCTCATTTTAAACCTTGAAGAAGCAGTTGATCACACTCTTCGGAAGCGCATCAATAACGATTCCCACGGGACGGCTGTCCGCACCTTCCTGGCTGGCAGAGGAGCTGGAAAGTGTTGCAAAAGAGACATAGGTGCGGGAGCCTGGAAAAAGCATCGCGCTGAAAGTATCTGCAGCTGGCCGGAGTTTTTCACTTGGACTATCTTTTAAATCACGCATCCCTGGTGAAAAGAAGAGGGCAAGCAAGCATTTAGAAATGTTTATTAAAGAAAACGAGGTTTTAAAAGCCATATTATTGTGCTAGAACACAATGGTCTTCACTGTTTTTGTTAGTAAGTACCACTGTGATTTAAAGCTGCTGACAGCACCAGACGCTCACAATGAAATCATCTCTCTTTCTTCTCTGTACAGTTCAGGCAGACACTCATTTGTATGTATGGGTTCAGCCTGTCTGCTGTGTCTGGCCAAAGAGACAGATACTAATGGCATATGTTAATTACAACCCAACAACTTCCTTTCATTTGGGTGTTTATTAACATTCGCACTTCTGCCCATCGAACCAGCTGGCGCGAGGAGCTCGCGCTGCTTTGGGTCACATGTTATTTTCAATCTGGGTCCGCGACGTGCTCCAGATTACTCCTGTCAGCAGGCCAGCGAATCTCACACCCCGGCTGATGGCTTTGGGCTTTTCTTTCTTTCTCTTTCTTTTTTTTTTTTCTTTTTTTTTTTTCTCTTCTTCTCACATAACAGAGAGGTTGAAATGGAAGTGAGAACTTGGAAGGAAATTCCGCGCTGCTGCCGCCGATCTCCCAAGCGCTCCAGATGTGACGCAGCCCTGAAATAGAGAATTCCCTGGGAACGCTGTTACATAACAGCCTCCAGTGGCTGGAAAAGAGTTCGATAATTTGGAATTTAGGGGGGCCATAAACTATGTGGTGTAACTGCTGCGCGCAGCCAAACAGGTTTTGGCAGGAGCAGAGGAATTGTCATATCATGCAGAGCCAGGACTCATCCATTGTAGTATCCTGCTTCTGAGAATAAGTGGAGACAAGCATCTCAAAGGCAGATGGAAGGAGCATTTAAAGGGACAAGGAAAATATTTCAGGTGTGGCTTCCTTCTCTTTCCTTTCACAATTAGCTTGTGACTTTGGAAAAAAATGAGACAAAAAGTTTTTTTATAATGAAGAAAGAATATCAAATGCTCCTCTGTAAACCTCTCATCTTTCTAGAGGACAGAAAGCCATTTGTCTTCATGACGGCTTGAGACACAATGGTCCTCAAAATGGCCCACTAGTTGCTTACTTAAATTATTTCTAATAAAAATCCTTAGATCACTTTTCAATTTGCTGTGTTTCAATTTCTTCCAACATTATGTACATTACTGCATCGGCCAGGAGTCGTGGCCAGTGAAGCCAGACTTCTTATAGTCAGGTTTGGAAGGAAATCTAGGGTGAACCCACTATATTTAAGGCAAAAGACTAATGAGGTCAGATAAATGGCTATAAGGAGACAGAACAAAATAATACAGGCAGACTAATCTCTGCTGTTTGAAAATATATATATTTATCAAAAGGAGTTTTCAGGAGGGATGTGGCTGTCTCGAGAAGCTCGTTACAAGCAGAAGAGGCAGCAGGAGACACAAATCCGAGCGTCTCCTTCCTTTTGTTTCCTGGCTGGTTCTGATTAGTGTCAGATCCTGCGTGAGGTGGGCCGGAGCGCTCAAGGTTTTCCTCCCCGAGCACGTCGGGCCGCGTTCGGCATTTGGGGACCCCATGCAGCATTGTGCGGCTCTGGCGCCTGCGAGCTGCTAAGTCCCTACATAATTCCCCACAGCCCTCATTCATCTGGAAGCAAAGCGTAATTAGCAAATTCTTCCACCTCACTGTTTAACCCTTTGATGCTCCTTTTTGTGCTGCTCATTCATAAATACCTAAGCCAAAATGGTACATCTGCTTTTATTTGTTGACATGTGCAAAGAATTATAGTAGATTAGTAAGATAAAACTACCCCTTTCACATGGATATTTTCTCCCCTTCTTTCCACCCTCTGTTTGCCTTCTGGAGTTTAACTATTTTAGCTACTGGAGTTTAACTATTTCAGCTACTGGTTTTACCAATTTTTTTTCGCAGCAAATTTATTAAAAAGAAAACAAAATGCTTAAAACCAAATAAGTTAAAACATACCTTTAAAGAGGGTTTATATATATATATATATATATATTTTTAATCAAAGCTTATTTCTCAGCTTCTAGCAACTCACTCAGTTTGGCTCTGAAGGGAGGTTGCTGTTTGATTTGGCATAGTCCGTCTGGATGGCCCAGAATGGTTAAGGTTGGAAGAGACCTCTGGAGATCCTCTAGTCCAAGCCCCCTGAATCCTCCTGCACAAGCTGGAAAGTAGTTACAGTTCCTGTAGACAATCCACCGTCTGTAGGGCAAAGCCAGTTCACGGATGCATGTGGCCTGCAGGACCCTATTAGCTGGAGGAAATGGAGAGCAGCTCATCTCCTTCTTGCACAGGCAAGAAGATTGGGACAGGATGCAGGAGGGGCCTCCCATGCATCAAATGAGCGAGTGGGAAATCAGCAGCAAACCCTTGGCTATGACACACACATCCGGGGCCATCCCAAAGGATCATCTTTAGCTTTTCCAAACGCTCGTTTTACAAAACCGAAGAAGATCTTGACCCAGATTTTAGCCTCGCCTGGCTGAGGTGGTGGATGTTGCCACCGCCGGTGCCACCCAGATCCATGTGCAGAGGTGATGAAGGAGAGCAGCGATCCCCGCCAGCTGACCTCTGCGGAACGGGGCCGAGGCAACACAAAACAACTTGTCTCCCCTTTGTGCTGAGCACAGCAGAGCTGGATGGAGCCGACCATCTTCTTTAAGGTCCTCGGAGAGGCTACAAAAGTCATATCTGAGTAAGCAAGAGTAGCAAAATACATGAATTTATATACTTATTTATTTATTTATTTATTTACTAGTGTTTGCATCCAGCAGAATCCCAACACAGTCACTTGTCGCCGAATGCCAAACACAGGCTGAAAGGCATGTGAGAGGAGCAAGGGTGCTGGGGTTAGCGGTCTCTATTCAAAATGACTTTGTTTCTTGTTTAAAGCAAGGCATTTAATTTTCTGGTCATACATTGTTCTCACTCCCCATGCTACTGGACTGATGGAACATTTTCATTATTTATTGAGACGCAGGAAAGCCAAACTCTTTGAATACTGCAGCAACGAGAAGTTTGAACGCGTTGTACCACTCCCCTGCATCACTCTCATAAAAAGGAGACTGTCCACAAGGCAGGAAAAGAAAAGAGAATTTCTCTCATAAAGGGAGAAATGTAGTTCTAGGGAAAAACACCCATGTAATCAGGAGGTGCACGTGATTTTAATGGCTTTAAGAGAGCTTGCAAAGAGGGCTACATCATGTGGCATTTACATGTGTCATTACCCAAGTGGCGGGACAATCATGGCAGCTGCCTACACCTATGGGCAATTGCCTGTTCAAGTGATTGCTTCAGTGCTCTGTCAAAACTAGAAAAATCATCGAGGAACTTCAGAGATAAAGTGAAATGGTCTGAAGGGGTATAGAAGGTTTGAGGAGCAGAAGAGACTGAAAGATGAAAAACCTGATCAAATTAGTTGAAGCAATACAAAATATGACAGCTAGAATAATACAGAGAATTTCATCTGAATATACTATTTCCAGAGGGATACCTGGTGAAAATGAAAGACAACAAATATAAATGCTATAAAAAGAAATGCTGCTTTTTAAACCACACAAATATAAATTGCCATAACTAAACAGACTTTTTTTCCTCTGTGGCCACAGAGCTGCAGCCTCCAGTTTCGCTGCTGAAACTGACAGTAAACATTTAATTTATCATCAGAATCATTTTCATAAGGTAGCATTGAAAATGATAATTTAGCCAGGCTCCAATACTGGCAGGCATTTACATGATTAAAGGCCCAGCAGGAATGGCTAGAGAAAAAAAAGAAGCCCTCACACTCGGAGGTATGATGCAAGCAGTAATTGCCTAATATTTGGAAAAAAATCCCATGATCACTGTATTCCAGATGTATCTGTTTCTGAGATACTTTCACTTTTTAATACTATTAAACACTTTTGGAAAAAAATGACTCAACTGATCTAACAAGTGGGCAGATTTGGGCTTATGTCTCCTTAGTGAATGTCTACAGTTAGATAGAGCTGCAATGCACATGCTGCAAACAGTCAAATAAATTTGCATTTTTAATGTTTCTCTTTAGGCAGTGCAAATATGCTGAAGCCTGGTAGCTGAGGCCTCCAGTAAAAGCAGAACATACAGTTCTCCAAGCCCTGGTAAGTCTCAAGGAGAAAAGGGCTTCAACACAGGTGCAGCAACAGTGCCCTGGTGCAATGAAAGGAGAGGCAAAGCAGTCAAGGCTGGAACATATATATATATGTATATATATATTTTTTGCAAGTGTTGCATTATTACCTTTGAGAGTCATATACCTGTTCCAATATCATTGCGTGGACAAAAAGTGGTGACTGCAATAGCATGCACAAGCACAGGCCAGCTCACTCTCCCTGGCAGTTTTGGGAGATTGCCCTAACCAAAACCCACATCTTGTAATGTCTGAGCTGCAAAAAGGAAGATCTTACCCTGACGAGGGAAATCTCAGGAGACCTTTGTGGCCGGTTGCCTCCTATGGCTTGTGACAGCCAGGAGCTGCTGCAGGGTCTTAACAGAGCTGGGACACAGCAACAAGGTGCAAGGGTTGCAGGTGCCCTCTGAGGGCAGCAGAAACCAGACCTCCAAGCAGAGAGGTTGCTCAAGCTGGAGTTTTTGTAGTGATGACCTTACGTCTGAACCTGCTTTGCCCATCAGGTCCTGGCACAAGGGCTATGGGCACATGACTCGTATTCACTTCCCTGGAGACGTTGCACAAGCATCTGGAGACGGTTTTCTTCAGACACAGTATCTCATAATGGTCTGGAAGGGGACATCTGAGATTTGGCATGGGGAGGACAAATCCATCAACTCCATGGGGACCTCTTTCTTTGGAAATATGCAGACATGACGCAGATTACACTAATGTAGTTATCTGTGAAAATCAGGGGAAAAACACAACCCCAAACTACCTTCCTCTGAAAAGAGCTACATGGCCAAACATTACTGCATGCTTTTTTGCCTGAGTATCAGCAATTTACAGGTTCATTCTTGTTGGCCCTTGGGAAACAACACACATCCAGAGATGATGAGCACCAAGCAGCCCAGAGCAACGCCAATGCTCTCCAGCATGGTAGAAACAGAAAGCCCATAAAAACTTGGCAGTATTCCCAATTGGCCCAGAGAGTCCCACAAGTCCTGCGTGTACGTCACGCTCTCAGATCGTGTCATGCAGACTGCTGCAAAGTATTTATGCCCAGGAATGCCAGTTGCTCTTGTGTTTGCTGGAGGCTGCTGGATTACGCCCTGCTCGCCAGCAAACCTTCGGAGGGCTTCATGTTGCAAGTCCTCAGCTAATGGGTCATGCACTGATAATAATGAGGTGCAGAGCACGAACTACAGGCAGGATGGGCCACTTGTTATTTTTTCCACTAACTCCAGAACTAATCGCAGGGCAGCAAGCACTAGAGAACGGCCCATCTAACCACAAAGTTACAAAGTCTCTCCAAATCTGTCCCCTCTGCACTCACCTCGGAATATTTTTCCCCACCTTTTGTAGCTCAGAAAACAATTATAAAAAAAAAAAAAAAGAGACAGCAAAAATCTTGTTCTACAGGCTGCTGGTGTTCTCCCCATGGCAGTTCACCCTGTACAGTTCCTCCTGCAGCTATTCCAGCTCGCCTGGCATTCCTCTGGGGCCCACCCAGGCTGAGCTCAACTTCTCGACCCTCGGTGGGAGACAACACCAGCGCCTCGCTCCGCCGGCGCTCCTGCCTTACGCATGGCTTATCTGCACCCGCACTTGCTCATATCTGCGATTCTTCTTTCTCTCTTGGTCATAACTCTCTAATTAGAGCCCTGAAGCGTGCAGGGATGTAATTTGCATGAAAGACTATTCAGAACGAAGCAGCATCGTAACTCACGCTGCCTAGCAATGCTTGAAGACAATAAAAGTTATTTCAAGCACTCTCTTCTCGCATATTTGGCAAAATACTCCAAGACCACTTCTTCACCTGCTGTTTTTCTCAAGAATTGAAGCTAGTTTCTCAAGTTTTTCTGGAAGAGTGGTAGTCTTGTATATCTGCACCGTGTTAAATAAACCCTGGAAGCGTTTGCACATTCCTCTTCATTGTGTATGTAGTTGCTTGAATGTATATTACCCAGCCCAGAATGGATGTCTATCGTGTAAGTTAAAATGCACAGAACAAGGCCATTAATATAAGCATCTGTACTCTGTCCTCTTGCTTCTCAAATGTTGCTTATTGAATAAACAAAAAAAAAGTTGGTTACATTGGAGTGGTAGGTAACTTTAAAGTGAACTACTAGCAGAAGGGATGGAGACATCTTTGTGATAATTATTATAGTTAACATCCATTATCAAATATTACCCATAATACTAAATAGGAAAAAGGTTGTAAATAACATACCTATATACCAAAATTACTGTCTCATGTTTGAAACCTCCACTCGGAACAAAATCAGCTCCCGGTGCTCTTTGGTGTGAAGGGGACATAAGTTACAGAAGAATTGGCATGAGGAATTTGTGCTGTGGCTGTTCATGAGGTTGTTTCCTCCCATGTAACTCCCTTCACAGACCATTTGAGAAACACGATGTGTCCCAGGCTTTGGGGAAACGCTGGAGACAAGCTAGGTAGCATATTCAAAGCAATATTTGCAAAACAAATTCTGTGCAAAGGTGACAGATTGGTTCTTTCTTCTGAAAGCAGTGTCGAGAAACCCATGTTTGGAATGTCCACGGACAGGAAGGCACGTCCTTGGGATGACCGTGGCCCATCCATGTCACATTCCGACTTGTGGAGGGGGAAAGGCCGAGTCCTGCAAGCTGTAAAAAGGTTCTCCCCAGCCCAAAAGTCAGGGCAACCTGCACCACGCTGAATGCTCACCTGATTTTGTGGGAAGTTTTTAGCCCTGTGCTGTTTCAGCAATTAACTGGATAGCAGCAAAGCGGTTGCACGGAGCCGGATGCCTCTGTGTCCTCTGCCCTTCAAAACCTTGGGGAAGAGCAAGCTCAGGGTGACTGAACCTCTGTCACTGACGCCGCAGTGTGATAGAGGAGTAGAGAAGTGACTTGGCACCTCCAAATGGATGTGTGCAAACACAAGGGTTTGCTACTGATCACTCCCAGAGCTGCCCCTCCTGAAGAAACCCCCGTTCCCAGCTTGTGCTCTTGCTTTCTATCCAGGCCAACACAATTGTTATCTAACAGACACAGAACAGAATTGCCCTGCCAGCTAGCAAAGCTAGGCTTTCCATGTAATGAATTCAAAATTCTCAGAGAAGCGGGTATTAAGGTGTGTGGGACAACTCCAGACCACAGTGGATCCTGGGGAGAGCTGGATGAACAGAAGAAAGGGGAGAGGACTTTTCAGGTGGTGCTCGAGTTTTTTTTCCAGACAGACAGCAAAAAATTTGCCTTCAGACCTTTGCAAAATAAAATAGAGAGTGAAGGGAGAGAAGACTAGGGTTAAAGTGGGAATGGGTTTGGCTGCAAGGAAAAAGATTGGTCCCATAGGCATGTCAAGACATTTGGATGTCACCCAAAGGAAAACAACAATAGTCCAGCTACCCTAGTACAGTTTCATCTCTGTCCATGGAGTTTCATTAAAGGTGACCTTCTTCAGACTATGCTTTAAAATGAAAGAAAACAATGGAGGAAGGTCAGTTCAGCTGCTTTGGGTTTGTGGGAGACCCAGTAGCTGAGTACACGGCTGGGAGGAGATCTGGGCTACCTCAAGTTTGGGTAGATCCCTCAGCCAATGGTGCCTCAGTTCCCCAGCTGTATAACAGGAGATAACAGCTCTTGCCTGCCTCACAGGGATGTACACGCACCGGATAAACCTCAGCTACTGAGGTGTTGAGATAGATGCTGATGGGTTCCAGCAAAAAGTGGCAGATGGTGAGCTGGTGTTCTCAGGTCACCCGTATTGAACGCACCTCTAGGAGCGAGAGGTGATCTGAAGACCACCCTGAAGCCTTTCGCCAAATAAATCCTGATTATTTGGGCTTTGTGCAGACAAAGTGATTTTTACCCAAACTTCTTAAGGCATATAAGCATTCAAACTCACTTAAATCTTTAAGGTATCACAACGTAGGTGCCGAGGTCGACTTAAATCCTTATTAAGTCTTCTAGGTGCTTAAAGCATTTAAGCTATTTTTAAGTCTTTTTAGAATGACTAATCATTTTCACGGTAAAGATGCAGTGTGGATAGACATTTTGTAAGCAAAGTTCCCTCAAAGTCCACGCTGTTTGGCAAGTCAATATCTCATATTCATCCTTATTAGGAAGGATTTGGCAAACACCTAGAACTTCACCTTCTGTGTCATTTCAGGTTTGGGCCTGTGTTTACAGCAAAGCTTTTAAACATGACAGGGTTTTGAGAACATAATGACTGATCCACCAACTCATCCTGGTGGCTCATGCTATCCTGTGTCCTGGCTTTGCTTCACTGGATACCACGTACTTGAGTGAGTGGTAAATGAAACTCAAAATGAGCAAGTTCCCTGCACACACACAGGCAGTCACAGTTCACAATCAGTTGAAAGTATTTTGCTCTAACTTTAGAAGAAAAGTGATCTTTGGATGGAGATCAACCTCGGAAAGTTCCATCTGAAAAGACAACATTTCTGCCAGGCTGTGAAAGCAAGATTTTACAGCAGAAACTGCTTTTGCAACCTCAACTGTATGTTTTGCATTCAAGAGGATGCCATAAACTCAAACTGCTGAGTGTAGTGAATATTTCTATGAAAAGGTATCCAGTCCAGCAAACCCTGTCAGTACACGCAGAAGAAGAAGTTGCTTAACCCCATGAATAAGGGCTGCTTTTGTGGCAAATGCTTTGGAGGGCCTCAGACAACAGAGCACTTTTCCTTGCTTTAATTCTGACCTTTTCTGGTTCTTAACTTACCTTGCTGGGTTGTTTTGTTTATGCATGGTTAAGACTCCGAAGGGCAGAAGGAGCCTCCCTGTCTGCTTCATTTTGCAATGACAGTGGCTGAGATCCAGGCTGCATCCTCCAAGACCTTAGCTTGTGCCGATATTGCAGATACCTACTGAGTCTGTCCTCCAACGTAAACAGAGAGAAAGTTACCTAAGACCACCACGGAGAGAGGGAGATCTCATCCAAGTTTAGGCCAGTATGCTGGGACACAGACAATTCCTTCTGGAATTCTGGCTGACTCTGTAGGACTCACTCCAGCACACTTAGGGGAGGATTCATCCCTCCTACCTGTATCCTAATAAAATATAATGCTAGGTCATTTGCACCTACTCACCCTTCATCATCAACAGACAAGGCTGGGCGCTTTAAGGAAGCTATTCACCTGGCACATTTCATACATCTATCTTAGTAAGGGGGGAACAGTACCTGAAAACAAGGTTATTTCTCTCCTCTGCCTATCAATCCAGAAAACTAGTGAGAAGCACACTCCTACACATTTGGCCAGATAAAGCCTTATGCCCAGGTACCAGCTGAACGCTTAAGTTAGGCAGACTGGATCGCACTCAGTGTATAGTAGTTAATGACTTCTTTGTCCACATCTGGAAGTCAGTTTTGAGGTCCCTCTCTACTCCATAAAATCCCTCTACTCCATAAAATGCCATCCCCCTTGAATCAAGGGGTCAGTCTATTTTTTTCCTGCTTTCGCTTAATTGCAGGTTGCTGGCGTGTGCCGCAAAAGGTTTGTGCAAGATACCCAAGGGGTTTCCACCTCCCTGCCTCTGCACGTGAGAAGTTACTAACTTGGATTTGCAGGTTCGGGGCAGCAGACCCGAGGTTTATAACCGAATGCCTCTAAGTTGGGATATTCAAATGGACGTTAGTGTTTGGAGTCAGTCACCGCACTCATGCCCAGATAATCATCAGCATGTCCAAGCCATGGGGAATTGTTAAAACGTAGACTGGTTTGACTGTAACAAAAGTCTCAGCTGAGTTTTGTTACAAAGTGCCTCATTAGTCTGATATTTTTTGTGACATTCCATTGGCGGTAGATATGAATAGAGGTTATTTTCTGTTTCACACATGAGTAATAGGCACAAATTCACGTGTCAGCTGAAAACGGGCCTGCTCTGCGCTCAGGAGAGATGTATATCTGAAGGGCCCCATCCTGCAAGATGCTGAACATCCCCCGTGGATGAGAGGAGCCAGGTAGTTATTTGCCTCAGCCTCTCGGATAATCTAGCCCAAAAAAGGGAATGGAAAGTTGAAGTGCCTATTTCAGCGCTCCGTGCCCAAACATAGCTCGTGCAAAAGGAATCTGTAGGCTGAGCGAGCACAATTTGCTGCACAACTCTTTCCTCATCATGTCCCAGCACTGATTACACATCCCAGCCTGAGCAGGGACAGCACCTGACCAAACCGAAAGGGAATTGCCGCACAGAATGACGTGTGATGGAGGACAGGAATGTGCTGATGGATTGCATGCCTCTGGGACTGGCAACCTGACAGCGCAGGAGGTGAATTCCCAACATGGCTCTTTGGGATTGGGACTCTGTGGGCGAGAGAAAGGAAAAGGCCAGTTGGGATACTGCTGCCCCAGGTCCAACTCCAGGCCCAAAGTGAACCTGCCTGAGCAAGCACTGCATCACCCTGCTAATACGGCCCAGGAGGCTGCTGACCTTCTTTGCTTCCACAGCCCATTGCTGGCCCATGCCCAGCTTGGTCTCCATCAGGACCCCCAAGTCCTTCTCCGTGAAGCTGCTCCCTGGTAGTCGACCCCCCAGCCTGTGCTGGTGCATGGGGATATTCCCTGCCAGGTGCTGGCCTTGGGCAAACTTCATGATGTTCCTGATGGTCCATTTCTCCATCTCGTTGAGGTCTCTGCGTATGGCAGCCCTGCTCTCAGGGGTATCAACTGCTCCTCCCGCTTTGATATCACTAGCGAACTTGCTGAGTGCCAAAGGGAGGATCCAGAAAAACCCAGTATCAGGTAATGCCCTTGAAGAGCTCCCCTAGCTGGTTGCCAATCTGCTTCCCCCTTGACCCTGGCAATCCAGTCAGTTTCCCACCCGCCTTGGATTCACATCACGATAGTTACGTCTGTCCCTGTCTGAGCATTGGCTTTACAGAAGAATGTTCAAGACACTAAATGAGCTGCCTTTCCTTTTGAAAAGTTATCCCTGTTTGAAAAAGAGGAATAGCTTGACACTTCCCTCTTCTCCTCCTCTATTATTTAGACATGTAAAATGACTCAAACTGCCAGTCCTCTAAGAAACAGCAAAAGCCACCAGAGACATCTCAGAAATTCTCCATTTGTCTCCAGAACAATAATCATCACCAGAAAGGAGGTATAAGTTATATTTAAAAGATTACAGATCAAAAAGCCTAAAACAATCCTTGATATCACCTCACTTATAACTTGGCTGAAGAAAAGAAAATATTCCTGGTACACCAAGACATCTCTGTTTGTCTGAAAGAGAGACTTCTAGTTGTTCCAATGAGATCTATAAAAAATATATATATACTGTGTGCTTAGCTACAGTGAAGATGGCAACCAAGTGCCATGTGCTATTGTTAAGCTGCCGCTCACCTGCAGAGACAACGACCTCTATTCCGTGGCACCCGCTTAATAGCTAACGCGAGCGAGACGTTGCGATCGCAATCAGGAGTTCATCCTGGTTGCGAAGCCATTACGATCATTATCCTAATTACCTATCGAGTCCCATTCTTGTGTGTGGCGCTGCACAAAGACAAAGGGAATATTGTTTTTGTGGCCCAAAGTTTGCATTCTTAACCAAAGAAGGAGAGCATTCCGGCACCTAACAAATTGCGTAAGTCAGGGAAGGGCAGCGCTTACCGATAAATTAGCAGATGAGATTTGTAAGAAGAGCATCTCGGTGAAAAACTGATGTGCTCCTGTCAATCCAACTCCCCTCTATCGTAGAAAAGCAGAGTGCGGGAAGGCTGAGTGTCTAACAGCCTGATTCACAGGCAGTAATTTCTTTGGAATATTGTGACTGATTTACTTGACATTTCCTCATGGCACTGACAGCATTAGAACGATCAGGCAATTTCTGCTACATTACAGCAGGAAGCTAATTTGTTCCTTTCTACTATATGTTGATAAAGAACAAAAAGAGGTTAAGTGCTTGAGTCCCTCTAAAATCAAATAGTATTTAGATGCAAATCTCAGGCCTCTTTTCTATAGTGTAATGCAAGAATTTATACAATTCCCTTTTCTGGTTTATTAAACAAGTTTCCTGCTAACAGTATCTGAAATAAATTTGAGGTCTGGCAGACTGTACAGATATGACTCTATAGAAAGAATATTCTTTAATTTAATCAATAATGTGCCTTTATATGGAGATCTTGTCAGAATATAATTATATATTCAAATTAATGTATTGCTGCATACTTCTTAATAAGACTCTCGCTGAGCAAAGCTGTGAAATGAAAAGGAACTGAGAGGCTTCAGATACCCAGAATATTCTACAGTCCCTGCACGGGTGAAATTCCCAGTATTAATGTGGCAGGACTAGAAAGCCATGGTAACTCCCTTGTTTAACATAAAGCCTTTTTTGGGCTGTGGCTGAGCGTGTGCTAATCCCCACTGAAATAGCAGATTCACTGGGCAGCAATCTCTTGGCTTGGGCTCAAACACATATGTGTCGAGTTAGACAGCTTGGTCGAAGGGCTGGTCTGTTCACCTTTGTCTGTACGTCTAGCCTCCCTGTTCCTGCTCCCACTTCTCTCTCGTCAGTGCACACTGCCTTTGCTCCAGGGCCCCATAGACCTTTCCAGATCTGATGCAGCTGGTGCGAAATGGGAGCTGGTTGCTCCCTTTGCAGAAATATGTGTGTTTTTAAGGTTATGTACTTCCCCTTTTTGACCATCTATTGTTACTCCTCATATACTTAAATCTTAGGCATGGAGCTAGTTTTTCCTGCTGCATCGAACACTCTGCTATTTGGGGTGAGTGAGCCAAGGCTCAGGTTAATAGCTGCACACCAGCCACTTCCTACGTGCAGGACCCAGTTGGGCTTTTATGGTCAGCTCAGAGCTGAGAATCGCTTTTGTGCTACTTGTGCTACTTAAATCACAATCTGGAAGCAGAATATCCCACAGTCTACCCACAGTCTCTGCATTTTTCCGTTATTCTGGGAACCCAAGTCCCCCGTTAAGCTGCATAATGGACAGGTGACTTCACTTATTCTTCAGGCTTAATGTAATGAAAGGCTTGGGCTTGGAGTCCTAAGGCATCACCAAAACACGAGCTGCAGAAGTATTGAGCATATTGGCTGCTTGGCTGTTTGCTGCAGGTTGAAGATCAGCGTTCACAGTTGGTCAAATTAGCTTCTTGAGGAAACCCCAGGAAGAATTCAGATCATTCAGGTCTGAAAAGCTACTTGCTGTTTACTAGTACAGGCATTTCACAGTGTGCAACTCCCTAAAATACACTGTATTTTCTTTTTAATGATTTAAAGAAAGGAAAGGAAAGAAAATATCCTTAAAAGAATAAATTAGTGAGAAAAGACTGAGCCCCAGGAGTAATTTGATCTCACGCTCAGCCTTTGCTTACACTTATGGTGGTGCAAGTTACTGCATTCGACCGAGTGTGCTGGCTCGTGCTCTCTCGCTCACGGTGGTACAGCCCCGAGGACGCAGGGAAGCATGCACCGAATGCTAAAAAGTTGGCTGTTTATTAATAACGGCCCTGCTAATATGTTTATGCAAAAATTGTCCTTTGATTCTCTTAAGGCAAACGCATGCAGGAAATGTTAATGACTGGCTACCAGAAAGCATTAATGACGGGGAATTCTCATTTTCCTAACAGTACCGCATGCGTAGCCAGGCACAGCTTAGTCTTCTTAGTGGGGAAAGGCTCCGGCCCCTGCTCTGCCACGCTGGTATCCAGCCCACACTTAACGTGGGGTGTGCAACAGAGGAGCCTGAAGCTTGCTCACCAAACCAGTGGGGAAACGGGTGTTTTTGATCGTTTTTCGGAGCTCACCCACCCTTCGGAGCAGGGCATTGCTGTGCGCTCCCCACAGAGGAGCTCCCTTCCAGCCACATCCTGGTTCGGACACCTCTGGTGCCAAGGGTGGTGGGAGCAGCTCTGCTGCTCTTCCAGGCTACAGCGGGAGAGAATCTGGTAGCTGAGCGGCTGCGGACTCTTCGTTTATTCCACTCAAACTATTTTCACTGCAGCATTCAGATATCTCCCCATTTTTTTTTTTTTTTTAATGCTGTGAAGAAGCATTCAGTCACATCTATTTCATGAGATCACTGACTCATGTGCTGTTTTCATTCAGCTTTTCTTTCTGCAAACTGCCTAGCATAGAGAGAATGAAAAAGGAAGCTATTTACAGGTAATAATAAAAACTAAAAGGTTTAGCCCTTGACAAAGTGCATTTGCCTAACATCTACAGTTCAATTACCTTTTTTTTCTAGAATAGTGCTCTCCAGTTTTAGAGCATACTGATGCAAAAATTTATTTGCAACCGCCTGCAATGAGGTTACAAATAAACTAATGATATATTTTATTTTGGAATTTATTCTATGGAGATGATTCATATCGGACAACTAAAAGCCATCAGTGTTGTGTCAGCCTTTACTGGCTAAAATATTTTTCCATATGTGATAGTGGACTGTTCTCATTAATGGCTGAGCTGTAAAATCTTGCTTTCCCTCTTATTTATTATACTGGAAAACATCCAATGTAGCACAGTACATGTGCAAGTCATTATTCTCTCTTTAAGCTCCCCCTGAAGTGTGGAATGTTACTGAATTTTAATATATCGCAGAAATAAACAAATGCTATACATGTGGAGAATGAATGTAAATCAGACTTTCCTCAAAGGGCAAAGTAGCTAAACAGCACCTATTGGGCTGGGAAGCCTTCGGAGCATCCAGGCTGCAGCGGGATGGGGAGAGGTTGTGCTGCGGCGCTCTGCCCCTGCCACACCATTTCGGCCACCTCCAGTCCAGTGCATTGCCAGGTTTCCAGGTCAGGCAGCATTTTCTAGGCTGGTTTTCAAAGGGCTGAGCATATCTGATACAATTTGGGTCATGGGGAGAGTTTGTAGTAGATGGACTGGAAATTTGGCTTTTAAGAGTACCATGGGGTGTGTTAGGTGACAGTGCGTGAAAGCACGACCCAAACGCACAGTTTTAGTGGCCACTGCCTGTGGTGGTGCCTCTCTGGAGAGCTGCCGGGCAAGCTGAGGTGCGCAGATGGCCACACTGGAGGTGACAATCCCAAGCAAGCATGGGTGAGGGGCATCGCCATCCTGCTGCTTCACCATCGTGCTGGGACAAGGACACCCAGACCCACTCTCAACTTCAAAGTTAAATTTGTGGGTTTTGTTTTATTTTAAGGTGAAAGAATAAAGGCTGATGAGGTTAGATGCATAACACCTCTTTGAACAGGGTGCTTGTACAGTCTGACTTTCTCCCCAGCCACCCCTTCGGATGGGGTCTTTCTCCGTGCTTTAGCAGTCCTGTTTCCAGAGGAGGTGGACTGTGCTGAGGTCCTTCCCAAGGAGATGTGTTTTCCAATGTCCTTAGACTGAGGCGGGGGAAACTGGCCCTCAGATGTGTGTTTTGTGCTGCATGTCATCCCACTGCAAATGCAGAGGAGCTCCCAGGAGTTTCGGCTGGCCCTTCGCCAACACCAAGGTCCGTATACCAGCACACACTGTCTGTGCTAGCAGAGAAGATGGGCCACGGACCAGCCTGAGAACCGATGGCAGAGGCAGTCTGTGTCCTTGTGCCTGCACTCTCTTCTCCTCTCCCCGAAACAGGTGACTTCATCATCGCACCCATTAGCAGCGATCACTGGTCTGTGCCAGCCCTCAGGGCACGCTTGGGCGTGTGCTGAGAGAGTCCTAGATGTCAGGTAATGGAAAACAGCTTGGGTGAAGTTTAGCTTCTGCCCTGACCCTGTATAATTTCCAGTACAGATGTAGCCACTCCTGAACAGTCTGTGTAGGTAATGCAGCTGCCTAGCTTTGGCCTTCAGATGCCTTGGTGGTGGCTGGTCATACAGACGTTGGGTATTGTAGCTCCTCACCTGGTGACACCAACACCCTTCTTTGAGTGAGGCCTCCAGTTGGCCATGACAAGCCCTCCAGCTCAAGCACTTATGCTTTGATCAATTCTCTTCCACACACTGGGGAAAAAAATATTCATCCACAAATGTCTTTTTTTTTTCCGCCTGGATCAATGCACACAACTTCAGTCGACATCAGCAGGAGCTTTGTCACAGATCAAGAGCAGTAAATGGCCTAATGGAAAGAATAATAATGTTATGACACATACACGACGCTTTTCATCCATCCTGAAGTTTTAAAGACCTTCCTCTTGGTGAGCTGGGTGGTCATAAAGCTCACTCTCCACTAATTCGTATCTTTTAATTATCTTCTCTAAAGTGCTCTCAAAAATCAGGATGAAAGTGGAAAAGTGCAGAATGCGCAGATTGGAAATTGAAATTAGACGCTCTCAAGCAGGAGCCTTTCTGCCTTTTAAATGTAATAGGCAATATAAGTTTAAAAAAAATAAAATATAGAAACTTTTATTAAAAGCACCACTATTTAAAACTGTGAGCCTGAGATTTAATTTCACCCATAGGCTGCAATGAAATAATTATTGACCTCTTAAGTTGCTTTATGCTGTATTTTCTTCTGCCTCTTAATGCTAAGAGGAACATCCAGAGTCCACTGGATTATTTGCTAATGCAGCATTTTTCAAGTGGGAAGAAACTGTTTCTTATGGGATTTTACATTTCATGGTATATTTTTCCATCAGCATTCCTTCGTTTTGAGCACCTTTCGTCTAATGCAATATTAGCATTCATGATGGAGCTGACTGTTTCCCATTTGCTACTCAGCTGAAACTGGATAACAAAGTGGGAGAGATAAAGACAACAGAAATAAAAAAAAAAATCTTACTTATATCTGACGGTTATTTGTTTCATAGTATCATCATTATAACCCCAAAAAACTGTTCCTGGGCTCAAGATTTCACTATTCTTTTGATGCTTTTGTGACTCAGTGGACAGATTACATATTTACTGTTACTTTTATTTTTTATTTTTTGCTTATATAGTAAAAATGTGCTGATACTCTCAGAGTTTCAGTAGTATCATTTACTTATGGTTCTAGAAATAAAGTTTTCAAAAATACTCTTTAGGATATTGTCGGATGACCCAAGGAGCATGCATGTTAGGGAGACGAGCTTAATTATATTCCTCATCTAATTTTTCATCAAGAAAAATATAGATCATCATTCTGGTGTTGCAAGGGATCATTAGGAAAAAAACAATAATTCTTTGATCACATAATGAATATATTTTTTAAAATGAGAATTTTAAAATAGTGTGATGGTGTTAACATTGCTGTTGACTGATTCCCAAGAACTACTCCTCATATGGCAGCAGTCATGATATATTCACAATATGGAAGCCTTCTGACACAATGAATAAATAATAATAGCCCAAGCATGAGGATCCCCAATAAAAGCACCAACATTCAGTTTCAAAATGTACCAAAGAGCTAAAATGAACCCCAGGCTTCCCCTCCCTTGGCAA
>JAWLRI010000885.1:778444-799369 GCA_034781795.1 Crypturellus tataupa
CAATAAAAGCACCAACATTCAGTTTCAAAATGTACCAAAGAGCTAAAATGAACCCCAGGCTTCCCCTCCCTTGGCAAATTCATATCAGTCTTGAACACAGAACCTGCACATCTGCAGGTAAGACAATAAAATCAGGAGCTGAAATTATTGGTAGAAAATGATTTCAGGAACTAAAATGTGTTCTCGAGGACATTGTATGCAGAACTGCATTCCTTGGGTGGCCTAGGAGAAAAGTCTGGGAGAATGTAAAGGGTTACGAGGAGGAGAGAGATATTTTAGCAGGAAACCTGCTGCAGTGAGCTGTAGTCCTTAAACAAAAGAGACAACTTCCTTCATAGCAGGGAAGGAATTCATTCAGGAATTCTGAAATTTTAAGAGTGACCTTTAGAGGACTGAATTCACATGATCAAAGAGCACACCAGAAAGTGGGCTATTCAGCAGAGCCGTGTTTTGCACCAGGAGAGTTGGTGATGAGAACCTTGCCTCGTGAAGCCTTGGGATAAGTGAAAATATATTAAAATGTTTGATATTTTCTCCACAAACGCCTGGGTGTTGGAGAGCACATGGCAAAAAGCCGAAATGACTTGTGAGCCGCTGTCAGTCCCTGGGGATGCTGCCAGGCACGGAGCGGTGGGGAGACACGTGGTTATGACGGGTGCTTCATCGAGGGCCGAAAATATTAACGCTGGGCAGTCAGATACCACTCCTTGGCAAGTCGGCACCACTCAGACAACAGAAAGGATTGTCAAGACCATATGATTTTTTGTTTTTGCCTTCATTTTAACTCCCTTGAATGCCTATTAATGAGCAAAAGCGGCGTATTTCCAGCTTCTGGAGCGACCCCTGTGTGAGCCTCGGCAGCAATCGCCTTTTGCAGAGGCCACCACCGCATCTCAGCGAGGTTAAGGGTCTTTCCCAGGCCTCGAGCGCTGCGGCAATGAGGGCTACGGGGAGTCCTCGGAGAGATGGCGAGGAGAGGTCACGCAGCCAAACAATTGCAAGTCAGGAAAGGAATCTGGGCCATGCGATGCTCAGACCCCCGCGCGGCCGCGCGGCCGGACGCTAGCCCACCGCGGTGGCAATGAGAAAGAGCACATTGTTTCTCCAAACTTCTCAGGGCCCGGACATTTATTAACACGGAGCGGTCTTCAGATTTTTCAAAATACGATCCAGCCCGATGTTTTCCTGGACATCTGGAGACCAATTTGAATCAGTTCATGTAGAGCAGTGAGCACTAATGAGTCTTTGATGAGCTTAAATTCCTTATTTCAGCATTGCTACCTCTGCTGGATAGATGTCTGTAAATCATGTCTGTTTTTTTACCTCTTGGAAAGTCTGAAAAAAAAAAAGATGATCTCAAGGTAGTTACATCAAATTCCTTAAGCCCTGCTTATACTGAAGATTTTTGGTGGATTTGTGCCCTCTGAATAGTGTCACCACATTAGGGATAGCAGTATCAGTGTGAGAAAATGCACAGAAAGAGGTCAGATGTAGAAGGGCTGTACATGAAAACTTATAATCCTGCATGTCCGGGCTGCATGACAGCCTCAGCCATGAACAGGGGGATCCAGCTGGGCAGACCAAGGAAGAGCAGACATACTCAAAGCTTCTGGCAAAAAGAACCAAAAAGAATCTCACTGCAAAATCTCTTATCCTTTCATTCTACATTCTTGGTGTAAGACAGAGCCAGAGTATGCATCTGACTTACCTTTTAGTATGTTTTTTTCCTTTGTTTTCATCATGTCACAAGAATACTCTTGTTTAATGAGCTAATGTAGACCTGGGAAATGAGGTTCTTTATCCTCTGTGTGGAACTCAGACACTCAGAAGGAAGATAAGGGAATCTGTTAGCAGTTCCTCGAGGCTAGGATTCACTAAAGCAGTCTACAGCTGTCACAAAGGTTCATCAGTGGCCTTATTTCACTAGAAGATTCAGGTTTGTTAGATTATCCTCAGGGAGGGTTACGGTCTCTGCAGACCTTACACACACACTCGATCTTCTGTGGGATAGCAGAGAGAAGCAGGTACTAGAGAAGAATATCTGCTTGGCACAGAGTCACTTTGTTTTTGACCATTTCTGGCTAGCTAAGTTGCCTTTGTGCCATTTGAGAGATAGGAAAGAAACATTGCTGAGCACAGAATATATCCTAAGGGGTGTCAAGTGTGCTTGCATCCAAAATATGCTTGAAATACAACATCTCAGCCCTACTGTACAAAGCAGACAGCAAAAGTCCTAGCCTGGCCCATCTCCTCAGCACATACTTTACTTTAGCCTGCGCTTTGAGTTTCCCTGAAATCAGCGCCCCATTCAAGTCTGCTTTTCTACATTTCCAGGAAGGGCAAAGGAGATACTGAAAGGCTAACCTAAATGTATATTATAAAACCTCCCCCAGAAACTTTGCTCTGAAGTCTTTCCATCGGCAGATATATATGTGGATAATTCCCTATAGGTGCATACAGCCATGCACACCAGCAACTGAAACTGCACCTCCTGTTTTACTGCCCGAGCGGATTTGTCCTAATGGCACATGCAGTGCGAAGGGGCTCTTGGAGATCCAGCTCCTGCCCGCCCTGTGCCAGGACAGGACCTGGTCCCAGGGAGGCCTGGCAGCGATGGAGCTCGTGGGAAGACTCCTGGGTGAAGGCAGAGGACAGTAGGACAGTCAGAGCGGGTGGGTATATTCGCTTAACTCTCTGCCACAGCTCTGACTTTCTAGGTTTCTTGTCTCCTTGAACATCTGCATTTCAGCTTGTCTTCCCCTCCGTGTATTATGTTCCCCTTTTCTGAGTGAATGTCACTGTTATTTTTCAGCCGGTATTTGCAGGCTCCTTCTATCCCCACTGGTGTTTGCAAGAGCATCATCTGTGAATCTTAATAAACCCAAGTGCGGAGTATCAAAGACAAGTGCTCAGGTTTTTAGGAATTCAAACCTGCGCTGAGCTAACAAAACAGGAAGGCAAATGCTTTACCGGCATCCTCAGAGGTGCATTCAGACTCTGATGTGGCAGGGAGGCTCTGGGGCTATGTTTTGCCTGCTCTGCAAAGATAAAGTCACAGTCTGCTTGAAAAGAAAATGACAGCAATGATAACACCCCTCCAGACTGTTTGTATAAATGAAGAGCAGTAAATATGACTATGACCAAAAAAAAAAAAAAAAGATTTTTTTTCAGGAAGAGGGAAAAGTGTCTTTCTCAAATAGTGACCGGAAATTCAGATGTTGCTCTTGCTTTTGATTTATGAGTTCTAGAAATGAATGCGTCTCACATGCTGCTACAGACGGTCACTTGTGCACAGTGGGTCAGCTCGGTGGCGTTCAGAGAGGCCGAGTGAGCAGCAGGAGCCGCCTAAGGGAGCTGCGTTCTTGGCCTGACGCTGCCTTGGGCACAGAGCGTTGGCCTTGAAAGCAGGGATGAGCCCTGGGCTCCCCCGGGGCCAACAGGATTTTCGGGGGTGCCCTGGGGCTCTGCAGGGTACGTGGAGGTTGGTTAGAGGGTATTTACTGAGCAGATGCAGATGGCACCGCACTGTCTCCGCACTTGAAGCTGGTGCCCACTGAGACAGCAGGGGCTGGAAGCTGTTATTCCAAAGCCCAAAGGCATTTGAGGGTCCTCTTTTCCCTTTTCCTGAGGATTTTCTTCCCCACCTCTGTTTTAATGTGCACGTGCATTTCTTGGCCATCCCTTAGCCACTATATGCGCTAAAAGGCAATTTTTATAGCAGCATTACTTCATCTCTTTGAAAATGCTCCTTTTCCCCTTCCCTCCTCACTTTTCACCTTTTTTTATCTTGCATTCGGGGTGAATGGTCAAGGGCAAACTCAATTTCACAGGCTTGCTAGGTATGGTAGGCTGGGGAGCAAGAGCTTTCTGAAGCAAGCATAAATATGGAAGGTCTCTCAGGAATAGAAAGGCAAGTGGATATAGAGTAAAAAAAAAAAGCTAGGATGAATGAAAAATAAAACACCAGGGCTGATTTTCTTACAGTTTGTGAAGACTTGTTTAGATTAGGACAAAAGGTATTTTTCTAAAATGCACAAACCAGTATGTTCTAACACCTCAATATTCATTTTAAAGGATATTTTTAATTTTAATTATTATTTTATACTTAAACTTCCAGCTCAGAGTGAAGGGAAGGCTAAAGGGGAGAAAACTTTCCTTGAGCTGGCTAATTTGGGCTAAAACAGCTTTCCTTGCCTGTATTAATGGCATGGCTGCAAGCAGCTGTGGTAGCCGAGCAAGTTGCCTCTCCCCAGCTGATCTGCAATACTGACTGAGTGCCTGCTCTTAGCTTATCAAGAAATTGAACTTAAAGAATTTTCCCAGTGGAACTTTTATGGTTTACATTAGGATGTCCAGGGCAAGCAGCTGCCACGGTCCTTTTAGGCCCTTTCAGTGGAGGATCTGACAAGGTTGTGTGCCACAAGTATGACTCCTGGTACTGCAAGGAGCCAGGATCTGGATCACTCATCACTCCCTTGATCCTTTAAGACGCACAGCATCTACGTGAATCACTTCTGATAGGCAGCCTGAATAAAGCCCCTAGTCTCCATCTAATCTGACCGGGCTGATGTAATGCGTGATATGAGCCAGCATCTTCATGAGATAGGAATCTAGGAGCTGCTTATGTGGCTAAGCCTTATACCAGACACTGCCTGGTAATGTTCATAGGATGGGGGAATTAGCTAGAGGAATAGTCAAGGCTCTTTGATTAAGGGATTGCATCAATTGTCATAAGATATGTTTGCAATTAAGATCTGTGGTTCCTTCTAGCAGGTCGGTATCAGCTGTGGCTAAGAACGCTATCTTGCCATCTGCTCCTGGCAGGAATTGTACAATCCTTTCTTTCAAGTCACAGATAATATTACACGTATTCAGCCTTTGTCAGTTTAGGACTTGACCAGTATAATGCTCTCTGCAGGATGCTGCTTGCTGCAACCATCTGGAAAATTAAGCTAGATGGGAATACAGCTGCTTGCTTATTCAGTAGTATTTCATACCACAAATGTCTTACACATCTGCCTTATTGTCTGTCCAAGCTATTCATTTAGGGGTGTGGTACAAGGTGTTGCTTTCAGTGTATACAATACCATGCATGCACACACAAAACTATGACAAATTAAGTAGCAAAGTGGAGCACAGTTAGGAAATGTCAGAATGAGAGTGGACACTGAAATCTCAGTTTAGAGGCTTTGTAGGCAGTCTCTGGCCTTCTTTAAATGCATGATCATTTATGATGCCTCCCATCATAGTCTGTATGGGCACAACCTCTCTCTGTGGCCTAGATTCATGAGCCCTTTGAGCTGCCTCTAATGCAGATTGCTGCAATATCCTCTAGTCACCATGAATATTTTGTCCCCTTGGCGGTCACCGGGCCCTCGCCGCATTCCTTGCACAGAAGGGACGATGGCCACTAAGCGAGCAGCCATTCAGTACTTTGTTTCTCATCATTATTCAACGCGTAGCCCAGTGCCTCACTGACACATTGTCCAAGTGTTTCTCAAAGGCAGACTTGTTCCTTGCCTCATGGTCCTCTCTGTGCCACTCATCACTACAATGGGGGTATTAATCAGTTTATTCTCGTAGCCTCATTTGTGGGGGAGATGGTATTTTTATCTTCATTTTGCCAGAACTCAGCTGCTAAATTGTCCACAGGTCGCTCTGCTCTAGGCGTGCTTCACCCTTTTGCAAGCGTTGCGTGGACAAGAATGTGGCCACCTGAAATGCAGAGAAAACAAGTACCAGCTCAAAGATGAGGCAGCACGTCACCAGCATCTCAAGAGCAGAGATTTGTGAGGAGGGGAAGAGAGGGAGCTCTGGGGGAAATGGAGGCCATGATGGCCCTGGTGGTGAACACGGAGATTGCACAGAGGCCTGGGAGAGGAGACTGCACCAAGAACAAGGAGCTCACAGGCTGGAAAATAAGCAAGGCAGGAAAAGTGAAGTGGCTTAGAAAAGACACCAGAGACAAGAGGCAGAACAGGGACTAGGAGAGGCTGGAGCATGTTCTCCATCAGAGTCTGGGACAGAACCCGTCCTGACATGACACAGCTGGCAAGAAACGGCTATAAAACTCATCCACAAACTGTGTTATCATCCTCATCTTCTTGTTGGTCAAAGGATTGGATGGCAACCTGTTCCTGCTATCAGTTACTCTCTCAGATCAAGTGTCTGAGTCACCTGAAGTTCTGGAAGCTCCATCTACCACAGGCCACATCTAATCCACCAGCTTTGCGAGGTAGATCTTACCTGTAGAGACAAGGTGGAAGCTAAAATACACTTTACAGTGGAAAAATCCTTGGAGCTACTACCACACTAACTCTCTATTTCCCCAGTAGTGTTCATGTAAGTCACACCAGCAATGAATGTGTAGCTGTTTTGTGCGCAGTTACAACTGCATAAGGAAATCGCACAGTCTATTTGCACAGCCAGTTAGCTGCATAACTGGCCTTTTGTACGCAAAATCTCTGATTCAGCAAGTTCTTTAATCATGTGTCCTACTTCAAGCATGTCTCTGAGAATCAGACCTTATGTCACATATCTCTATAAAATTCATTTTTGTATAGTTCGCAGCTTTTTCTACCACTTTAAACCTCTTGTTAGATTTGTCGAAGATACTATGTGTGAAACAGGACATCGAGCACACATAAAAATTCACATAAATTACTACGTTTGTCAAACAATTTTCTTTTTATAGCTTGAAGTGACTATACAATCATTTTCCATTTTCTGCAGAAATACTCCCCAGGAAAGGAATACCACTGCTGCCAAGACTACCAAGGTTGGGCTTTTTAACTTGCTTTTGTTAATGGCATTAATTAAACACCACTAAGGGCCCTGTTTCATGGGCTGTATCTGCCTCTGCCTCTTCTCTCAAGCTTCACAGGCTGTGGTTACACCGACATACCAAACAGCTTTGCAGGTTTGCTTGCACTTTTTTTGCTCAATCTGCATGTATCCCACACAGCCTACCATGCACTGTGTCCAACCACATGGCAAGAAACTTGCCCAGACTAACACTGGTTTTATAGCTTGTTAACAGGTACGGTTCTAAGCTAGTGATTCAATGCTGTCCACTGAGGAATGGCAAAAAGGGTCTTTGCTACTGTTAAAATCCACCAGCTTTTCCAAACAGCTTGGTGGCTTTTTTTGTGTGTGTTTTCTTTTTTTTTTTTAACTAAAATCTAGAATGCTTCCTTCACTCCTGTTCCTTGTTACGTGCATTAGAGTCTTCATAACTTCCTTTCTTAGAGATCACTGCCTACACCTGGCTGCATTCTGTGCTCTTGGGAGGCTTCTGAAAGCAGCTAACGCTTGACTCACCTGGTGACTCTCAGAGGATCTATGTGCCAGCCCTGATGGAAAGGAATGATGACCTTCTTTACAGATGTCTCCATGGAAAGCCAGTTTGGGAATTGGATAGCCTTTGCATCTTCTAGGCTGCAGTATTAATAGGCAAGCAAGGAGGAAACCACTGTCAATAGATGCAAAGCTAAAAATAGGTACACTAAAAGTCTCAGCAGAGCTCTGGAAAACTTCTGAAGGTGGAAGTAAGAGTTATTTATAAGGTTGGGAACTGAGAGGGGAGAAAGAGGTCAGTGGAAAACTTTATTTACATAGTTCGGCTTCCAGAAATGACTTTCCTGTGCACACAACATCATTAGGAAGTGCTTCTGCTCAAGCCCTGGCTCAAGTCTTGGCTACTTCTTATGCCTGCAGAACATGCTCTGCAGTGCCAGGAAGCAGGTTTCTCTGCACTGCCAGCATTGCAAGAGGGTCAGGACTCAAGGGCTGGGATTCCACTCTTCAGCTCAGAAGAGCTTTCAACTTCTGGGTATGAGCCGTGGTAAATTCCTTCTCAGAGCTTGAAAGCGGGTTAAGATGCCCCTATAGATGTGACCCTAGGTAGCAGAGAGGTAGATATATCGGAGACGCCTAAAGGTGGAGTCATCTTCCCTAACCTGAACTACATAAAACTGAGTTTTCTGAGTTTGCCAGGATGTAGCCTGGTATCTCTATCACCACAGGTGATGGTTAGTGTTGATTTAGGCCCTGTATCTGTACATTAGCAGGTAAAGTATATAGTGCAATAGGAGCAGACTGAAAGAAGATGGAATCTTGATGTCTGTACTAAAGATACTGGCAGGGGATACTCTGGTCTAGCTGTAGTCTTGTCCCAGGAGAACACCAGGCACATCTCCAGGTACATCTTTTGGTTTAGCTTCATCAGCAGCGAGTCCACCTGAGGCCACTCTATGAATCAAACCATGGCATGGTAAATGGAGATGAGCGGGTAAGGCATTTCTGAAGGGCTTTCCCAGTGCAAGCAAGAATGTTGCTGTAGGCAAATCCTTAGACAAATAATTTTTATACAACTAAAATAGCTACCAAAATAGCTATCCTTCAGTCTAAGTAGCTCAGTGCAAACATGTAGTTTGAGACAAAAACAGG
This sequence comes from Crypturellus tataupa, assembly GCA_034781795.1. Classification (NCBI taxonomy): domain Eukaryota; kingdom Metazoa; phylum Chordata; class Aves; order Tinamiformes; family Tinamidae; genus Crypturellus; species Crypturellus tataupa. Next base: position 786,893 of record JAWLRI010000885.1, read on the forward strand.
AAGATCAATGTCATATCAATGTCATTGACACTTCTTAAACTTAGAAAATGCATAGGCGTTGACCTCACATTTTCAAAAGAAATAGAGAGAGACGTTATTTCACAAGACATCCTCAATATTTTTTCTTTCTTTGCTCTTAATTAATCTGTAGTTAAACATTGTGGCTAGAATTTGCCAAGGCAATTTTGCCTGAGGCAGGCATATAGCAGGAAAACTTTCTGCCTTACATCAGCTACAACAACTTCATATAGCGAGAAGTCTTTGGCAAGCTTTATAACAGATGGGTCTTCCAGTCTAATGTAATGAAATACAGTATAAATGTCCAGTAAATGTGCATCTAAATAAAAATCTCCTTTTGGGTATATTTTAAATTAGTTACTTATGTTAATTAAGAGTTTAATTGTGAAATATTGTTAGTGAATTTCTTGAGGAACTTAACCTAGCTTTCTATGCCTAAGAAACAAGCCAGTAGCTGTGCAGATGCACGGCCCTGCCTCTTGGTCTCACCAAAAATTGAACGGGCATCCTTGAAAGCAAACAGATGAATGCCCTTGTCCAGCCTTGTGCGGAGCTGCCTGTGCAGATTGGCAGCAGAAGGAAATGCGGGTGGTGTTCCCATCCTGTGGGGCTCGGAGATGAGCTGCTGCCCAGCCCCTAGCTGAAATCACGGAAAGCATCCGCAGGAGAGAGACGCTGATTTTTCATTTCGGTGACCTGATTTACTGCTTGACCCCGCGGACAACTGCACTGGCACAACTGCGGGACAGCGAGCTGCGGTGCGGAGGTGGGAACAAGCAGGAATCCTTTAAACCAGCTTTGCTGCAGGAGGAAGTGAGTGAGCAAAGGAGCAGTGACATGGGAATGCCCCTTGTGGAGGCCAGAGCTTGAAAAGCAGCACTGCTCCTTCGCAGGTAATTTAACAATCTTCTCACGTATCAAAAGGATCCTCTAACTTTTGAAGTGCACAGAATAAATAATAGGCCCTTATGAAGGAGATGACAAAGTCTCGGCCTTCAAGCTGGTGGGAATTTTCCTCATAGGAGGCGGCATTAGTCCTTTGTAAAGCAGAACCATAAATGCTTCTAATGCTGAATGATTTGGATACGACAAAAGTTAATGATATGTTAATACTTCAGTGTTTCATTTTACTCTCTGCTTTTCATTAATACTTTTAGTATCTAAAAAATATTTCTTCCTAGTGACTGTTGCACTTGCGAGGGCCTCTGTCTGAGACATTTTGGTTACAGCACTTGTCCTCCAAGAGGGTCTCCTGGTGCTGCTGCTGGAGCAAAAACACTCTCTGGAAAGTGTTTGTGCAGGCAAAAGGGACCCAGCAAGGGCTATTTTCAGCTCCGCTGTGAAGCTTCTTGGATTTCACAGTGTAAACTCTGTGCGAGTGGAAAGACTGATATCCTTTTTTAAAAATAAAGGCTCAGGCTTTTAAGGAGTAAGATGCTGCACATGGCCCAGCAGAGACAGGGTAGGATCAGCAGCACCAGCTGCCTTGTAGGTACCATGATGTCTTTGGAGGAGAACACTGGTTATCCGTAAGCCTGTGTCACAGAGGCTTCATCTGTGCTAGCCTGGGTACCAATGCGTCACCAAAGAAAATTCCCATTGAGACTGTTTAGTCAGAGCCAGGGCCTAGGAGAAAATACCATTTGCCTTAAAATATTTGGAATTAGCCTAGCCAAGTACATGAAAATGGTCTGTGAATACAATACAAACTGCAGTTTACTCCAGTTACGTATGAACATTCCTGAAAAAGGAGACAAAACAACACCTGAGTTTCTCGGGGACAGGCTGCAAGACCTGGGAACTCCTGGGCATCCGAGTGGTGACTTTGGAGACCACAAGTGCCCTGAACCACCTGCTCTGGGGGGTGAATGCTGCTGAAATCTCCGCTGTGCCAGCCCTCGGAGCCCGGTGGCCAGTCCTCGGAGCCCGGTGGCTTCTGCAGAGCATCTCAGATCCCGCTCTGACTGCAGCTGTTACTGAAGAACACAGCCCGGATCACAAATCCTGCGGGGAGGAGGGTGCCCCAGAGCCCGTCCGTGTGCGCTGTGCCGGCCTGCTGTGCCCTTCCGTCAACGGGGCAGGCGGCGCAGCGGAAACGGAGGGTCAGGCCCTGTACGTGTCAGGGAGCGGAGCGCCCGGGGGCTGGTTTTGTGGATCCCTCCTGAGCAGTGTAAACCGATAGGAAGGCAGAGGTGACGGGGTCATTCTTTCTTCTCACAGTGACCGGGTCAGCCCCAAGGCACAGCTGATCCCCGGGCTAAACCTTTCCACTTGCCTGGTGTCAATCAGCGAGGGGCTGGGAATGCGGGGCGCTCTGCCTGCATCTCATAGAAGACAGGCCACGTGCCGCGTTGTCCTTTGGTAACACTTGGACAACACCTGGACCTCTGGGAAGAGTTTGAAACCGTGGAAATCGCCACTTTGCAGTCTGCAACGCTTCCAGTCCTCAAGGTAAGGCTGGGGTGGTACTAACAGGGATGTAGATTATCTGCTGTTTGGTTGAGATAAACAAGTGGGAGTGAAATATTCCAACTCACTAACCAGCAGGATCAGCTTCTCTTTACAACTTTCCTGCTTTGCCTGCTTTTCCTTTCACCAGAGCTGAGTCTATCCAGATCAAATTCTCCAGTATTGGCAGAAAGCTCAGTTAGTGGGTGAGTTTTCCTTTGTTCCATACTACAAAATTATTTAAAATCTGAATATATCCCCCCACAGTATGACAGTATGATTCCCTCTGCAGATGAAGAACTAAACAGAGGGACGCAGAGAGAGTAAATGACTTACTGAAAGTCATACGAAAGGCCTGCGCTTTTCCAGCCTTGCTTTGGCATCCCTCTGAACTCCATGTACTGGGAGCCATCTCATCTCAAATTCTATTTTCTGTGGAGTTGGATGAATATCCTCAAAGACTGAGCGCTCTGAAGTTACTTGTCTCTCCTGTTTTTTAAGAGGGAGCCTATCTTGGGCACATGAGAGGAAGTGGAGACAAACCGAGCCTTCACAGAAGCGCTATCCACTACCTTTATAATGACACGAACCACAATTCCCAACTGTGCTACTGTATCAGGACTGAGACCATGCAATGGAGTGTGTTTGCGTTTCAGCATCTGCTCCTAACTTCTAACAATAATCTGCCATAACTGCTCTAATAGGCTCTTCACATTAAAAGGCTGTTTAACAGGAAAATGAAGTTCTAGAAATGTATTGCAAAATTGGAATTACCCACAAAAATAAAATAATTTGGACGTGACATATCTGGCTGTAAATTTGCCTTGCAACAGAAATATTCATAATTACAGTAATTTGCAGCTCAGCCTCTTACTGTAGTTACATGATCCCGTAATTGCTGAGTTGTCTGCTAAGCCCTGGTTGTGCTAGCTAAACCAGTTTGCCTCTTAAAAGGAGCAGACGGAGAGCCAGCTCCAGTGCATCCCAAAGTCATGGAAAACTTCCCAGGGATTGCAGTGAGCAGTGGGTTGGACCTGGAGTGGAAGGGAGGATATTGAGTATCTGCCTCCTGCAGATCCGTGTTTCTGTAGCATTTATTCAGGAGCATAAAATATTGGGCTGGATGCAGATATTGCTTATAATTGTGTAAATCAACTTCTATTTTTAACTGAGTATTCCTGGATTTATGCCAATACAAATGCAAAAAAAAATGCTAATCAACATCATGGATAAACTTCTATCTTTATACAAAGCTGTTTGTTGCCTGAAATTGAGAATGAAGCGTGCACTTCCATACCTAGGAGACTGACTTAGGAAAAGTATAGCCAGCAAACATTGCTTCGAGCGTAAATGAAGGCAACAAACAAAAGCACTGATTGTTTGGCCTCTATGGTAATTCATGACCTTCAGAAGAAAGTCTGTTAGTTGCTGATCTCATCCAAAATAACACAATCCATGAAGGAATGTGTTTAATATCACCAGCGAGCATCAGATCCTTGATTCTAAGACTGTTCTTCATTTAACATTGCATAAAATGCAGATCTAGTACTAAGATCTTGTGCTCCTAAAACAGAAGCCTTTCGAGCCATCCTCCAACTGGTAATGTCATCCTTGTTGCACGAATCTTGGTCTATATTCAGCAGGAGCGGGGACTGCACAGCGACCTGTGTGGTCACTGTTGTCTCCTGGGACACATACATCATGGGTTTAAACTCCTTCGGACTGACCTGGGAAGAGACTTTCCACTTCTTAATAAAATCCTCTAACTACTGAGCTATTAGGAATAAGCAGTGCTGCATGGTCATATAATATGTAATGGTAATGGGGGCACCTAAATACCACAAATAAACACAGTTTGGGGTTGTTTTATAAAGGATGATTTTTGCTTTTTGATTAATGAATGTTACTATTTAAGATAATTTTCTTCTAGCATCATAGAATCATATTATGTGAAATAAACGTTGCTCAAGTTTGTGCCACCTGCAAGAGCTCACCTTTCTGTCCACTACTCCCCTTCCCCTGCAAGGACCAGGCCAGGTGAGGGGGTCCTGCAAGCTCCCTTTAACCCGCAAGCCCTCTCATCCTGCAGCTCCATAGGTAAAAGCCTGGGAATAAACCCACCACGGTGCTTCCTCTGGAAGTAGTGGCGCTCACTGGATTTTTAGCACAGGAATGCCCAACTCTTCCCGCAGGCTGCAGCAAAGAAAGTCCCTCTTCCCTGCTCCCTGCGCAGCACTGAGCGCTGAGCATTGTTAGCCTCTTGGCATATCCAAGGAAACCGTGTATGCTTTGCATTCATTTAGGTTGCTCTCGTAAAGGGGATGCCACCAGCAGTCAGAACATGAGAACCAAAGGAGCATCAACAAGAGGTGAGCCCTGACCACCTTCTCAGCAGGGAGATGTTTTGGAGCAGGAACTAGTTCCCCAGCTCCCTCTCTATCCTCCACCTTTTTTGTTTCAGCGAAGTCATGAGGTGGCAGGAGCCCAAGTGCCTCCTTTAGGATGGTTTTTATCCACCTTTTCCCCTGTCTCTCTTATTTTTTTTAACCTTCATCATGCTTGCAAACTGCAAACACCCTTTTAACTGCAAACACCCTTCTCCCAGATGAAGAGCTGTCAGAACTGGTTCCTGGTGCTGGATACGCTGGTGTCCACGTAGGGAGATGCGGGTGCCCACAGAAGCGGGTCCCACTGCACAGATAGGTTCAAACAGGTCAGCAATAGGGACCTGCAGTGCATAATACCAAGGATCTGTCTCATCAGCAATTTTCTTGGCCTTTATTCCGCTTAATTCCTGGGTGAAGTTTATTCTTCTCCATGGGCAACCAGCAAACATTGTGTTAAGTCATCACCTCATATCATCTACTTTTTCCCTGTCTAAAAAAGAAAGAAAGAAAAGAAAGGCTACATGACAAGGGGTTTGTTATATCAATAAGAAAAGCAATGCAAACATTGACTTTATGAAGCCTTCTGCCTTGGGCTGTATGTTTTGTAAAGCACTTTTTCAGTCAGTGCCAGGCTGGGATTACCAGGTTCTGATAATCTGCATGTACAACGAGCTGAATAGTTGGACAGTGCAAAACGCATTGATTTTTGTCATACTTAATGAAAGTTATTATTCTGACCTTAACGCTTCCTTAACTTTCAAAGCCGTGTGTGGTGTTTTAGCTCAACGGCTCCATGGCCACATACTGCTTTTACTGAAGACAATAGGAATTTTATCATTGACTTCAAAGGGAATGAGCTCAGACCAACAGAGTCAATAGCAGCTGTGCTGTAGTCTATGCTCCTCCTGGAAAAAATCGGCTACTTTATCAGATTACTTCTGACCGTGAAGTACCACGGTCCATGTGATTGTACCAGTGAAATATCTGCCCTGGGACATCATATGTTTCCGCACATTTCCAGCCTGAGTTTTCACAGCTGGAGTGGCAAAGGGCAGATGCACAGTCCAGCTCACTTTCAGGTGTCTGTTTCCTCTAGTATGAAGCCAAAGTCCAGATCTATTGGCAGTGACTCTGTAAAATGTCAGTAGTGCTTATGCTTGTGTGGCCAAAGGTAAATTGAGTCATTCTTTTTAATGAAATGTTCCTTAATTTCCCTATTTCATCTGAATAGAAAAGTAAATAGAAAATACATTTCATAGAGAGTTTATAGGAGAGTTGCCAATATAATCTTGCAAATGCTAAGATGGAAATTGCTTTTGTTTGCTCTTTTACACTACATCTTTTCCTCATGCCCTCTATAGATGACAGAATAGTGTTTGTTTAAAAGAAATATCTGACAGAAAATACCATGGGAAAAAAATGTATTGTTAAATCTCAGCCAACGTGCGCGAAGGCTCAAGCAGAGACTGTCAACACGTACGATCTCCATTCAATGTCTGCTCTTTGCAGCAAAAGAAAGCAGTGCAACTAAACAGAAATTAATTAGAGGACTGAAATGAAAGAACAGAGCAAATTTTATTTCTTTTTAATCCCAACCCAAACCCAGTTGGCTAATACCTACCTACTGTACAGGGATATGGTTTCATTTTGTAGAGTTTGTCTAATGACAGCTATGAGCCAGTTTATAGTGAAATCATCATTCTTTTGAAGTCACAAACAAAACTCCCACTGATTTTAGCAGAGTTAGGCTTTTATTTGAGAAGTTTATCTTGTGCTATTTCAGCACCTCAAGAAACCCCTATTTGTACATTTCTTCCAAATCATGCATTTCTCGGTCTATATATTTCAAGTAACTCGTCATAAACACTGAGAACATACGCTGTGACAATATGTATTTCTCAGAGATGTGCAATCTTTTTACTTCTTGCTCCTCACCAGACACACAGCAGAATCCAGGCAGAAGACGCGTCCACACCTCTCCTGGCATCAAGCCACATCGGGCCCTTTCCGTAGGAGACGTGCCCCAGCTCCTGGCATTCCCCAAGACTGAAGGTACCCACGGAGCCGGTCTGCAAACACCTCTTTGCTTGGCTCAGTTCCACCAGCGACCCCAACAGATTCACTGGTGTCCACTTCAAACTCGGGACACCCTCCAAGTGGAAGCAACTAGCTCTACTATAGCAAAGCAAAGGCTTGCACTTTTGATTATAAACTGGAAGCACTTTTATGGAAGCAAAGCATAAAAATATACAGAGAAAAGAAATTTAAAACAAGTTTGTTATCAGTCTCTGTTCAAGCTGCCACTTAAACTTTTCCTGAAGAATCACATTAACCACTGGAGAGAAGGATAAATTACCAGCAGATGGTTTCTGAGGCACTGTTTTATTTAGTATCCCAGTATTCCTAGACTGGCATTGTACCTGACAGCATCATGGCTTCACTGTGTGCCAGTGAACCTTACAGTTTATAGGATTCACGGGAATCCTTTCGTTTACTGAACAATCTAAGGGAAACTGCATTACTATAGCTGGAATATAAACACTGTAAAAGTTGTTTGAGCCTGGGATGTACAGCCAGTGCCACGCTTACCTTCCTGTTTAGGAAGTCAAACTCACCTGCGATTGCCCTTCCCACCTGGCATGACTGGCACAGAGCACTCTGTTAGCGTCATAGCAATGTACACATTACTTATCGTAAAAAGAATTACACACCGAGCGTTTTGACAGCCTCTGGATTTGTGGGAGACTAGCGCTGGCTTTCTGTGAGACTGCGCATGACGTAAGGTAGGTGTGGGACTTGGCAAGGGTTCTCCCCACCTACCTTACGTCAGTGTTATAAAATCATCATAACTACCGTACTAGTCACAGCTCCACAGCCACCCTGCAGAGCCGCTGTGGTGCAAGGTTGCAAGCTGGGCTGCAGCAGGGCTAGGAGGGCCTGGTTCCCTGTGGTTTGGTGTCTCTCAGCTGCAAATGTGAAGTTTGGGAGAGTTATCAGCATAGGGCTTTTGTACAACAGCCTAAGTATCTGTTTCTCCTATGCTCTTCATCCTCAAGTCTTATCCTGCCGTACTATAAGTGTCATAAATGTCTAAATGCCATACTATATCTTTCTCCTCTGCTTGCACTAAGCTTGTAGAACTTGGAGACGTTTGAGACCCCTACTTTTTTGTCAAATATTACAGAAATCACATACTGTTCAGAAGTAATCGATGTAGATAGAGAAGCAGAAAAAATTGGCACTCACACCAAGCGTCCAGTCTTCTAGAAGCCAGATTAAGCAATACCTTAGATGCAAGGCTTTCAAATTACTGCACCTTTACTTTCCAACATACTGCTGACCAAAAGAACCACCAATAGTCTCAAAGTATCATTTATAAAAGGGACATGGTACTAGCACAGTGCTGCCAGGCACCACCATGGCAGGAGCAATCTCCTCAGCAGAGAGATCCCTGAACACCCTTACCTGCCTCACCACTCTTCTGTGCGAGGCTTCTCGCTACTGGGCACACTGGAAACAACAAGTACAACATTGCATGTTGTCTGTTGTACGCTGCCACCAAAATGTGGTAGTTTCAGCCACCTTGCTAGCTACCCGGAGCTATTCGAGTGCCCTTTTGAAAGGATTTCATACAGATAGAGTACAGAGAAATGCATTTCTGGGACATGATTTCTTTAGATCAGCTATTGCATCAACCTCTAAGATGTTTGGTAATCCTGCAAAACTGTGAATATCCTGGGATTTATTCCCCATGCCCTTTCCTTTTGGTGTCTTTTCCACTAACTTCTTAGGTGAGCAGGCAATCTAAAGGGACTATAGTACATTTACATAGGTGAAACCCCTTATATTGAAAAACAAAGAATAGGACCTGGTATTTTTTGCTAAATATGCACTGTTCTGTCCAGCAATTTCACAGATGATTATGTGGCTTTCTAACAAATCAGTGGCTTGGAGAATATATAGAGAAATAATAGCAGAACAGACAGCCTCTAAGTCCTGTAAGGCTCATATGGAAACATTTGCCAAGGTAGGTCAGGATGTTGTATCAGTTTTAGCAGGCCTCCTGAAAGAGATAAAAATGTGAAGTTGCTTTATTTGTTGCTAGGTTTGCAGTCTGTTTTGACTTAATTTAAAGAAGCTGTTAAAAAATATACAAAAACAACTATTATGGCAACGGAGACAATAGCAAACAAGTTGTGAAGAGAAGGAGGACGGTCATCTACGTATGTAAAGATCTAAATGTTTCTTTTGGCAGGATGCAAATGTTTCTGATTTAATCTCAGACCTTCCTCTTACTTATTATAATTTTTAATCTTAATAAGTAACAAATGATAAGAACTTCCAAAATCCCACAGTGACACTGATCATCTTCGAGAAAATTAATTTACCTGGGATTTCCTCAAAACAGTAGGGGGACAAACAGAAATTTTCTAGGAAGTTCAGTGAAAGATGTGCTGATACGAATGCTCTCTAGGTATCTAGGTATCTATAGCATTTTTGCACCATAAATAAGTAAATAACACTGCATGTAACTTTTTCATAAAATATTATTAAGCTTGCTATTCTAATACACTGTGCAAACTCTTCAGTATCTCAGTATCTTTCTTTGAAACCAGTAGATTCCCAAGTCTGCTTCTTAGTCTCCGCTATTAAATTCCATACCTTACCCATTTTTTCAGTTGTGCTCAGCTACAGCTGATAGTCAAATGTAAATTCGGGGCTGTGTTTTCAGCCAAAGACTTTAATTTAGAGCTATGAAATATAAAAACTCAACCAGGGCATTTGTATCACATGTGATTGCAAGCCTTCCCTATAAATAGCTGGAGCAGGAGAGCACCTGTGCTTTTTCCTCCCAGCATGTTGATGGATAGCTTTGCTGGCATCTCTGCAGTTGACACTATACTAAATTCAAAAAGGAGGCTGAGTCAGTCCTAAGTAATGGAATTCATCCAAATTCTCCTTGGCTTTGATTCTAACAGAGGAAGACATCATTTTCTTGTCTCCTTCCAGATTAAACTCCATTCCATTTTCTGCTGCCCTCAAAGCACACTCCTGAAAATCCCACAGATGCATTAACATTCAGTCAATGAGATATTTCGAGCAGCCAGACTACTATAATGTTTAGGTTCTTCTCGGCTCTTCTGCAGTTGCAAGGCCCTGATTTTAGCCTGCCCTTGCATTACAACAGTCGTCTTTAATCTTGACAGCCCGGAACACAATCCTGACAGCCCATATTGTCTTGTATCCTTGCTAGCCGTCCCGTCCTACATTTACGTCTGTCACTTTGATCTTTGCTGGTTTCCTGATAGAATTTTTTTTATTATTATTGTTAATAACGTTTATAATTACAATCCCAATCATGAGGAACCTTCAGTCCTCACAGAGCTCACGAGGGATCTCTCCTCACTTCACAGCAGATTGCCTGGAAATTGCTCTGCGGGCAGGTGAAAAATCGGAACGTTCATGTGTTCTCCCTGCCTTGGGTGCACAATAAATAAATCACCTCCAACGAGTAATGTATCACCAACTGCATGATCAGACACGGGGGAGGTGGGTGGAAGGAGGGGTGGCATGTCAGCGATGTGTAGGAAGCAGCTTTGGACTGTGAGCACAAACTCCCTGTGCCTACTGAAGGGACCGGCTATGAATCAGCCAAGGCTGTTGACTGAAGTCCTCGTCTTGAGGATTCAGACTTTGCAGAAGGTACGAGCTATTTTCTTGCTGCTTGAAACTTTGGGTTCGGTTGCCTGAGGACTCGGGAAGATTTGCTGTGACAATTTATGGCAGGTCATATTTTCCAGGTGTTCTTTACGACTTCAGAAGACCTTAGGGTACTGTGCACTGGAAATGGACCGCAACAACAGTGCAGGCTTTCGAGTGTGCAGAGCACAGCCCTGTTTTGGTGCAGGCTATTTGGACATATTCTGATATCCCTGAGCTGACTTTACACGAGCCAGCTTGCATATTGCTAAGTGTGAAACCATTAGTTCAGGACAGGAAAAACAACCAAGAAACTTGAAGCTTCAGGTCACTACGGTGCTAGCAGTACCCAAGCTGCTTCACGGGCAGCCCATGTACAGCCACGCATGTCCCTAGCAGTGCAGCCTGCTCACTACACAGCGTTGTCAAAAGCCAAACGTGGTGAAAGGTACCTGTTTAGTTTTCACTGGCCTTTTTTCCGCTTCAGGCTCAGTTCTGTTAAAGTAACTCAAGGAGCCTAATCAAATTTAAAGTCCCGAAGGACCAGGCTCCTTGAGAAATCACCATCTATCTCAAACCCCATCAAAACCCCTGAGACTGGTTACAGAGCTCTCCAAAACAGAGCTGCCAAATGAGAACAGCCTTTGGAAACAGCCTTGGCTGTGCTCGCTCCCAAACTGTGCTCAGGATCCCCTGGGAAACTACCCGTGGGCACGGCCAGCGCTTCACCAAGAGCCATTTGGAGGGTTGGAGAGCACCGCTGAGTGAATTACAGGGCCATAAATGTTGCCTGGGACTGTTTAACTCGCAAGTGCAGGCACTGACAGAGGATCTCCACGGAGGAGGTGTTAGGAATGCCCCATCCACAGGAAAGCGTGGATCAAGGCTGATTCCTTGCATGAGACACTGGAGAACCCAATCACGAAGCATAAATCCCCAGGAAATAGGCCTCATTAAATCTGTTGCTAACAGAATGACTTGTTTAGCTGATGGCACCTTATTTAGAATTCACTCCCACAAGCAACCCATTTCAGATATAATACAGCAACTTTCAGCCCTGGATGCCAGATGCATGTGTTGGTTTTTTTTTTAGCATCCGTTTAGCTGTTCATATTTTGTTCCCTAGTTTGTTTGTATTAGCTACCACCACGACTGGTGTTTCAGACATTATAATTATGTGCCTCTTTTATCGCCTAACATGTGAATCAGATGATTTATCATGTTTGCTGTTGCGGGCATGACTGAGAGCTCAGTCCATGACCTCCAGAGCTAAAGCCTGAAGATGTTAAGATCTTAGCTAGCTTGGGAAGTCTGCTCACCGGCAGCTGCAAAGTCTCATCTTCCGCAGCACAAACAGAGACAGAGGGCACATACTGACTATCTGGGTAGGGGATATCTGCAGACTGGCCTGCTGCAAGAATAAACAGCTTAAAACTGTATCAGTGCTGAGCAGAAGACCCTGAGGAGCTGGCAAGTTGAATGCCCAGGAGAACTCTGCAAATTGCGCGCGGCAGACTCTGTCTCGTGGGTACCGAAGGACGGAGCCTAACATTCCTGCTGCAATATTATTAACATCTAGTGTTTGTATTTCAGAGGCACCTAGTGACCCAAATCCAAGATTAAGCCACCATTTAACGACAAAAAAAAAAAAAAAAGAAAAATGAATACATGTGCACACTGTGAGTGTATTACATGCATACCTTCTTTCCAAGAAGAGAGAGAAAGACTACTTTTGAAGAAAACTATTTTTGCTTTTTTTTTGCCACAAAGACACTACTTGTTCCGAGAAAAGCAGCTTGAACGGAGCTTGCTTTCCTACAGATTCATGCCCCGTAGCCCTTGCCACGTAGCAGGCTCCATCCCACCTTGTTGGCTGCTTTCCCCTCACCAGGGCACCCTCCCTCTTCAGTGTCTTTGCTCCTGG
>JAWLRI010000885.1:809653-850923 GCA_034781795.1 Crypturellus tataupa
GCGCGCGGAGCAGCGGCGCTCGCCCCCTCCGCGCGCCGCCGGGGCGGGCGTGTGCGCGGGCGCGGGGGTGCCCGTGCGCGCTGCCCCGAGCTAACCGAGCCTCTCCGTGTGTGTGTGTGTGTCTGTCTGTGCCCGCGGCCCGCTCCGCACGCGCCCGCCACAATGCACCAGCCTGAGTCAGCCGCAGACGCTAGCGCGAGGAAGATGGCGCACCCGGCGATGTTTCCTCGAAGGGGCAGCAGCAGCAGCGGCGGCAGCGGCAGCGTCGCCGCTCCCAACGCGCCAGGTACGGCTGCCGGCAGCGCTGCCCTCGCCGCCGACGAGTATCAGCCGCCGCTGCTGGTGCAGCCGCTGCCGCCGTCTCCCGCGGCTCCGGCGTCGGCGCCACAGCCGACACCCCCTCCTCCACAAAGCCTGAACCTCCTCTCGCAGTCTCAGCTCCAGCCGCAGCCGCTGGCGCAGGCGGGAGCGCAAATGAAGAAGAAAAGTGGCTTCCAGATTACCAGCGTGACCCCCGCTCAGATATCGGCCAGCATGAGCTCTAACAACAGCATAGCCGAGGATACGGAAAGCTACGATGACCTGGATGAGTCCCACACGGAAGACCTGTCCTCTTCAGAAATCCTGGACGTTTCTTTATCCAGGGCCACTGACTTGGGAGAGCCGGAGCGCAGCTCCTCTGAAGAGACTTTAAATAACTTCCAAGAGGCAGAGACTCCTGGGGCTGTTTCTCCGAACCAGCCTCATCTTCCTCAGCAGCACCCTCCTCTGCCACATCACCCGCAGCAGAGTGTTGTGATCAATGGGAATGTTCACCCCCATCACGTTCACCACCACCACCATCTTCACCACCACCATCATGGACACCATCATCCATCGCATCCTGGGGTGGGCAGTGCACCGATTGCTGGCGGACCTCCCCCCAGCCCGTCATTTAGAAAACTCTCAACAACTGGAAGCTCTGACAATGTTATATCAACTGCACCGGTTTCTGCTGCATCATCCACTGGGTCCCCTGCATCTGTCATGTCTAATATCCGCACTACAAGTACTCCTGGCAATTTAGGTGTAAGTCCTGCTACTGGAACTAGTACCTTAAATAATATGAGTGCTGGTAGTTCTAGTGTGGCAAGCAGCATGCTTGGTACTATAAATCTAAGTAACATCCCAAGTACTGGTAATGTAAATGCTTTGTCTGGAACTAGCAGCAATGTTAATGTGAATATCTTGAGTGGTGTTGGCAATGGTACGAGTGCTTCCTCTAATGTCATTAACAATGTTACTAATCCAACTGCAGGAATGGCAGTGGGATCGAGCCAGCAGCAACCTGCAGCTGGCACGTCGAGGTTTAGAGTTGTAAAATTAGATTCTAGTTCTGAACCTTTCAAAAAAGGTAGATGGACATGCACTGAATTCTATGATAAAGAAAACACTGTTGCAGTTACAGAAGGAGTAGCAGTAAACAAAGCAGTAGAGACGATAAAACAAAACCCGCTTGAAGTGACTTCTGAAAGGGAGAGCACCAGTGGGAGTTCTGTTAGCAGCAATGTAAGCACACTGAGTCACTATACAGAAAGTGTGGGAAGCGGAGAAATGGGAGCACCTACCGTGGTGCAGCAGCAAGCGTTTCAAGGTGTGGGTCCGCAGCAGATGGATTTTAGCGGCGCTGCTCCTCCGGCAATCCCAGCATCCAGTTTACCGCAGAGCGTTTCTCAATCGCAGCTTGCACAAGTGCAGCTGCATTCTCAAGAAGTTGGCTATCCGCAGCAGAAGCCAGGGGTCCAGCCTCCTGCACAGGCCAGTCTAACCACTGTTGCTGGGGTTCAGCCAGCCCCGGTTAATATTCTAGGTGTTTCCCCGTCCCTGGGCCACCAGCAACCTGCCATTCAGAGCATGGCTCAGCAGCAGCTCCCGTACTCTCAGCCGGCGCAGCCCGTGCAGGCCCTGCCGGTTGTACAACCACCGCCGTTGCAGTACGGACAACAGCAGCAGCAGCAGCAAGCGGTTCCCGCGCAGATGGCGGCAGGCCACGTGAAACCGACGAACCAAAACTCCGTCGCAGGGCCTATGCCAGACTATATCCAGCATCAGCAGATCCTGCAGGGCCCTGCGCCCGCCCTGCAGCCCACTTCCGCAGCGGTGGGAGCGGGCACGCCGGTTCCCATCGTGCAGGCACCCAGCATGCAGCCCTCGGTGCCAGCGCACGCTGCCGCGGCCCCGGCTCCACCTGTGGCACACGCTCCGACGGCCATCCCGGGCGTGGGCGCCGGTGCTCCGATGCTCGGCGTCGGGCAGCAAGGAAGCGTGGCCGCTGTGGTGCAGCCGCCTGCTGCTGCCAACCAGATTCCACCCCCGGTGATGCCACCAGCGGCCGCTCCTCCATCTTCCCAAGTGGTGCAGCCTGTGCAGACAGGAATAATGCAGCAGGGATTGCAGGCTGGCGCTTCAGGCCTTCCTCAGCAAATGGTCATTGCTCAACAAAACACTCTGCTACCTGTTCAGCCGCAGGCCCAAGCCGTGGAGTCTGTAGTCCAAGGAATGCCCGGCCAGCAGCTGCCCGCCGTTAGCCCCATACCCTCTGCCAGCGCTGTTCCTGCGCCGAGCCAGGCGAGCTCCGCCGTGCCTCCTGGCATTCCTTCTGCATCCATAGGCCTGGGCCAGGCGCAGAGCATGGCGCAGGCACCGGCTGTGCAGAACGGGGGTCTGGCTCAAGGCGTCGGCCAGCCTGCCTTGCTATCCACGGGCATAGGTGTGCCGGTGGCACCGAGCATGGCGCAGCAGATCCCGCTCGGCTCAGGCCAGTTCCCGCCGCCGCCGGTAGCCCAGTCCATTGGGAGCCAGATGGAAGATGGCCGGCGTCCTACAGAGCCTTCCTTAGTTGGGTTACCTCAAGCTGCCGGTGGCGACAGCAGTGTTGGAGCAGCGGCTGTCTCGGAGGGCAGCGGTAGCAACGTGCCCTCCTCTGCTTCCCTGTTTCCTCTGAAGGTACTGCCATTGACAACACATCTTGTCGATGGTGAGGATGAGAGGTAAGATCGCCCGTAACTTTTTTTTTCAAAGATATCCTGTGCGATAGTTTGAGATGCCCTACCTTGCAGCTTTTACTACGGCTGTGCTGTGAGATGAAGCGCTGGCGTATTTTTGTTTAATTAAAATTTTTGTTTCTCCCGCCACAGTCCTCATAGGTATTTTAAGGTACTTGTTTTTTGTTTAAGGAGGGGTAGGCTGCATTGATTACCCTCTGGAACTGCTGCGTGGGCAAACTGTTTAACAGTCTATAACAATGTGTATATTGCCATTGTATAGAGCTAGACAAAAGATTACTGTGGAATGTGGGTATGCTGGTGGTTGCCGCTACATTATTTATTATACTGGAATAGTATTTATTCTCAAGTAGGGATTTTTTTTTCATGCAAGCCTAGACTTCATCCTGCCTTAGCTTACCTCTTCAAGTCTTGACCTTACTCAAGTTGAACCATCTGTGAGCCTGTGATGTGTATACATATATAGAGAAGAGCCTTTTCTCCTACAGCTAGGAGACGTTTTGGGCAAACGATCATAGTGGGAAAAGGGAGGTTCAGCAGCGCTGTTGTGGTGCTTTACATTGAGCTCTGGATACTTTTGGTCATGGTGGTTTTACCTTCCAATATCAGCGCACTGGGAGAGCAGCTCAGGCTGTGGAAGGGTGGTGAGCTTTGCGTCCAGGGTGCCCTTTCCGTGCAGCTGGAATAACAGGCAGGGCACGAACTCTCCCACCTTCGTGTTCGCAAATAAATGAGAACTGGTTGCTCTTAATAGGGTGTGCACACGCATTTGGATGTTGTGGTGCCTTTGACCATGCGTGCAAAGCAGCTGTGTCAGTTGCCAAAGCCTCCTATGTGTATAGGATAAAGTGCTCTTAGCAGTGCTTTGTATTTCTTTTTTATTTTTTGAAATACTAATTAAATCTGTAAATTTGCCTTATTCTACTGAGGACCTGTTGTGATGTGACACACACACACGCAAGATGAAGATTGTACTTCTTCTCCCAAATAACTTACTGCTCAAAAAAAACTGTGTTAATGGGAGCAGCAGGTAATTTAAGACAATTTATCTTGGAAGTGAAGGGAGAATAGAAAAGAGCAATGTAAAAGAAAATCTTGGTTTGAGGGAAGGCAACGAAATAAAGCAGTGAATGCTTTTCAAGGTGAGAAGGAATGTCATAGCAATGGAAAGGGAGGTATTTAATTGATCTTCTTAGTGCCATGGCTTTAAACAGGAATAAAAAAATAGTGGGCAAAGTTCGTGGGAGAGGTTGAGTTCTTAATATTGAAAACGCTAACTCTATCAGCAGTCTTTGATTATGCTGATCCTGAGGTGTTGACTGTCTTAGTGGCTTTCATCACTTCTTCCTGAGATGCCAGAGAGCTATAATGAGTAGCAGCTTGTCTTCCAGGAGTGCTAGAAGACAAGTCCCAACACTGTTTCATTTTGATTATGTTTTTAGTCAATAAGTATGTGAAGGTGGTAGAAGACAGATTGAAGTGTTAAAGCCCACAATGTCACCATAATGCTACTAATAGTTTTCTTGGAAGTTTGTTTTATTTACTTCAGTCTTTCTGAAATCAAACACGAATCTTCCTTTTCCTTAGGACTTTTTATAAATATATAAAAATCTTCCAAGGACTTCCAATTGAATAAGAGAATCATAAGCTTGTTGGTATTGAAAGTGTTTTGAGAAATCACATTCAGCATGTGACTCTACCCAGATTTTAAGAGCACATGTTGTGCCTGCTAGTTTTCACCAGAATACTCAAACCTCAGAGGGTAACAATAGCCAGAAATGCCTTCTTCCTCTGTTGTTTGGCTGGCCAAAGATCACATCCTTTCTTCTCCCATGCATGTTGTGTCTTTATTCTATCTGTCATCTCCAGGTAGACTTTACTTTTGTTTAGCTACAGTTGGGAAATCATTTAGATGCTTTATGTAGAGCAGGATATGACTCTGTACTGTTAAATGGAGCCTTTTTTTTTTCCCTTTTGTTGCAGTTGTGACAAACTTGTTTCTGTGTATAATGGGAGAGGCACCTTCTTTCTATGCGTCTTTCTGTAAAACAGAGGGAAAAAAAAAAAAAGGTGACATAACCATTTCCACCTCAGGGAATCTCATGTCAAGATGTTGTATGTTGTCCTTTTGGCTCTGGAATTATTTTTCGTCTGGGGCTTGGATCTTGCCGCTTCCTAAGTGTAGTGCACGATAAGCTGTTATTCTCTTATCTTTGTGCCATTGAAAGTCTCTGGTCAGAACTCTCTAGAGAATTTTTGGCTGTTTAAGTTGTTCTCTCCCTTGCAGGAGGTAGAGGGTAATATATTTATAAGTAGCTAAACATTTAAAGAGCAGATATGCCATAAATAAGCATACAAGTGAAATGAGGGTGAAATACACATGCATTTATTGTTTATAAGAGATATCAATATATCTGAAGTGATTCTAAACTTGGCTAGGGGAGAAGTAAGGAGAAAAAATGCAAGTGAAACAAGTGATGACATAATTGGGCTGGTGGAGAAGCTGTAAAATTCCATTTAGTGTGCCTTTGAAGAAACATCTGAGCCATGTAATATCATGTTTAGATTAACTCTCAGCTTTCATTAAATCCATATATAATTGTATAAAAAGACATGCCATCATCTTTAAGTCTTCAGTCCTGTCCCATTTTTTTGAATACCATTTGCAGTCCTTCCTATGTCTGTTACTAGGGCATTATGTCTTTCAAATGCAGACAGCATTGAGTGCATCTGCTTTGAAAGCAGGACCCATTTTTCCCCAAAACAAGTGAGTTTTTTAATCTCCAGTACAATTGGAAATACGAGATATTAAGAATGACCTGTTTGACATAATGTCCTGTGAAAGATTAATTTGAAAACTTCATTTGTTGAAGAGAAGATGCAAACAGGGCTATTACATTTTCTGTTTTGGAGACTAGTACTTCTAACTGCTATTCCTTTAACTTGTCAGATATGCCTTAGGTATTTAAATTTGGGAGACTCAACATCACTGTTAATATTTCAATCTTTATAAGTATAGGCTCTTTTTTTTTTTTTTTTTTTTTTTAGTTAGGTATTTCCCTCCCTTCCTTGAGTCATCATATGAATTTTTTCATTTAAAAACCTGATTTTCATATAAGTACTTCCTTAGAGTTATGTCTGTTACTTCAATTTATGCATTCAGTTATTGAGATCTTGTAAAAATAAAATATTTATAAGTATATTAAATAGGATATTTTGAATCTTTAGCTATGGCAAGCATTGCATTCTTTTGTAAATTTATATTTCATATTGCAAAGTTGGTTTTATATCGTTTTTGGACAATGATTCTCCAGATTCTACAGATATTCTGAAGAAGAATTTGTTCAGATAACAAACAATTCTTAAATTACCTGTGAAATCTTAAAGACAGTAAAATACATGGATTTTATTCTAATAGGGTTGCTGTAAGTGAACATAAAAACCAATTTCATTGCAAATTTCATATACCATTACTCAAAACCAGATTTTATAAATGAAAGAGGAGAAAGCTAACAACTTAGGGAAACATGATAAACCAGTAAAAAAGATGTGGGATTTTGAAATATTTATTGTCTTACAATTTATAATAAATATTTCTTTTCAAAGAGAAAAAAGATATAAAAATCTCCATATTGCTGGACAGACATATAAAATACCCTGAAGGTCATATTTTATGTATAACATGTATATTTTGTCTTCTTACTAAATTTATGGAAAACCTTGGACGATTAAAGCTGAACATGTGAATTGCAATACTTTCAAACAGGCTTTTAAGAATGTCTAGAAGTACACTTAACTGGTAGGTTTTTGTAAGAGAGCACATTCAGGAAATTGGGTAAATTATCATAGGTATAATGTATGCAGATCTTTTAGGTATAAATAAAACTTTTTCTTGTTATAGATGTAGGTTAGTATTTGTTGATGTTTATAAGCAGTAGTGAATTAATATGTGCAAGTAGAACCTTAAGTTTCAATTACTTTCTATTTTTGTGATAACAATTTTGCAAGCTTTCCTTTTTGTTCGGTGGGTTGTTTCGGAGTTTATGTGGACTTGCGGATTTTATGATTTGCCGTGTATTTGGGAAAAAGAACAAAGGTACTTGCAGTACTTTGCAGCAGGGGTTTACGTGGATTTATGGTAGTGTCTGTTTGTTGCAGTGTTAGTTCCCAAAGTGGCAGTGTTGCTGTCTTCCAGTCACTTTGCAGACTTGCCACCAGTTTGAAAATCACAGCACTTGATTTCCAGATTTTTTTTTAAGTCTGTATCTTCAATTTGACCATTTCTGGAACTTGAAAAGCATTTGTCCTCAATAATAGTAGATCATATAAGTGAATAGAGATAGCACTTTGAAGAAAATGTGGTTGCTGTTGTGTCATGCTGCCAAGTTTAGCTTCTCACTTTATCTGCTGGAATAAAATACCCCCTTTGGCAGAAAGGACTTGTGTTAGTTCTATAACTAAAGGAGAATAAAGAGGAGTTTAGAGTGTGCGTTTTATCTGTCTACTGGCCAGTTATGGTTGAAAGAAATAGTTGCTCTGCTATATATTTTTACAGCGGTTTTGATTCACTATGACTCTTGTGGATTGGCTTCTGCAATGGTGGACACTAGTCATCTCCAATGAGCACAATTTTCAGGGTATGTAACATCATCTTCCTTGTGTGGCTGCAGTAAGGGTGAAGTGGGGAGCGTAACAGGCAGGAGGGATGACGCCTGTTTGGATGGGTTTTTCTCTTGGCATTCTGCGCACATCTCTGTCTGGTACCTTTCATACCTCCGATTGCTACAGCGCAGTGATTTAGGCAATACTACACTAATGCTAACTGATAGGCTAGTGAAGCTACCAAAAAGAAAAGAAAAAAGAAAAAAAAAGGGGCAGGGGGGAAAGGAAAGCCATTATGCTCTGGCTTGGTTAAGCCTAAGTAAAAAGATGCACGACTTGACTGCTATAGTTTTATAGAACCACCATGCAAGTGCCTCATAGAATGTAACTCAAAATATGAGCTGGATGGGGACAGGCTAAAATGGCTTAGGAAGTAGATCAAGTTGTGAACTTTATGTTCTAGCATAGTATTATGAAAGGAAATAATGGCCACAAGTATCAGCGCAGTAATAATAAGCAGATTCTTTATGTGACCCTTCTTGGAGTAATATGAAGTAAAAATAAACCATGCTATGTGTAATATGCATTATACATTTATGAATAACTTTAAGTGGGCCTATACTTTAGTGCTCTTTAGACATCTAAGACTATACCATTAAACACAAGCATGTTGAACATCATGTTAAGCAGGGACTGCAGGTAGGAGATAGTGATTATTCAGTAAATTGTTTTGTGGTAACTGTCACTAAATAGAGAATTGCTTTATTCTTAGTGTAGCTGTACAAGAAACTGTAGTCTAAAGCTAGGATGGGAAAGAGTCACTGGAGAAGTGAGGGGAGATTCTCCCTGCTCTCTGAATGTTTGCAAGCAGCCTAAAACAGAGTTATGAATTACGTGGTGAAGGTGCTCTGAAATGTGTGTGACAAAATGGGGCAGCTAATGGTCATTCTGGCTTGCATATATTACTCCATAACAACTTAACTCTTGGTCCATCTTTACAATCTGCCAGCAGCTGTAATTGTGCTGCAGTCTGTGGTGCAGAAACCCTCATCTGCTCATTTTGTGCGAGCCAACAAACACCCGTTACACATTATCAGTGTTCGAAGCAGAATTTTGTTTGTGGTTAGTTATATGCAAAAGCCTCCATCTTTTACTCAAGCTGGAGAGATTTTTCTGGGAGTGAAATCAAGGTTACAGAATTCGAAAGGCAAGGGTTGTAAAAATCCTTTATGTTCAAATGTTGAAGATGCAATACTGGATATTTTATCATTGTTAATTTAAGGGCTAGCTGACCTGCTAGTGCCTCCTAAATGAGGATTTCTGATTTGGTGCCGTGCAGAGCTTGATGTTATTCATAATGTACAAATATAACATTACATTTTAACTGAACTTACCATTTTTATGAAAATATTTACACTTTCAAAGTAAAATCACAAATGCATGTTTAGGTAGACTAGAACAGTGCCAGTAAACTTCTAGCATATTCCCTTGAGCCAGCAATTCTTGTTATAACACTTAAAATATTTTTGGGGTATTTAATTATTTTTATAATTCAGAGGTAACTTGAGAATTTTTCTACTTCTAACTTAGATTTACTGGTTGTGACATCATCAAAGTAGTTTTCATACTGTTGGTAGCAACTTTTTTTTTTTTTGGGGGGGAATTACTAGTTAATCTACCATAGTTTTCAAAATTGGAGAAAGTTTCTGCTGATACTAAAAATCTAAAGTAATGACTGCATTCTTCTTTTTGGGGGGGAGAGGGAGGGATTTAAATTGGTCTATGTAAACTTTGCAGTGAGTTCCTGCATATAAATATTGCTCTATTTATATGTAGGGAGTCAAGTTCTTGCCACAGAGCTGAGTATGTAAAATATATGTTTAGGATTTTCCAAAATTTGAGGATTTAGGCCAGTCTGAGATGTTGTTGTTTTTTTTTCCTTTCCTGCTTAAGTAAATGCTTATTCTTCTGCTTTCATAAGGTGCACAGCATCAGGAAAGCTTCCCCTATTGAGTATTTTTGATAATCGAGATGCAGATTTAAATGTTGTTACTATTCAGACTTGAAGTTGTTGTTCCAGTCTGTATTCCTTGCAGTGCAGGGCTAGTATTACTCCAGAGTCAAGGTGTCATTTTTCTATGTTCAGCATAGAGCTGCTTCTTAAACAAATTAGCCATTATTATTAATCTTCATTGCTGGTGTTACAGTTTTATTGGTGAACTGAAATGAGGCCAGAGTATTGAAAGTACTTAAGAACAGAGCAGGAAGTAGCAGAGTTCAAGGTTTTTGATCTTTAAGGATTAGAATTTTAACACCTTTCTAAAACTGACTGTAATCCTTGGAGTGCAACAAATGCAGTAACCACATATGTTGAGTTTTTTTTTTTTTTTTTTTTTTTTTTTTTTCTCGAGAAAACTGAGAACTGTGGGGTTCAAATTAAAATTAAAATTTGAAGGGTATTCTTGTAATCTGACTATATATTTTTGAATGACCTGTTCTTCGGAATATAGTGGAGGAGTATGGAGTTGTAGTTGGCTAAAACGAACACCAGAAGATCTTCTGTGAGTTTAGACTTAACTGAGAGATACAGATGGGCCCACAGTCTGCTCAAAGGATGCAGGCAGGATTTCCAGTAAGGTAGAATTTAGATAGCAACTGGAAGCTGTTTGCAGACTGTTTCCTAACCTGCTGCTGCTAGGTTTTCTACTGAGCTGGGCAAGCTGTTTTAGTTTGTGCAGTAGCGAAGTACTTTTTCAATCTTCTGTTTCTCTGTTGTTTAATTTGTGCAGATATCCAGCAAGAGCTTCACAGGACTCTCATTTCTTTACGTATAATGAAGAATTTGAACTTCTGTATCTGTTGCTTAAGTAACAGTATCAAGGTGCTGTGCTAAGAATTAGAGACAGTACTTACACAAGCTGAAAACAAAGAAGTGTTTGTGTGTGTTTAATAATAGCTATTTATACTACTGTACTACAGTATACTTCTTAAAGGTAGAGTATGCAGGTGTGATACCAATAGCACTTTGTGTCAAAATCATGTGCTCACCTCAGTTTCCTGAGCTCAGCTCGTTCCTGTAAGATCAGGAGGGACCAACCAAATGTAATTTACGATGATTTTTTGCCAACATTGCTGACTTTTTATTTGTAGACTGATCTATTGGTCAGTAAAAGTAACAGAAATAATTCTTGCTAGCCGTATTAATCGTCTGTGCTAATGTATCTAGTCCTATCTAATGGTAGCGTAAGCATCTGAACTTGTTATCTATGGTGAGTGTCTTGTGCTCAGCTTAGAAATGACATTTTTCCTTTAAGTGGTTGTAAATGTATGAGATAGAAATATCTTTGAATATTTTTGCTGTAACTTTGAAGTCCAGCTGCACAGTGTAGAGGGATGAAATCCCTGTCAAGATGAGAGAGAACTTAAACTCCTTTTAAGCTTCCTCTGACCTTCATTTCACCCAACTCTGTCACAGTTGTGTACGGGTGAAAGAGAAATGGTGACTGGCAGTCATAACTTTTATAAAAGAACTGAAGAAACAAAGACAAGAAGTAACCATATTAATTTTGTGTTTCTAAATACACAGCACTATTGCAATTACGTTCTTAGGAAGTCATTTAAAGAAATGGATGTAAGATTGCTTACATGTTTTCAGTATTAATTTCTGTGCATGAACTATGGCCAAACTACTGAAGAAAGACATTTGTCTTAGGCTACTTCAAAATGTTGCATCTCAGAGCATCTCAAAATGTAGCCCAATTAACTTCCATGGATTTTGTGAAAGATTGCTTTCAGCTTGGTAGTTCTTACCCGGCAAACAGTGGTAGGCTGTTGTCTTAATAATCATTTCTGTTGATGGTTGTATTGTTTTCTCCTAAATGTATTTGTGCTAGGCTTAAAAAAGACAAAATAATTGTGAAGCTAAGTCTGGGGAAATATTTTCTGTCTTCCATTTCTTTGTTTCAAATTCTTGCATACAGGATTGGGAGAAGTGGAGCTAGTTTATAGTTTGAATATGGTATCTAAGAAGCGTTACCAATGTTATAAATGTGCTTTAGTCAGACCACTACAGACAGGAACCATATTGTAATACACAGCTGTTTTTTATTGCAGAGTCCAAATTCTATTCATTTTGGTCCTTAGAACTGCATCGCCTAAAATTTGAAAAATCATGTTTCAGATTGGCCTATGTGTATATAACAAAGTCTAATAATGTGTTTCTGTAGCTTGTGGGAAGGTTGGATACTTCTTTGAGGAAGTCTCGTCTGTGGAATGTCTTAATTATTGCTGCAATATCTTAATTATTACCTTCATATCGAGCCTGACAGAAGCAGAGTGCCCTCCTTTGGTCCTGAGTTTCCTGCAGGTCCTTGCAGCAGTGCCTGCCTTGCAGAAGGACTCCGGTTCTTTGATGTAGTCGTGTGTTGAAACTTGTGGCACTAAGTGCCATGTTTCCTTGATGTCACTCGCAATTTAGGATTCTTACAAACTCAAAGGAATAAGCTCTGAATATTTCTGGCATCTGTGAAGGAAGGATTTTATAGTAGTGGTTAGTTTTATAATCAGCAGTATTATTTTTGTTATAATCTATTCATGAACAACCTTGATCTGGCTTTAACCTGAAATATCTACTGCCCTATTTAACTCAACTTTGGGGGAAACTTTTGGGTTTAAAATTCAGTATGCTACCTTATCTGTATATGTGCACATGTGTATGGGAATATTTAAAGTTTTATTATTTATTATTGACTTGCAAGGAGCAATTGCTGCTCTTACGGTTTCATTTATACATTATACAAAGTAAAACTGAATGAAAATAAAATAAAAGGAACCATGAGTTAATGATTGCATACTTTAAGTACTTGTTAAATAATTTACTGTACTACTCGGATGAATTCAAGGTATAAATGTACCTCTTTAATCTACTGAATGAGGTTATTATGCTAAGAATGGATCAGTGTGTGTTGCCCTGCCAAGTGTTTCTTTAGGAGGCCTAATATCCTAAATTGGGTGAAATGGCAAGTTATGAATAAGTGTTTAGGGAATGGTGCAAGAAGTGCGTGTGCCTCCTTGTCCTTGTCTTTCTTTCCAACTTTGTAAGCCTGTTTACAGTCCTGTAATTCCTTGCAAAAGAGAGGAGTTCCTCAGCATGGACTTGATTGGAGAGGGAAGAGGGAGGAAAGAAGGCGTGGAATATTTGTGTGATGGTGGGTTTTTTTTTTTTCTTCCTTTTTAGTGGGAAAGGGGTATATGAGCATTTTTAAGCATTTTTTGTGTGTGAAATGGCATTTGGCTTATGTGTGTTTGAACTAACTATATGCAGTTGTTGGCAATGTAGCTTCTTATTATTTGTGTGGTAGTGGCTAAAAGAGCTAGTCAGAAATTGGGGCTCCACTTTGCTGGCTGCTCTATAACAAAGAGCAGGAAATATGATCTGTCTTCAAAGGGACTTGCTGTCTCCAGTGCATGTTAGTTCTGAATTGATTTAGGCACGAGACACTTCAGAGTAGGCAAAATCCTAAATGTTTTGATGAACTGTGGGGAGGAGAAAAAAAAAAAAAAAAAAAAAAACTGTAGCAAAGCCAGCTAATCTGAGTATTCCTGTGGAGATGCATTTGATTAATAAGGAAGGACACAGTCTCTGGAAAACTACTGCACTCGAACTTAATTATTTGTTTGAGCTTCCATTTTTGTCATGATCAGGGCATGCTTTAGCTTCTGTAAGGTTTTACTGTCTCTGCTTTTTGGATGTATATATGTGTCTATCTGTGGTGCTGCTTGCTTATGGTGGAGCACAGAGCTGTCATTGAACAGTCGTCTTACTGCGTTGGAAGTGATCATGTAAATGGAAGAAGGACCTGCAGGGGAGGAGATTTTCAGCTTCTAGAAGAGTACTGTAATCTGAAGCGGAGGAAAAATAAACACAAGCATGCTGTAGCAAACAGTTGTGACTAGCAGTAGTTGTCTTCACTTTTTGCATTTGACAGACTCTCAGAATACAATCTTTGAGAATCTTTAATGTGTACTTTTTTTTTTGTGACTATGAAGATGTTTTGTCTGAAAGTATTGCTGAAGCAAATTTCAATTTGTTTTTTATACAATGTTTGAATTTTGCAAGGAACATAGAACAACTTCAGCGTGTGATCATATGTATCTTCGTGCAGAAAATTCATAAAATTGCCTTGAGATTTACTGACCCAAAAAGTGTTTAAGAAAAATGTACCACCTGATCCCTGGATCTGTTAATTGAAAGCACTTAAGGAAATGGGATGAAAAACAAACAGTTTTAAAGTATGCAACAAGAAGTAAATTTATGATTTAGTTATCATTTATTCAATGACAGACTGTGCACATGCCATTCAATTTTAAACTAGAGAATCAAGACACATCAGTGCAGGATCCTAACAGTTACTTGAAATGCAAACCCTCTTTTTTTTTTTTTTTTTCTTTTCCTTCTTTGACTTTTAAAAATGTTGTAGTTGAATGAAATTGAGGATTGAGAATTTTATAAAAAGAACCTATAGAGTTGCTATCACATAGCTTTAGAACAGATGTGTCTTCTGGTAGGAACTGCACATGCTCTCTGGGACTTAGGAGGAAAGTTAATCGTTTCTGGCTTAAGACTATAGTCTTAGGCTGTATAGATAAATCTCCCTGTGATTTTTGTTTCTTTGGTTGTTAGGACAGTCAGTCACACAGATAGTATCACTATAATAATATTGCAATGTAGCTTTGCAGAATTTGGCATAGACAACTTGGCAACGTCAGGTCTGTGTTGTTCAAAATTTTGCAAGGGTAGCTCCTTCGTTATTCTGTAGTAATTTGTAGAACTCTTTGGGTATATGCAAGAACTTCTTAAACCATTCCACTTTTTCTAAAATCTTTTGCTTTCTTGGATTCTCTTCTTATTGCCAAATTATAAATCTTCATTTTATTCTCTGCAAGGATATCAGGATGGGCAAAGAGTTCCTGGTAAAGCAGATCTGGATTCTGTTCTTTCCAAAAGCTAATTTGTTCTAGTACTTTTTAAATTCAGAGATTTTACTGTCTGTACTTCAGGATAAACTTGCTGTATGAATGTGAAAACTAACTTTCACATATCTTTTCTGCAGTATTTATCTAATGCTTCTTCCAGTGTGGCTGACGAGTACTGGATGTTTCAATTTGTGCCTATCAGTTGCATGTTTTCTGCCACTGATCTTTGCATTTCTAAAAAAGATGCAAGATAAAAGAAATAAGTGCTTCTAAATGATGAAGCTGCTGGAAATAGCTGTTTTGATGCTTGTAGAAGAGTTAAACAAAGTAACTACTTGGTTGGTAGTTAAATCTGGCTTAAGTGACCACAAAGAAAATATACCAAACAATATTACTGGTAGAAGTAGTTTTATGTCTTTTTTATTGGAAGAAAATCCAAACACATCTGATTTTTGGTAATGTCTGTCAGTGAACTTTTGTGCAATGTTCTGTAGGTAATAAAACAAAGGCTTGTTGTAATCTCAAACTGCTAAGAAATGGTCAGTTTGAAATGCAGTAGCTGAAGAGAGATTTGCAATTCTCTTCTGGTGAAGTGAACAGTTTTCTCTGTAATATTTTGATGTTAGTGGGCAGAACTAAGATTACATAGGTAGAAAGCATCAGAACTAAGACTGACTCCTAAATGTTGACTTTTCAGAAAACCAGTCTACAAAAATTATGTTAAAACATGAGGCAGCAGACATCTAAAGCTCCATGATGACTACTGCTCACCTGGTAGCTTGGCTTTCAGGGGGACAGGCCTGTGTTAATTCATCTGAGTAACTGTTAAGCAGAGGGCCTCTGAAGAGAGGAGCAGCAATTGCCATGTGACAAATTTATTTTTGTGAATGGCAGAAAGAGATGGAGCTTGAAAATCTTGAGTTCCAACTGGTTTTGTGATACAGTTCATGCTGCAGAGATTTCTGAGTCATTGGCCTTCTGCAGAAGAGACAGCTAGAAAAATATGAGCACTTTCCCTAAGAGCATCTTTGAAGGTACGGAAGAGTTTATTTTTTTTCTACCTCCCCCCTGCTTTTAGCTGTGGGGAGAAGTGACATGTGGTGAAGCCTTGGCGAGATGGAATTGGTATGGCCTTGGTGGTATGATTGATTTTTGTGAAGGTACCATGTCTCAGTCACCTTATTTTAATTCTGGAATAGAATCTTGTTGTTTTTCCTTCTGAGTTGGGTCATGGGCTTGTCTGTTTGTCCAGTTCATTTAGAATCTCCCATTCTCTGCTTGAGAACATGTGATGGAAAAAGCATACTTTGCCTCAGGAAGACTAGACCATTGGTGAATCTTTGCAGGAACAACAAAAGTAGGTAAGAGGGAGCATAATATGCAAAATTAACCAAGTGCTACGTTTGCCTGTTCCTAGGTCATCTCTTCAGACTGTGAAAGGGCTGCCTCTTGTTTTATTTTTCCCTCATGTCTTGTCCTGGAGAGTCACTTTTTTTTGGCCAGGAGTCTTTTGCCTTGTCCTCTTGGGCTGGGTTGTGCTGCTTGTCCTGTTTGGTGTCCACAGGAAGCAGAGTCACTGCTAAGGCAGATGGTTTTCCTTGTGTCTAGCAGTCACAGACACATTCCCCAAGTAACAGTGGAGCATGTTACCTGGTTGCATTTCCTTTCTGTTTTTCCAGTCTTAACCAATATTATCTTGGCTGGGATTAGTATGTCCAGTTTAGACTTCTGGTTCTACTGCACAAGTGTATCAAAATGATCGGTTGGTTCTGGTATGGACAAATGCAAAACCCTGAATGGCCGTGTTGTAACGTAAGCCAGTGTTTGAATTTGAGCCTTGGAAAATGTAACGCTGCTTGAATTAAGCCTTACTGAATCACTGAAGGCTTTACTAGAATGCTTCAGAATAAGATTTTTTTTTTTTTTTAATGACTAAGTATAGTGTACAGGGATTAGAAGGAATTTAAAATGAAATAATAAAGTATTTCCTAAAACAAGAAAAACAAATTTATATAGCTGAATGGTGTAAATGTAAATCAGACCTACTTGAGACAATGACTCATAAGGAACCTAAAGCTACGCTATAGTTCTTTCTTCTCCTCCTCCTCCCCCCTCTCTTTTTAACTTATTCCAATTGAAAAGTAGCTTAGAGCCAGATTTGACCCTTCATATGTGCTCTCAGATAACGTGGGAACAAGATAACACCAGTAAAATTAAAACTTGGCTCATACCAGCTGACAAAGAAATTCTGATAAGATGGGGTTTGCCTCTTGAACTTGTCTCAAGATACTGTAGAGACTAAGAAGTTAGTATTTAAAGAAAAAGGTGTGTGTTTATGTATGTGGGTTTATTTAATGAAGAACACGAAGTACTTGAGGAAAGGTGAATGACTCTTGGATTCAGTTTTTAGAGCTGCTTCTAGTTAATCAAACAAATGCATCTTCCTGAGACGGGTTTCCCATAGTTATCTTCTGCAGTGACTTTGTTCTGAAGTATCTGGTGCCATTGAAGACAGGGAAATTCCTACGTACCTGCTTCTTCCAGACTAGGATTCCTCATTTATTTTAGCCTTATTGGAAACAATGCCAAGGTAGAAGAGAGAACTAATGGAGCCATTGGAGGAGCAGAAGTGCACAAGTGGATTTGACACTTGATTGCTTACAGAAATTGTGAACAATCGGAATGGATCATGTGGCTGCTAGAATTTTGCTATAGGGGTTGCAATGATGTGTTGCTGATCTTATGAAGAACCAAGTTTAAGGTTGTTGCATCTTTAAGGTGAAGAGACAGCAGCTACGATGCTCTTTCAAAGTGTAGTTAGAAAATTAAGACATGTCATATAAGCAAAACCAAGACATATTAACAATAAGAGCTCATTCACAATCATTATTTTTTCAGGAAGCTGTTCTCGTGCTTTAAAAATGTAATGGTCAGCAGAGCAAGGCTTAAAATAGCACTTTGGATGCTACAGCAGTGACATTAGAGCCCTACTGGCAAACATCCAAGAGGCCTGTAAAAGAAGAGGAGAAATACTTTAAACTATAGTACTAAAGTAAAATACTTTAAGCTATAGTAAGTTAAGCTTCAAAAGACAGTTTCAGACTTTTTTTTTAACTTTAAAAAAATAGTCTATTCAACAAAGATTTGACAGAGCTTGAAATCTTGAGGAGTCACTTCATTAAAAATGACTGGTGGTTGCTATCTTCTACTGAGATGTCCCCTCTAAAGCTCCTGTGAGTAACTCCATTAGCTGCTGCTAATGAGAAAGGGGGTGGTAGCAAGCATTTAAAATCATCGTATCCTCCATGTCATAGCTGTCTGCAAGGGACTCTTGAGGCCTTTGAGATGTGAAATGTTTCCCTTGCTTCTCCTCCCAATTCTGTCAGGTAAATGCTGTTATCAAAATCACTCTGAGCTGTCTTTTACAGTTAGAAGATAAAAAGGCAGTTTCACTGGATACATGACTGTAAGGTCAGTTTTGAAGCCAGAGCACTAATGCTTGTTTTGAAGAATGATGTTAAGATTCTGGGAGATTTGGAATAATTTCTTCAATGCTTTCAGTTGGAGCATTTTTATGTCCATTTACACACACAAAAAAATCAAAGTTGTTGTTTTCATGTATGCTTTATTCTAGTGCATAATGCTGGGGAGGAATTTGACTTTCAGCTACTTGTTTCCTTTAGGTTTTTAGTGACCTGTAACACATTTGCAGATCTGCTGAGCATCTGATAATTCAGCAATTCTAGAAATTCGGAAGCCCTGAAAAATGCGCTTCAGAAATTAGTAGTAGTAATCTCTTTAGTTCCTTTGTGATTTTTTTTTTTTATTTAGAGTGTCTAGTTTGACATGTTGAAAATAGTGTTATTTTCATTGTGTTGTATTTCTGCTTTTACCTATCTGACAATAGACTATTTATGCAGTTAAGTACAATGTACATACATACCTTGTCCAGTCATCCTGTGGAAAAACATGTTTTGCTTAATGGATTTGTGTTTGGAAAAGATGTTCATATGCTACCTAAAGAGTATTGTTGTAGGAAAGACTTCAGTTAAAGCTTGGGTTAAGAAAACTCCTAAGTATCATATCTATTTTCTTTGTTTGTAGCTATCAGATAAATATTCCTATCGTATTTGATTTATAGCATCCCATTCCAGGAATCGTGACCTAGAAACTGGAGGAGCTTGTAGAGTTTTCAGGAGGTGTGCTTGGCATTCGGAGAAGGAAGATAAGGCTTTAAAAAGAAGTTATTTATTTATTTATTTATTTATTTATTTTGAGGGGAGGAAGAGGTAGTTATACAAACAAAAATGTATTATGTCACAAGTTGGTGGTAAAATGAATAATAAGTTTAGAAATGCGGAAAGACCTGTAAAAAGACCCTTATATATATTTTATATGTGTGTGTGTGTACACACACATATGTGTGTGTATACATATACGCACACACATATGTGTGTATATATATGTGTGTTTGTGTGTGTGTATGTGTGTGTATATATACATATATATATATATGAATAAATAGACCAGGAAAAATGTTCTAAATTAATCCCAATTAATAAAGACAAAAAAGTACTTTGCATTTATTACCTAGAAAATGTTAAGATATCTGGATGTTATGTGTGAGTGGCAATAATAGGTAATATTGGAGGAAATTGTTTGGCTTAAAATAGTGAAGTGAAAGCATTAAATAATAAGCTGTGGCATTTTAATCTATGTATAGGGCCAGTTAGCAAAAGTGTTCTTGGCAAAACAGTAAAGTTGCAACGTTTACATGTTGGCATGTAAACTCCTTTACCTGATCCAGAATTCCTGTGTACCTTGTGCTAACCTTTTTCCAAAGCCTTGATGAAGCGTTGTGAATGTATGATTAGAAAGTGCTGTGTACCACTAAAAATAGGATTAGCTGCCTGAGTGTATTGTAGTTAAACGTTGACTGCTGTTCTTAAAACTAAATTTATTTAGCTATTCCTCGTTGTGGGTGGTCTGCATATGAAATCTGCATTGTATTATTGTGTAGATTCTGCCAGGGAAGCTTCATTCAGGCCTTTCCTAACCATGGGCTCTTTAAATTGTGATACTAGAATGTAAAAAACCCTCAAGGGTTTGTGCAAAGAGGAGAGAAATTATAGATTAAGTAGCTTAAGTCCTCTCTATATACACATGTACATAGATAAAACGTGTTTTAGTTGATTGTTCAGTTTTGCTAAATGTATTTTCTATGACTTTAATTGAAGATGATGTTTTAAAATGCTTAAGTTTTGGCTCCTTCGGCAAATGGGCCTGACAGGATTGCGTATGGGTGTGCACATACCGTGTTGTACCTATCCTGTGGTTACCTCTGCATCTCTGTAGTCAGAAAACTGACAGCTTTCTAAATGCTGGAATGAGTGTAAACAAATTGCTCCAATTCCAGCAACAACACTGGAAATTGCTCTTTTTTAGTAGAAGACCTAACTTGGAAAGTTGCATCTGGTGCCTTTCAGCCTTCAAAACAATGGTAGAAAAGAATAATAGTAAAACTTTTACCATTTCATTTTGAAATATTGGATGGTCTTTATTTAATAATTATGTCTATACTATTGTGAAGTGCTTGGAGAAAGCTGTTCTGGAATATCTGTGGACATGTAATGTCTAAATTTAAGAGGACTTGTAGACCCAGAATGGCATGAAGGAGGGAGAAGCAGTTCTGAGAAATTCTGGTCAAGAGGAGGGTTGTTTTGTTGATGCTTCCAGATGAGTTTGAGTGCAATGTCGTCAAACTTCAAATTTAAAACCGCATTTCAAGCTGGCATGCTTGGTCAGTAATTTAAATTGTCTTTTTTTTAGAGGCATTTTCCTCATTGCTGACTGGATTTCCCCTCAACCCCCTAAAATGATGAGCTTCAAACTTCTCTTTTTTATCTCCAGCAAAAGCGTCTGTTACCCAGGGATATTTTTTCAGCCATATTTACATGAAGCTTGCAATATTGGTTAAAAGGCTATGGGAATGCATGAGTTGTTACTACTGCAAGTTGAGAATTTAAAGTGAGGTGCTCCTGCCAAACTTGTTAAAGTCGTTAGGGTCCAACATAGAGCAACTAACGTGATCAAGGGATTGGAGCATCTATCGTATGAGGAAACACTAAGTGAGCTGGGCCTGTTTAGTCTGGAGAAGATTGAGAGTTCCATATGAGGAAGAACTTTCCTGTGAGGGTGACAGAGCCCTGGCACAGGCTGCCCGGAGAGGTTGTGGTGTCTCCTTCTCTGGAGATCTTCCGAGAGCCGCTTGGATGCCACCCTGTGCTACATGCTCTAAGTGTCCCTGCTGGAGCAGGGGGGTTGGACTAGATCCCAAAGGTCCCTTCCAACCTCAACCATTCTGTGATTAGAAAGAAAGTGTGCATTTTGATTTGAAAGAAACAATTGAGAAATGATCAGGTATGTGTAATTAGGGGCTTCTAATTCGGGGCTGAGACTAAAGGAAGAAAATTATGAAAGATTTGCTAAATTTCTGTATTTAAATATTTTGGCTTGGTTAATTTGTATGTCTTGCATCCTTCTTCCTGCCATTAAAGAACTGTGGTACTACTTTGGTGTTTTACTTTTTCTTTAGGCTGTGTCGAGTGAGGATGAAGGGAAAACCCAGCACAGGAAAAGATGAGGGAGGCAGAATAGTACATAATTCTGGCTATGTAAATTTTATTGAAATTGGTAACTCCTATGTCAATATTTTGATGCAAAGATGAATAGAAACACTCGTTTGTTACGTAGCTCTCAACCAGAACCTTGTTATTCTTTCAAGTATTTGACTTCTTTCAAAATGTAAACTCTGGCAATACCCAGCAGTCTGGAAGCTCTCAAATGGAAAAAGGTGGAAGTGCACAACAGAAGAGTGATTTCTGTGAACTGCATTTATTAATAAAATGTATTATTCATCCAGGATGAGACTGCAACAAATACTTTTGCACTGTTTGAGCTTTACATGGAAAATAGGAACTTTTTTGAGGACTGTGGAACCTGATTCAGGTACTTGTGTAACACTGTTTTTCTATTTTGGTTCTGATCATCTGATCCCTGCTATGTTATTAAAAGCTTTCCAGTTCTTGCACAAAAGGACCTTATGCTGCATTCCAGGATCAAAACAAGCTGTTAAATTCTTCTGTTTGTGCTAACACTCTATTTGTCCTCTAAAGGTTAATATAATCAGTTTAAATAATTAGCTTTCTAATAGAAAGCCTGCTTAATAATTAAAAAAATCCCAACACCTGAGGTTTAATGCACAAAAGCTTAATTTGGAGGAGAGTTCAAACAAATCTCTTGCTTAACTTTTTAGCTGATACTTGATTATTATTGCAATCCTATACAAATCTAGGATCTATGATTTGTGATATAGCTGTATTGCTGTAATGCATCTAGGTAGGTGTAATGCCAAAGCATTCTGATAAGTGCTTATTACTTCTAGAGACTTGGAGTCCAGTTCCCTCTGATGAAGAGTTGCTATAGCTGTGGTATTTTTTTCTACCAGAATTTCTTCTTAACTATCTAAAATTTTATTATTATTTTATATTGTAACTACTTAATTGTATGTTTCTGCTTTTGAGAAACAAACTCTTAGCAGAAGGCAGAGAAAAGTGAATGGCAGTAGTTTCATATTGACTTGATTCCATTTGTTCTCTGAATCTCTTACCTAGCTCTTACTGGTTCATATCTGGAGGAGGCAAATTAAGCTTTGTTGTTATTTGGGAATGGACCCTCCTGTGTCTCTATTTCTGTATAGAGAAAAGAACCAAATCTGTTGCTAGTTTGGATTTTATGGGGAGCATGAGGTGGAAAAGCAATCAAGCCTTCCTATTTTCCACCTTAAAAGAAAAAGGGTGGGCTCTCTTTGTTAATCGTACAGTTCAGTGTAAAACAGAAGAGCATTTGAATGTTGTAGACTGAATCGCTTATAATGTCACTCATTATATAGCCTGTTTCTCTTCCTCTAGCATTGTGAGCTTTTGAACATAGGTCTATCCTAACTTAGCCCAAAACTAAAGTTCTCTATTCATCTTCCTTATGGTAACTCATATTAGTCTCCTGATGGACACCATTTTTTTTCTACATACAGTTTTGCTTAAGTGATGCTTTGAAAAAATAATTCATAAGTGAACTTGGAGAATTATCAGTAGTACAGACTCTTATCAAGGCTTTACAGAGATGTTTTTGGTCTTATTTTCTGGAATTACCATCTGAGATTTATATGACCTAGCTTAGTCTCTGGTCTTATTTGGTGTGGTAGTTCAATTCTGATTAACCAAAATTGCTGAGAAAGGAGAAGGGGCACAGGAAATACTTGAAAAGCTTAGGGAGGGGAAAGGGAGGAGGAGAGGAAAGGATAAGGATAAAAGGAGTTGTTCCAAGCATCAATAGAATATAAAATAGCTCTAACTATGGCTGTTCACAGCCCATATCTCAATTTATTTTCCATAAATTAAGGTAGCTGAAATACTTAATTCATGTGATAATGTTTAAGGTGAGAATATTTTTATGCCAGATAATTTAACATACTGAAAATTTTGTAATGAACTCCCAAAATAGATTTTTAGGTGGCTTCCCTTTGAGGCTTCTGGCTTTTCACCATTTTGACTTTTGTGTACAAGTAGGTTTGCATTACTGCTTGTTTTACACTGAATTAACACCTTTGTTCTTACCACTGAAATTTTCTGTGTCCCTAAGGTTTTTAATAATGTAGCTCATAGGCTACATGCATTAAGCTCACGTACTTAAAAGGCTTGTGCTGGAGTCAGTGGGATTATTCATGCAAGTTGTGTTACAGCTCATCCACTGTTCGCAATATAGTGTTTTTGGTGATGTTAATGTGACTGTTAGTTTGTGAAAATTAAAATTAACTTCATAGGATTAAAAGAAAGTCTTTGTTTTAAAACTTTTCTTGTTATATATACTGCAAATTTCAATATGATGCGCTCATGCTAATTTCGAAGTCTTGTCCCAGTTTACATAAATCACTGTCTTAAAGAGTCTCAAGTGACGAGAAACGTTTACTTAACAACGAGGGAGGAGCTATTTAATCTTCTGTGACTCTACAAACCCTTTAATTTTGCTTACGCATTTGAGCTAATGCTAATTAAAAATCCAGCACTTTTTTTTTTGTATTTCCTAGGCTTGTATTCTTGCTTCAAGAGGAGGTGTGCTGCATTATTTACTTTTTCTCTTTTACTTTATTTAGTAGTCTTGCCATGTACCGTCTTCAAACACAGTTGTATCCCAGAGCATCCAGATGAAATTCCCTTGAAGTCAATAAAAAATAGCATCCCTGAATATTACTTGCTATCTTTGCTCCTTCTGGAAATGGTTCTTTGAAGCTTGTGTTCACCTTTTCTTTTTCATATCCTTCCATGCTGGGTTAACTCACAGATAGATAAAAGAGAATCCAGGCGTTTTCTGTAGCTCTCTTGGCTTTCCAGTTGCAAAATTCTCGTCATGATTAAAAAAATAAAAGGGAGCGCTGGGACAGGACATTTTGACATTTCATGCTCAGGTTCAGAATTGTATCAACTGCATAAGAATTTACGCTCATTTTTCACTTTTGGACACACATTTGAAGCAACCTTTAAGCTACTGAGCTTAACAAAGCCCGTGTGATGTGATGTCCTGGCTTTACTGCATATGCATTTCCATTTATGAATCAGTAATAGACTCTCCCCATCGGTAGAGATGAGAGAAGGACTTCCTCTATATCGGGGAAAAAACTGCTCGTGACACATGAAATAAGCAAAGTTTCTTACTGTGATAGTGAGATATCAGAATGATATTTTGAATATACAATTACTTGTACAAATGGTCTTGTAGTACCATGTGTTTTAATGAAAGCATTGTAGTCCTGCAATATGAAAGCCTGTTTTTTTTAAAAAAAAAAAAAAAAAAAAAAAAGGCAAGTCTCTTGAACACAGTTGCTGTTTCCTCTGATGAAGTCCCATTGTTCCTCACCTTTGAAAAACAGGCAGGAGGAGAAGAAAGGGGAAAATCCATTAGTTCCTTTGCCTTGGTTGCATTAGACTCGGGGATTGGTATGGTGAAATATCCTTAAGACTCCCTTTATTAAAATTGGGTACCTTTTAGAAGAATTATTTACAAAAGTGCTTTACTCGATATGTCAAGAAAATGCGATTACTCATTCAGCAATTTTTAAAAAGAAACGAGAATGAATTTGGGATCTGTAATGTTAAGATAGGAACTGAATGCGGTGCTTCACTAAAACAGTGGTCATATTTGTTCTCCATTTCAGAACCAAAATGTAAATCTTGCATGTCTTAGGTTGATATGTAGACTGCAAACATGACTTGTATTACTGTCTTTAAGCTTACAGTTAATTATTATTTTTCCTTCTGATATAACTTGAGTTATACCAGGAATTTCTAGTGTAACTTGAATTATACCAGGAATTAATCTCCTAGTGCACACCTACAGGTTTGGTTCTTCCTCTCAAAAGCATTTTCAAGGAAATTGATTTAGCTATTGCTGTAAATTTCCATCACATTTCAACAGCAACTTGCTGCTTCATAAAGCTATATACTACCTTTCTCTGTCTGCCTCTTCTCCTTACTCCTTTCCCCGCTTGTTCGCTTTACTGGAAACTTCAAATGGGGCAACCTTTTGGGAGAGGAGAGGAAAGGAAGAAAAGTGGGGTCCATCCACTGCAGTTCTGCCTCTGATTACTGGCCATATTTAGTTTATTATAATCTGATACTGCATTTGATTGCAAATTTTACCTAAAAATAGCAAGGTTTAGCAGGCTTTGGCATTTATATGCAATTTGTTAACTTAAGCATTAATAGGGTGAATATTTGATTTCTGTCACTTCAGTTTAGCTGAAAAAGAACACCTAGCTTAGTGTTAAAAAAAAAATCTTGAAAGACCATAAAACACCTATTGCTTCTTATCTTCTGTAACTAATGCCTATCTGCCTGATCCTTTGTATCCCTTTAGCCAGAGTGTTTCTCCCTTTCTGGTGTCTTCTCTTGTGGAATTTCCAGTGCAGTGAACAAAGCTGCCTTGAGTTCAACTCATTGGGAGTGTGTGCGTTAATTTGTTAAATAACTGGATGATGCAGTGAAAACACACGCTTAGCCTCTGGTGGTACCAGCAGTTCTGAGCTTGTTAGCTTTTTTTGTGTGGTTTTACTTTGGCCAGAGAGCAGACTGGAGTGAGTATACTGGAGCCAAGAAAGTGGAATATGTTATCAAATCCTTGTTCATATCCATACCAAGCATTTTCTATCAAATCCTTCTTCAGATTCATGCCAAGCCTTTCTTTTCCTGTTTGTTAAACTTGTCTAAATGGCTTTGGCAGATAGCACAAGGCAGAGCAAAGGTGGAAGAACTGACAACTCCGTATCCTTTTTCCAGGACCTGACGATGACTTTTTTGTGAATTTCTGTTAAACTTTTGTTTAAAAAGTCCAGGACGTTAAATTATAAAAAGTAGTAATAGAAAGCTGATATCTGCAATTGCCTTCACCTTGCCAGGCCTTCTGTTTTGGAGTCTGATTATATCACTGTGACAGCAAGAGTTTTGCAGATCATAAATCTTAAAGGTGGATCATTGAAAACCAGGTTTAGGCTTATCAGTGCTGTGGCTAGTATTCCAAATATTCCAAGTGTCATGTCAATGTACCATGCTGAAAATGAAAGCAAGTCTACGGCTGAAGTCAGTGTAGAAGATAAACGGGGGATTGTTGCAGTCTTTCAATTGAATTAAATTACCAAACAAAATTTTTCATTTCAGCTAAGCTTTTTAGCCAAGGTGTGTTGAATTCTTCTTGAGAGCATATGCACCGCCTGTCACTCATGCTGATATAAATGTGGTTATGATCTCCTGCAGAAATATTTTGAACTTCGATTTATGTTAGATAAACCAAAGATATTATACAGTAAAAGAAATTTGGCCCACTTGCCCTAAGGATTGTGGAGAAATATTTTCTTTTTTTTTTATTTGTACTTTTGATTCATCTGCTCTGTTGTATCTTTGTGTTTTTATAAAACTCTTCTTGTTTTTAGTGAATTTTTTATTTCATTTTTGTCTCTTGGATGGTATTTATTCTAGCAGGAGTAGCCTTGTTTCATATTTTTCTAAGGCTTGGTTGTATTGGTGGTCTCAAAGGAAGAGTGTCCCTGCAGCTGAGCCAAGGACACTTCAGACTGGGCACTGGGAACCAAACTGCATTTGGAGGACACAAAGCGTTCACCCTTACTGCTTGTTGGCTAAAGGGTTGGGATGCTTAAAGTGATGAGTGCTTAGAAACGCACAGCTTCATGTGTTTTTCTACCAAAACATGCAATTAAAGGGGATGGAGAGAACCATTTTATCTGTTATAGAATGTGCCTGGAAAGCCCTGTTTTTTTCTAATACTTATTTCCCAGATTTGTTAAGTGCTGATGAGTGCACCGAGTACTCATAAACATGATGCACATTTAAATTTCAGATTAAAACTATATTAAAAATCTGACAAAATAGATGGATGAAGCTCTTTAAAATCCAACACAAATAAGACTATTTGTTATAACTTTTGAAGATTGGAAGCCATTTTTGAGTTCTCTGCTTTGTTTATTTAAACCTTGATAATCTAGGTTTTTTTTTTTGTTTGTTTGTTTTTTTTTAAGTTGTCATGCTGCTTTTGTTTGTCTATGCTCACTATTTCTTTCTGTGTTAGAGCTTTGTTTTCAGAGTTTGGTTCCTGTGATAGCTTTCGTACTGTCTTTTCTTTGTAGTGTGCTGCCAGGCTTCTGGATGCTGTCATTCATGCAATTCCAAACAGTAGAATGCAAGTAATGATAAAAAATGTTTTGCCAACTGTGCATCTTATTCAAAAGGAAAAAACTAATAAGAGCAGCTGGCTTGTCATGCATAATCATCTTTGCTTTTAATAAATGTTTTCACTAGTAGACACTGCTGTATGAGATTAGGATGGCGATGGCCCTTAAATACTTGGCAAGTAAGGGAGAATTGAACAAACTGTATTTGAATGGCAGAAGAGGCATCAGACTTGGAGCAAGTCATGAAGGAAAAGCTGGATTTTACTTGATAGTATGACTGATGCAGCACGCAGGCTAAACATTCACATCCAAGTGTTATGTTCATAACAGGAGCTACAGTCCTTCAAACAGCTTCAAAACTGATGAAATTCAGTGCTGCAAGAGTCAAAAGGGAGAGTATGGGATGTAGCAACTAAGTTTATAGTTTTTTGAGTATCTGTGGTTTTTTCCCTGTTTCCTTTTGCTCATTATTTGAGAAACTGTGTGTTCCTGCAGAATTAGAGCTACCAAAGGTAGGTTCTCAGGCCACTTCTGCTCTGGCACTTTGGTAATCCCAGGCTCTTTCCTGTTGCCATGGCCTTCCTTGTCTATTCGGTCATCAGTTGCCATGAAACTCTCCTTTTATGGTGGAGATGTCTGCAGTGTGAACTTGATTTTAATCCAACGACGTCTTGAAAAGTTGTCCTGTAGGAATGATGCCGCAGAAGTTATGTCTTTTCTTGGGAGACCATGTCAAAAAATAAGATAGAACTATGTAATGGGCACCAGTCTTATGGAGTCTTGAGTGAATTATTGCTTTGAACTATTTAAGCATAAAAAATAGTAATGTGAAAGGTTATGGAATTCTAAAGTTTGTAGTTATGATAATTATGAGACTTATTTTCCTTAGCTTTTAATTTTTTTATTTTTTTTTATTTAATGTTAGCAACAATTCCGAAGTGTCTTGTTAAGTCTGTGTGAATTTCTGTGGTCTTGTGCTAACTCAGGTTTCTCCCACTGAGTTTTGCTTTATTACTAACCAATGAGGAAATGGGTTATTCTGAAATCTTGTCCATATAGTATCATCCTTTCAAACCTGGACTAAGTTTAGTCTGCACAGTGTGTTCATGCTCTAAATCAGCATGTGGCAAAAGTTCTTCACACCTGTTTTATGATAGATGAAGAACAGGGTTGTTGGATGGTTGAAACTTCTCTGATGCCAGCTGCTAAATAAATAGACTTTCCATTAATATTTAGGAGACTACTCAGAATAACCAATTGTTGTTGTAGAATATAAGTGATGAGGAAGAGGGAAGAGTTTTAAGAGGTTCACTGTTCTTTAAAATGTTTACACTTTAATGTTATTTTATCAATTTATTAAATTGCTGTTAGTTTAAGATTCATCATATGTTTTATATTCTCTTAATCTATGATAGTATTTTACCAAAGTTAAAACCAGATGTTCTGTCTGTTCAGTTAATGATTCACTTTGTTAAGAGCTAAGGTTGTCATGGTTAAATTTTTGGCTCTTTTTGACAGTTATCCACCAACATGGGTGATGCTCAAAGCTGTTGTGATGAGATAGTCTTATTTGTGTAGGGTTTCCAAGTGGTTCACAGCAGCAGAAGTGTAAGCACCTGGGCACTCTCCTCCCCATTTATCCTG
This sequence comes from Crypturellus tataupa, assembly GCA_034781795.1. Lineage (NCBI taxonomy): Eukaryota > Metazoa > Chordata > Aves > Tinamiformes > Tinamidae > Crypturellus > Crypturellus tataupa. The sequence goes on from JAWLRI010000885.1 coordinate 838,715, forward strand.
ATAACATCTAATTTGGAAAATTTTGAATGTGCGGTTTTAAGAAATTGCAGCAAATATGAAAATGGCTTTTTACTTTATTTTGGTGATAAGAAAATACTGGGAGCTACCTCTTGAAGCATGAAGGCAGCAGTTCTGTTTGAAGATTTTTTTTTTTCTGTGGGGCTAAGGTCTACAATAAAAATAAGAAACAGAAGAATATAAAATTGATGCTCATATGTAAAACTATTTGCATTGAAAATTACTGAATATAATGTTTTCCTACCTAAAAGGGGAGGAAGAAAAAGTATTTATTAAACTTTAGTTGACACAGTGTTTAAAGGATTTTCTGTTGTATAAACGTTAAACTAGGATTAAGAATTATTTAAAACTTGGAAGCAGCTATTACGAAAAATAACTCTACTTTATAAAATAAAAATAATTTTCCATTGAAATCTTTATACTATAAACATTGTTTAGCTTTACAATGTATAGAGTGGATTTTGAATATACACATTTCATTAGGTATCAGTATTGTGGTTTCCTTGAAGTAGTCAGTGCCAAACTGTGTCATGTGCACCATGCTTTTTTTTTGATAAACTATGAGATAGAGACTAAGACTATATAAAAATGGAATTTTCTATGTAAAATGTTCTGCGTGTAGAAATGATAGTAACAATTGCTTGTGAGATTGACTTCTATTTTCCTTTGGTACTTAAGGAGCCATCAAGCAGAAAATACAGTAGCTTGTATATAGCATACAGCTAAAATCTGACAGATTAAATGCAGACCTTTCAGTGCAAATTAGTGCAAACTATTTTTAGAGTCTTCCCTTAAACATGATGGAGTGAACGGAGGCTTGTTGCCCTTTTATAGGAGGGCTGCTCTTAAGAGCTTGATGTCAGAGGCATATTAATTAAAAAGCAGTTTTGAGGAAGCACCTTTATTTTTTGAACAGAAAGTTTGTAATTAGGTCAGTCGACTAACTATTTTCATAGTACAAAATGTTAAGGTTAGAACATCTCCCGTTGCAAGTAGCTATCAAGCTTAAAATAAAGCATGTTTGTGATATATAGTAGCTATATAGGGAGGTGCTCAGTGAGTTCTGGTGATCTATTATGATCAGAAGGACTCTTGATGGTTGCTTGGATGTTGGGAGAGGAGTGTGTGAAAAGCTCTTTTTATCTGCCATGGACTGTGATAATTTTTTGTTGATTAAAATCTTGACTCAGAGGGAAGGAGGGTCCTGTGAGACTAAGACAGTGTTGTGTTTTTTTTTTTTTTTTTTTTTTTTTTTTAAACTCTATCCCAAGCATCCATAAGTGGGTTAAGCTTCTATTTTGGTACAGCTGTTTAGGGAGGTTTTTTTTTTTTTCTCTGTTCTGTATAATTTTGTGAAAGCAATAAGTCTAGACTTGAAGTAGATCTCCATGTCTGTTCCTGTGTTTTACTTTTGCTGTTATATATGACTTGACTTTGTTTTTTTTTTGCAAGCAAGCTGAAATAAGTGCTGATATTTCAACAGATACAGACTGCCAGTCAAACATTGCAGTGGTGCCTGTGAAGAGGCACTGCCAAAGTTAATTGTGTCTAGTGCAAAAGCTGCGAGCTGATCAAAGCAGGTAGGTGAAGGCACTTGCATGGAAAAGAGCAACTTGCTGTAAGCAGCTCAACTTGAGTGGAGCAAGTCGTGTTTTTGAAATGGTCTCTGCCTCAGCTGACGTGTGCATTTTACTACAAAAACTTGCAGTTTTCTTATTCCAAGAATTAGACAATTTATATTTTATATTGAAGTGTAGATGAATCTGGGTGCTGTGTAAGGGAAGTGATTAAGTCAGGAAAACTTTAGAAAATATTTAATTAGCTATCTAAAGCCATCAGCGTGGTGTTAGTTATACAAGAGAGGTAACATAGCTGACAAAGACACTTAACATCAGTTTGTGCCCCAGCAGTAAGAGTGAATTACTGGGGAGAGGAGGCCAGTTTGGTCTGTAGAGCTTTTACTGCTGCGGAAAATGAGGAAAGAATCAAGACTGTAGGTCAGATTACAGACTAAATGTGTGAGATTGAGTGCTGGAAGGTCCTTTTTATCTACAAATTAGGGAATTATTGGCTATTAAAATTAACATGCTGAAATGCTGAATTCTGAAGTGCATGCTTTGAGTACTCTTAAAATTAGAACACTTCTAAACTGAAGACACTGAAAAGACAAATTTTGTTTGGCCTTTTTTTTTTTTCCTGTGCATCCATGTAACTTCATGACCATACTAAATATACACTTAAGGAAATATTTGTATGAAAGGGATAGTTTTGCTGTATTTGAGCTCTCCAGAGATCTTAGGCACCAAAGGAGAGTCATGAAGGAGAAAAGCAAGGTCCTCCTTCCTAAAAGAGAAAACTCGTAGAGATGTTTTCACTTGGCAGTTGAGTTTGAAAAAAATGCAGGCACCCAGTCTGGTGTGACTGCTGAGCAGTGTTGGAATCATTTCTCAATTATTATTTTTCAATATTTCTTTGCAAGAGAATTCTAGTGCTTATAAAGTCTATTAATCTAATTAAAAAAAAGCTTTTAAACTAGTCTGTAAAGGGTTTGCTCTCCACTGTACTTGGCATACAAAGCTGAAAAGCAAAAACCACATAATAAACATTTTAAATTTTCTTACAACTTGGTTATAAATAATAAAAATGACATTCTGTTAAACAAGTAGCAGTTTCATTAAAATTCTAGGTTATAAAGCTTCATCTAATAATGGGAACTATTTTTGCAGGATGCTATTTATTATAGCTAACAGTTGGTTCTAATTATTTCCCTAGTGTTTTCCTGCTTGTCTCTGTTCTCTTAATACCAAGAGATACTAAAATATTTCTCAAGTGCACATTGCTGTGACAGCTCTGCACAGATTTGGAATCTTCTGTCATGCCTAGTTTGGGAAAGCCCAGAGTGTTTGCTTTGGTCTGTTCCTTAACTGGGAATAAGGGTCCTTCAGGTTTTGATACTTGCACAGTCTTGTAGGTGTTGTTGGACCCTTTCTTTGATAATCTGGACAACATCATGGCTTATATCGGTGTGGGTCTTAAAGAAGTTGAGCAAAGAAGAAGAGGAGAGGAGAGAAAAAAAAAAAAAAAAAAGAAACAGCTGTGCTGGAGAACTACCGAATGCTTTAAAACTAACTCTGAAATTCAGAAAGTCAAGATTCCTGTCCTCAGAGTTGTTTGTGAAGTCAGCTTCTTTCAGGGATGGGTTGCATGACACTTGATCTATTAAGATCAACACTTTTGATCAGTTGTTTTGCTTCCTCTTCTTGAGGTTATTTTCTTTTGTAGCTATTGCAGTGTTCAGTGGCTGCTGCTTTACCACCCCCACTTCCCCTGCGTCCCCTTTGCCTTCCCACCCTCAAATCTGGAATTTGAGGGATTTTTTTCCTTAATATTTGATAAACAGGGTCAGTAGCTTCTAGAAAGCAAACCATCAGCCTTACATTGTTCTTGGCTACCTGAAGGTGCTTGTTGTATTGGTGCTAATTGCCAGGAGAATGGTACTCTACAACACATTTTAGTAGTATTTATTTTGAATTCAACCTGGTGCTGGTGCAGAGATGGTACAGGGAGTTTTCAGCCTGCACATGTTATGAGAGGTAGGACTAAACCAATGACTGGCAGCGGGGCAACAGCTACTGACTCATCTAGAACAAGTGCTCTTTTAGCAGCTATAGATACTCCGAATGACCCATAGCATTTTAAAACTAAAATAACTGCATGATGCTTTAAAATTTCAGTCTGAGGTCTAAGAACGAATCAATTGAGTTGCAGAGACCTTGAGTCATAAGGGAAGAGTTTACTTTTTTCCCCTGTACTTTGTCACTGAGACCTTGCAATAGTGTTACACAGACTACCGTATTCTTCAGTGCTCTAGCAAGTTGAAAAATATTGCTGGTTATACTCTACAGCACTTAGCAAATACTTGGATTCAGTGTTTTGCTTATTTTTGCAGATCATCTTCCACAGGATTTACTCACAAATGTTTAAACTTTTCTTTGATGGCTATTGAGCAAAACCACAGTGATGCAGAAAAACGGGGATCGCTCTTCACTCTTTCTTGAATTATTGAGTGGCAGTGATACCTGCTGTGCAGAGAGCATGGAAAAAGCTAAAGAGCTCTCTTCCCAGAGCCACCTATCAACAGTCAGTGTACTATGGAAAAGACACTGCCGGGATTCCTTTCTTCGTGCAGAGAAGATCAGAATATTTATTATAGGTTTCTTGGCCATCTCTTGTGTACCTCACAAGCAGAGCTATGCGCGCCTCTTCTGAACTTGTCCTCACCAGAAGATCTGCATGTCTCCATGGGTCATCCTAACCGGAACTTCTACCTGCTCCAGCTAAAAAGGATCCTGTCGCAGCATCACCTGAAGTAAAATAGCAGAGTCTGCATGGTGCCTGACAGAGGAGCTCCTGGGTGCTCAACTCCTACAGCTGGCCTGGCATCCCACTGCAGCAATGTGCCTCCCTTCTGGTGTTTGATGCAAGGCAAGAAAAGATCGCCTCTGAAACTCCCATAAGAAGGATTCAGGTAGTTTGGATCATCATTTGAGATCTCTTTCCTGTTATTCACTTTAGAAGAGCAGAGGAAGCACTTACTAGCATTTCTTCTCTCAAAAAACAGGGAGATGGAGTTGTTTCAGCCAGAGCTGCATAAACATGTATAGGAATCTGCCAAGCTAGTGGTTTTGATAGCTAGAACACAAAAATCACAAGCTTTGCTCATTCTTTAGAGTTCAGGGCAAGTCTGTACAAAGGAAGAAAGATGGATGAAAAGATAAAAATTGAAAATGAAGGGCTCTGCCTTTCTTGGAAAAGAGGAGATACTCTGATCTTCATGTAAGGAAATGGAGATTTATAAACTATTCCTAACTGCATGTGTCAAAATGATCTTCCAGAACAACTCTGTTACCAATCCATTTACTTAAGGAAAATGGTGATGGAGAAAGTCCTCACAAGATCTTGATTATCTTGGATCTTTGTCTCTCTTACTAAACTGCTACTTGAGTCCAGTAAAGGCCACCAATATTGTTTTCCCAACCTGAATAGGTGGGAACTCTCTATTTCCTATGAGATTTTTATAGCAAAGGTGGTGTGCAGTCTCTCTTTTTCCAGTGAATAAGGATGTTTTCGTGGTAATAAAAGTTGATTCAAAGGGAGCCTCCTCTTGATGTGAGAGAAAGGCTTGGCCAGGTTAGTATTTGAAAGGAACCTACAAGAAGCTGAGTCTTGCTGCTTCACCTGGTTTACCTGGCTCTGCTGTGCCCTATTGCTTAAAGCTGGAGAAGAGTATCAATGTGGCAGATGTTAATAGTTTGCAGACTTGAGCACACTCACCTGAAGTTAAGTCTATAATGCTCTATGTGGCATTGTAGTTACGTGAAGTCTATTTGTGAATAACATGCGTCAACAACTTGAAGAGATGCTGAGAGTCAAGGTATTTGCATGTTATCTAGTGAGAAGAGAATTTCCCAAGAGAATCCAAGAAGAAACATGCTTTAGATTATTATTTATCTTTTCAGGATGATTTTTCTAGCCAGCAAACAAACAGCAGTAGAAATTCTTTCCTAAATCATTTCCTTGAACATTTCCTATTTTTTCTTTCCTCCTTTCATTTTTATCTTGCATGTTCTGCCTTACTGGAAGAATATCAACATTATTTTAGAGACCTCTGTTGGCTAATGACATTTACATGTGTATTTGCCAGATATTATTCTTTCTGATCCGAGCAGACCATCTTCAACAAAAGAATGGATATGTGTCCGGAAGATTGAACTTGGCTCTCTAACATTCCAAAAGTTGATCTTTAGTAAAAAGGCAACGCTTTGCCAAATTGAAAGGAGTAGCAATTCCTCTTACTCTGTTGTTGAAATGAAAATACCTGCGTAGGAGGTGTGAAGCTGCTTGAAAAAAAGTCATGCTCAAATTTCTATAAAATCATGCTGCTATTTAGAGCAGAAATGTTTACATTAAATTGAAACACCATGACATGTATTCAGTGTCCTCAGAGGAATCAAGAAGCGAAGTGTCTTTCTGCATTGGACAAGTGAAGAAGTTTCTTTGGAAGCGACTTAATGAGTTCCTTTCCCTCTTCCTTCTCTTCCAAATTAGTTTAGAATATCAAGTTCTGTCCTTGATGGCCTTATCTGTCACCTATTTGAAACCTGTCTAATAATGTAACTGTTAAAATTAAAGCTGCATATATATATATATTTAATAAGTCATCGTGGAGACTTCAATGATAAAATCCACTTTTTCCACCTTCTTGGATTATTTGGAGCAGAATAAAGGGAAGTTTCCCCGGAGGTAGGTGTGGGGCAACAAACTTAAAATGAAGAATATTACAAATACTGGACTTTGTAATGATGCTTTGGCCAATGTCTATTCTGAAGGAGAGGAGGGAAAAAAAAATACCAATATGGCCCCAAAGTGAATCAAGTGAAATTACATCAAACAGAAAGGGCAAATAAGTAGCACATCTCCTTGGTCTCCTGGTGATAGTTAAGCATACTTGATAGTTGGGGTCTTGTTGAAAGCAATAAGGAACATTGCAGATAAAATGATTGTGCCTCTTCTGTGGCATGTAGCTCAGCAGCTGTCTTCTCTGCAAACTGCAGGCATTGCTTCTGTTGTGCAAAAGATACTAGCAGTGGCTAAAAGCCTGGTGCTAAGCATATCCCTGCATTTTTCCTGTGACTTTTCTTCCATGCAACTGATGAAAATTCACCTATCAGCTTTCAGGATTGCTGAAGGAAACTGCTTTCTCAAGCATTGTTTTTTGTTGTTATCAAACTCATAAGAGCTAATTCGAGGAGGTCTGGATCCCCAGGATAAAGGAGGAATATTACAGAAATCCAAAAACTTTATTGAGGAATGTGTATAGATTCCTAACTTGCCCAGCTAACATGCCTGTGCCTTGTATCAGCTAGGAGACTGTGACAGGATGCTGAAACTGCTGTCACTGTGTTTGATCTGATTTTGCCAGTAGAGTAGAAGACTTAAAATTGGATTTAGGCCTCTACAGAGAAGTTGGGGATGGGGTTAGGAAGTCAGTGAAAAGGAAACCCTTCAGGTAAGTATGATCACTTATTTTTAAGTTGCCTTGCTGTCTAGGATCATGGGGAGATGTTCACTGCATTACAGTAAATACCATTTTTAATTTTCTTGATTAAAAATTGGACAGAGGAGATTCTGGAAATGAGACCATAATTTTTTCTCACCTACATCTACTTGAAACAAACTGAGAAAGAACTTTCTGGACAGACACCTTATGATGGGTCTCATCTACTACAGATATCATAAGTGTCTCGAAAGTTCACAGTCCAAAACTTTGGGGTTTTTTGGCATCAGAGCATGGAAAAACCTGCATGTCTAGTATTCATCTCTTTTCATCCTCCCCTATTACAGTGACTTTATGTGTATGTCTCTATGTGGCAGAAAATGAGGGAATGCAGATCATTATTCAAAAAGTTACCAACTAGCACTTTTCCTTCCCCTCCAGTCTTTCTGCCTCCCTATCCTGGAAGTTTGGAGCCCCTGCCTCAGCCTACAGCTTCCTTCTTTTTCCAGCTGCCCACAAAAGTAAAGAACCAATGTGAAAGGTTGAAGAAAGAATCTACTCTGAGGATTGTGTCTCAAGCAAAAAGCTCCAGGTTGCAGACTCAGAAAGAAACTTCCTTTGGGGAAGGATCTGCTCCCAGGATTTGCTCGTCTCTTTTTCCTTGGGCAAGCAGAGTTCTTGACGCAAACAACAGGGCTGCAGGTAGGTAGGGCCCCTTTGAACTACCATCCGCTCACAAGTGAAGGATGGACTTTGTGCTGTTTCTTTATGCTTTTTTTTTGTTCGTGTTGTTTGCCACTGCTTCAGGCTGAGAGAGGGAGAGAGTATGAGCAACTTGAAGAGGGAGAGGGGTGGGAGAGAGAGAAAACGTGCTGGGTACTTACTAATAATATTTTTGTACCTTTGTTTCCCATTCATGGGCTTATATTTGCCTTCTCTGAAGGATGGTGCTCTTTCTCTGAGCCTTTTCTGCAAGGGAAGCTAAATAAGCACAGAATCTGATGGCTAAGGGCCTAGGTAAAGGCTGGTGTGATGTGTGTGGCCCATAGCCCCACAGTTTTCATTCTCTCCCACGCTTTCCCGCAGTGGTAGTTTTGGCTAACCAAGGAAACATAGGCTATCAAATGGTTTGAAAGGTCTATTTGTTACCAGCACAGAGCAGGTTCCCCAGTTTCAGATGTGTAAGTATGTTCTTGCAGAGGAGTCTGGGCTGCTGGGTTTGTCAAGTCCCATTCCTTGTCCATGTGAAGGAGGTAGCCTGGGATGCTCTGATTGCAGGATGTGCCATTAACCTGCACAATTGGCAATTCCCAAGTCCCAGCCAGTGACTCTTGTAGAATCAGCTCAGGTAAATTCTGCTTTCCTTGCTTCATGCTATATAGAGCAACAGCCTCTTGCTTGCAACCTGCAGAAGCCCAAAGTTAGACCTCTCTTTCTCTAGCTATGCCACTGCTGACACATGAAGTTTATCCTAAATTTCCTTTCACCTGAGAGCTAGTAAGGAGATTTTACCAGTTCCTCTTTCATAGTGAGTCAAGTCATTTGGAACTATGATAAGTGCATTATTGCTTTGGTGCATCTTGTGACTCTTCTCTCCTTCTTCATTCCCTCCAAATTGCTTCAGGACACCTTCTAACCTTTATACTGCATCACAAGCCTTCAGCAGAAGATCTTGAGAACCATTTATGTTGCTGGAAGATGACTGGGTTTGGATCTTGGCCTTCCTTAAGCAGGATCTCCTGACAGAAATGGGATTGGGAAAGAAATGACTACTTTTTCCATCACACAGAGAGAGCTTTTGAACTACCATAGGAATGGAGGCATAGACAGAAAATTAATTCTAATGCACTAATCTCTAGGGAGTTTTTGGCCTCCCTATGGTCCTTTTGTTATAATGTTATAAAGATTATTTTTATCAAGCCCAAACCTGGTATCTGGTCACCTGAAGATTAAGTGAATGAATCTGGGTTTAAGAGTTTACCGTTCTAACAGCGTGAACACAGCTGGCCGTCCCCCGCAGAGGAGGTGCCCAGTGACATGGTGAATCAGGGTTCTTTGGGGCTTCAGGTTTTATAATAATAAAGCCTATGAATATAACACTAACCTGTGAATATAACCCCCTTTTTGCAGGATTTCTTTTTTAACAAGGTACCTGGAGAGTCAGAATGGCAATGTAGAAAGCATTGTGTCTTTGAGGTTCCTTATGGTTTTGAGTAGAAAAAAAGATATGCTGGAGGTGTTGAGGGCCATAAAAGTGAGAAAGATTAGATTTTTTTCTTCGAGTGAGAAGTTACTTGTTAGAAAGCAGAAGTTTTTTTATCCCCCCCACCCTTGCCCCCCGAAGGGATTCTACAGTCAAACTTAATTAGACTGCATGATCTGTGAAATAAAAACCTTATGTCTGGCAATAGTAAACAATGCACATGCATGCCCATGCACTTCCATCCTTCTCAGTGTAGGAAATTGCTTTTGGAAAAGAGGACTGACTTTTCATGTTCGGATTAGGAAAAGGGAAAGCTTCACTCAGAGTCTGAGTGAGAAGGGGTGGCATGAGGGTGAATTGGACCCTCTGGCAATAGGTAACGAACACTTTTATTTTCCTGTTTTCTGCTTCTGGCAGCTGGAGTGAACTAGTCAGATGCTTGTGCTTGAATCCTATTTATTTCTTGAATCAGTTACTATGAAACACTGTTTTTAAACTAATGCCTAGAACTTCATTAAGTTCCCCAGCATATTTAAATTGTTTAACAGTCTTAATGTAGCCCTGCGGCTACCACTTCATGGCAGTTGTGATTTCTTGTTATGCTGGAATGCATTGCAGTCTTGGTACATTCTAAAAATAATTGTTCAGATGGTGCTGCTTAAGTACATACCTATGTAGTGAGCCGTTTCCATTGGGCTTTCGGAAATCGGGCTCTCTGGTGGATGGCTTTAACGTCTCCCTCCTCCCCTCTTCCTAAATATCAAACGTCCGTCTCGCTGCTTCTGTGGTTATCGAGTAAAATGCTAAATTTATAGCCCTCTATTTTTAGAAAGCTGATAGTCAGATGCATGTTTCAAAATATGCAGCCACTGTAGCACTTGTGAACTTTCAGACTTAAAGAGAAATGAGTTGAACTCTATTTGATGTGTCAAATCCTGGATGGCTTTGAAAATGTCAAAATATGTATGTGGTAACTTGACTTGCTTTTTGTTATAGATACAGATCTTTTAGCACACTGTGTGCTGAACAGGAGTAAGCTAGAAGTCATAAACTCAGGATCTGTGAGTTGTAGAAATAAATACAAACGTGTGGCTCGAGGTCTGTGCCAGTAGTGCTTTTAGTTGAAGAAAATACTTGTGTTTGTGCCTGACTTCTACTCCCTGTTTTGTATCTTCCTTATTTGTGTACTTGCCTCAGCAACAGCCTTTGGTCATTTTATTCTATGGAACAAGGTGCATTTAATATTCTTAAATATTTGTGGTAAAATAATAGGGACAGAGAGAATTGCTTTTTATGGTATTATCCCACTTGTTGTCTCTAGAGTAACCTGAAATAACTTTACTGCTCCTGCTCTTCTCCATAGTCATGAGTTTTAAATAAAATAATTTTGAATGTTGCTTTTATAAAGTCAGTATTTTGATACACTTTTTGTATCAGCATTGTGTAGCATAATATTATTGTGCTCTGAGTCTTGCAGCTGGAATCCTGGATTCTTGATGTGTTTTCAGAGATGACTTTTGCCTTGTGTTGTTAAACATTAATAAAGATGTCTTAAACCGTTTTCTTCTTGTTTATATTATACTTGCCATAATTGTATAAGTACAGACTGACTCTCTTTGGATTGATTCCAGAATGCCAGGAAACAAGAAAAAATCTGATACAATTCTAGGGTTTCAAACCCAAATACTAACAGAATTTCACAACCTAGACTTGTGTTTTATTTCTAATTTTCTCCTTTTTGTTCCTTTTAAGGTTCCTTCATCATTTGAGCTACCTAACTCGTTTTACATAACCTTCTATCTTCATGCTACTTTTAATTTTTAATCAGGACTACAAGGATATGTTGACAGCTCCATATCTAGTCAGTAAAATTGGCTGTTGACCTATTCTCTTTCCCCATCCCAAAAGTGATCTCTTCACCTGAAAAATTTCCTCCCTTCTTTCCTTCTATCCAGCCTCTCAGGTTTATGTTGTAATGCTCTCTTGGTGATGGCATGCTCTGGAAGTGATGGAAATGTAAGTGAAGATTGAGAAATTTCAGGAAAAATCCTGTCAATGTTGTTGCTTTTAGCAGTACTAAATTGATTTTGTTTGAGAGGTGTTGTCAGTTCAGAGTAGTTATTTAAGCAAGAGACATGTGACCAGAAGCACAGTTCTGCTTTAAAAAATAATTGTGTAGTTTTTTCCTTTTTTTTTTTTTTTTTAAACTTTGAAAAGTAAATGTACATAACCAAGGTGATGAGAATGAACAGCGTAGATTCTGTGGTGCTTATATTGTGTTCCCTAATTTTACTGTTAGGGAGACAGAGGTGTCAAAACCACCTTCATAGAAGTTCATAGTGAACTTCTGAAAACTAGACTGGTTCTATCAGCTGTAATATGCTGTATATCCAGTTAAATTTTCAGTTTTGTTTCTCCAAATCTGTTTGCAGACGAAAAAGTCTGATCAGGTAAAGGGAAGAAGAACTTTTTTTTTCCCAGTGTTTCTGCTTCTTGGGGAAAGTGGAAGCTTTGGTTTGGAGAGCCTCTGCCTCTGAAAGATAGAACATTATTTAAGGGTTATGTTAGAAAGATTTTTATTATTTCTACTGGCAAATGCTTCCTGTACACAGCAATGCTAACAAACACTTGAATGCTTCCAGTTTTGTTTCCTGCATGGGCTTGGTGAAGAGTTGGCACAGCTTCTGCCCCAGCTCCATAAATCACCAGTATCAAGAATCCTTTTGTAGGTGGGTGGTTTCAGGAATGATTGTTCTCTGCTGCTTAGGAAACTGGATTGTCTGAATGACACGAAAGGCATTACGAATTAACCACTAAAAATGTTTTTAAGTTTGTGTGTTTTTTTTTTTTTTTTTTTTTTTTTTTAACTTTTTACTTTTTTACTTCGTTGATCGCTGGCTAAATTTTTGTTTATAATATGAAAATATTGCT
>JAWLRI010000885.1:850933-886724 GCA_034781795.1 Crypturellus tataupa
GCTGCCTAGGCATCTGGATTGTCTGAATGAAACGAACGGCATTAAGAATTAACCACTAAAATTTTTTTTTAGTTTGTGTTTTTTTTTTTTTTTTTTTTTTTTTTTAACTGATGACTTTTTTACTTCCTTGATCGCTGGCTAAATTGTTCTTTAGAATATGAAAATATTGCTCAGATAAACTGTCCTATGTTGTTTCACTTCCCTGTCCCACTCCTTCGTGTGGCGATTCTGCCTCTTTATAGTAGAGGTCCTATTTTCTTGCCTTTTCCATGTACCAGTCAAGCGGATATCAGGAAAATATGTGGCTTTAAGGCTTCTGTTATAGAACAGAAAGTGAAGAAATCTGTCTGGCACAAATGGATGCCTCTTCTGTGGGGAGAAATAACTCTGTTATCCAGACAGAATATTGTAAGACTGTACAAATGGTTAAAGAGGTTTATGGCTTGGGGTGGTTTTCTTCTTAGTAGCTACTTAAATAACTTGAATCTTACCAGCATCCAACCACCTCTTGCCCAGTTCACAGAAAGATCTTTTCATCTGCAGCTCTGAAATAAATGGCATTTGAACAAAAAACCCTCTTCTGTAACTACAAATATTTTGAACATGATCATAATTAACTTGTGAAGATTGGGCTGAGATTTGACATTCCACAAAATTCAGCTCTGCACTGACCTGAAGTTTGCGCATAGGATAAAAATTAACTTTTTTTACAGGTCGTATTAAAAATGGCGGTAATATTAATGTAGAAAGGCATTAAGTTAAATTAAATCAAATCTAACTGCCTCTTCAGGAAACTCCATTGTTAGAAATTAACTTAATTTCATGTACTCTTAGGTATTACTAAAGTTAAGCATAGGAAAATGAGCCATGTATTTTTGGGGGCATTGGTACAAAAAGATATGATTGAGTTTTCTGCACCTCGTTGCACTTTTTCATACTTACCTTGATTAAAATAGATTTAAAAGGGTAGCCAGTGGGAAAAAATTAAGTAAAATGTGTTCTGTTTTTTTTTATGAGATTACAGAAAGAATGGGAAAGACTGCTTAGACCTATCATTTTCCAGAAACTATTGGCAAATGGCAGATTTTTATTTTTTCAAAACTTCATTTGAACTTAGCACATGGAAGGCTAAAGTCGGGAAATCTCAACTCCTTGAACTGGAAGTTTCATCTTCTTGTTCTTTCTGTTGTCTTATAAATGTATATCCTGCTGTTCACCAGTGAGAGAAGGTTGTTATGCAAGACTAAAAAGTAGTTGAACATGGAATAAAAGATAAGTAGCATGAGAACATGAAATATTAGTCTCTGAGAAGTGCTGGAAATTCCCTTGAGTACATATGGGCCATAATTTGGGCAAGCATCCTTAGCCAGTGAAGCATTTCAGGGGAGTTTTCACATAGCTGTAGGATGGATTTTTAAGTGATAGTAAATAATAAAATTTGAAATAAAGTCTTCCTGATCTGTGGTAATACTTTACATTAAGTAAGAAAGCAGGAAAATTTGTTTGGTTTGCAAAGTATTTTTGAGAATGTGCGTAAAAGACAGAGAAAACCTCTATAGAAGTGAAGACCTGAGTGACGTCGTGTTACTAGTGGGGTGTTTCAGGGCAGCCTTGGGACTGTAAAGAAATTCAGGCTGACTCAGGTACTGATGTAGCACAGGAGCTGAAATATGCAGTGGTCCAGTAATGTAGGGGCTCTCCATTAACGTGAGTCTTGAAAGAAAATCTCTTGCAGCAACTGAAATCTTCTGTAAGCGATGGAACTGGTGAAGTCTCAGTTGCTCTGAGATTTGGCGCTCGTGTTTTAGATCCTCTGGTGTCTCCTAAAGCACTGGCTCCTATCTGAAGATTTCCCCATGCCCTGGTCACTAGTGTTTGTCACCTTCTGAGGTCTGAATGTGGACGAGTTAATGTGGAGACCCCCTCGGAGGGGATGTGAGCATGTGGCTAGGGGCTCCTTGATTCGGCAGCTTTTAAAAGCTTATGTCTTTGGAAACTGTAACCCTCTATCAGGCCTGGTTGAAATTAGAAATAGGTAGAAAGAAGTTAATACTTTTTAAAGACATGAGAATGGAGATGTTCATATAAAGAGGACTTGTATTAATTCCTTTTCTAATATTAATTTTTGTGAGGATATGAGAGCGATATAGTAAACTCAAGCTTTCTGTGTCCAAGTTTCTTCCCAGTTTTACATCTGTAGCATACTTACATGGGATATGTATTTTGTATCTTGTTGAGTTGGTCCCTGGACTCTTTTTTTGTTTTATGGCTAGCATTTACAAAACAGCGAATAACACTCTTTTCTCTGGATATTTTAGGGAACAGCAATATTTTCCTTTATTAGGCGTTATGCTGAGGAGAACTCCAAGCAGTGCTTTCAGTACTGACCTTTTAATTCCAGTTATAGCAGTATCTTTTGGTTAACTATTTTCCTTTATTCATGTTAAACGTTTTAGTATTTATTTTTATATCACTTTTCAAAGTTTTTTTTCTCCTTTGTATCCATTTTGGAGACTTTTTCTACTTATCCCCTTTATAAGAGGACATTAACTGGGTCTCTGGATTGCTTTCTTTTTAACTAGAACTTTGTTTTTTCAAGCAGCTACGCAAATGAGAAAGATGAACCCCTAATACCACATTTGCCCAGGCAATAAATGCCTAAGAAAATCAAGAAAACTTTTTTTTTTTTTTCCTCCCTGCATCAATCCCCACATTGTTCTCCAGGAACACGTATTCCTTGGAAGCCTCCAGTGTTGCTCTGTGGCTTGGAGCGAGCCCAGGCTCTGCAGCGTGGCAGAGCGGGGCCCCAGCCGCAGGGCGTCCTGCCGGGCTCTCAGGTACCTTCAGCACCAAAACGCCCCCTCGAAGCTCAGCTTAGCCCTTAGACCAGATCCCTTTTTTGTCCCCTTAAAGAGTCAGGGTGTCCTTTGTGTGTCCTTTTCTTAACTTGGTGGCAGAACAGCAATGATACAATGGCCTTTGCTGCTTCCGGTGTGCCTTGACTTTGCAAGTTAGTCTTTTAAGGGCTTTTACACCATGTAGGGATAGTTGAGATAAATCTGGGTTCTGCTTGTCTTTACATTGAGGCAATGAATGGCTTGTCTTGCCACATTATGTCACCTTGAGCTACCATCTGTGTGTTTTTTTTTTTTTTTTTTTCTTTCGCCTTGGAGCTCCTACTGTTTCAAAATCTGGCTAGCACTGAGAGTCGTTGTTCTCTAGCAAGAAATTCTCCTTTCTGCTTTTACCAAAGTGCTGAAATATATGCAAGATGTTGTGACTTGACAAGCTGCTAGTATTTGTTTCATTGGCACATGGGGATTTTTGCACTGAATGCAGAAGTCTAAATTGCAGATACTTGAGGGCCAGCTATGTGTGGTGCCTTCTTTAGTGAATAGTCTCACACATTGGTTTGGCATGGCCTGTTCAGGTGTCCTTAGGAAAAGTCCTTCTTGAAAAATGTTGTGACCTGCATTGGCAGAAGCTGTGTAGTGACTGGCCTTCTTGCTGCCTAAAGGACCTATTTCTGCTCTAACTAAAAACAAATTTAATGAAACTGTCAAGACTCCATATTTTCTTCTCCTTTCCTCCCTTCTGTGTTTCTTCTCTATTTAATTTTTGGTGTAATAAAGAGAAATTCTTCCTTTAGCAAATCCCTTGCCCGCCCCCTGAGAATCCTCCCAGTTTAGCTAATGCTGGAAAACTCATCACTTCCATATGTGATCAATGGCCTAAACTGATACGCTCTAATTTTGTTACATTAAAAAAAAGCTGTAAGGTGTCACAAAATACATAAATTCTTACCTAGAATTAGTGTGATCATGATGCCCTATAAGTGCTGTTCATACCTCCCCCCTCAAATATAAAATATGTTTGCTCATGTAAGTCCACACGTTGTAGAGTGGTGGCTTT
Source organism: Crypturellus tataupa (assembly GCA_034781795.1). Lineage (NCBI taxonomy): Eukaryota > Metazoa > Chordata > Aves > Tinamiformes > Tinamidae > Crypturellus > Crypturellus tataupa. Next base: position 854,846 of record JAWLRI010000885.1, read on the forward strand.
TCCTTTTTGCACTGTGCCAGGAGGGAGTCTTTGCTTATGGAAAGAGATGAATGGATAGTATTTCCTTATGAATATTAACTCATTTGCTTTGTTCAGGCAAGGGACTTTTTTTATCTATTCCCCAATCCACTTATCTTTTCTTGATCTTATCAGCAGCTGGAAACTATTCCCTCAATTCTGATCAAAGCAAATGCCAGAGATAGTCATATATGGGTTTCATTAAGAGAAACTTCCCCTGTAGGATGAAGTATGGAATCTGTATAGTATAGGTGACAACATACAGTAGTTTTGTTCAGGTCTCCTGTTCCTTTTTCAATAAATAAATATTCTTGAGGAGAAGAAACCAAAGACAGCCCGTGCATTCTATCACGTCTTTTTAAGCTTGACATAGAAAGAAATATCTTTAGAGATTGAGTTTTTTTTAAGTTTCTGCCCTCTTTCCCACAGCAAGGTTTTTCATAAAGGAATAATTGGTATTTGAATATTGTTTAGTCTTTGTTTAAAAAAAAAATAGACTTTTTAAAAAAGTCTTCACTAAACACTCTCACCATGTAGCATGGTGACTACTGTCTCTGTTTGGGCTACTGACCTATTTTTGGGGGTTTGTGGTACTTGTCTGGTTGTGTTGTCCCTGTCCCCTCCTCTTGTAAATGCAGTAGGAAGATTTTCAGTTAAACATTTTAAATGACTATATGTATTTTACTCTGCTGGTAATGACAGCTTCAGCTTTTAGTTTGTGTTAGACATCTAAAAATATTCCTGCAGGGAAGGGAACTGAATATATTTTTAGTGCATTTTATAAAATTTCATGCTACTGTCTATTTATAGGAAAAAAATCAAAATGGTATCTTTTTAACCCATTAATGTTATGCAAGTGTGTATATATAAAAACATGCACCAGTGTACCAAAGTGTCTACAGTTGAACAACACTGTATTGCATATTTTTTTACACTAAAAGAAAGCAGGGTTGTGGAGATGCTGCTACTTAGTATGTGAAATCTGTCCTGATGGTAGGAGAAAGAAAAATAGTAAATTAAATGTCAAATGAAAGCTGTTTTAACAAACTACTTCATAGCCTGTGATGCCTCCTTCATGGTGACCTGCCGGAAGCAGACACGGATAACAGATTCCTGGAGGATTTTCCTGCTGCGAGTGTGTGGGGCGTGAGGGTTAAGGTCACAACTAGCTCTGAAGTGTGAGGCCTTTCGGTAAAGGAGGGTGGTGTTTTCTACACCTTCAAACTCTCCTCTGTGTGTTATATTTTAAATTGCTCAGGAGATTAAAGCATAAATTCATATCAGTGCAAACTCTCATATGCATTAAAAGCATAGTGGAGTATTGGATATTTTGCGGGGTTGTTAGTGCTGATGCAGACCGTCTCTTTTGGAAATGCATCAGCTTTGCTGTGACTCAGAACTTTAACCTCTTCCTTCTGGCTTTAATTTGCCTCAAAGCCCCTGTGTCATCATCAGTCAGGTAAGTGCTCTAAAACAACTCTTTCCTTCCAAAAATCTTCCCTCCCGTTTGTGTAAGTTTTGAATGATTCAGCACTGAAGAAGTGGCTTTGCCCTGGCAAGAAGCTGCTTCCACCATCTGTTAATCCTGCACACTGCTTTTTTGGCCTGACCTGGATGTTCTTGCCCTGTGAGGGCAGTGGAGTTTAAATGCTGTGTACAGACTGATTAACTAGGCATTAAGTCACTTAATTCTTTCATTTTTAAATAAAGTATTAACGTGGTTTTGGTAGGCAGTCATTTGCATTTTGAGCAAAAGAGATGACTTCTGTAAGCGCTATGGTTTGACAACTCCCCTTGTGGTGGTTGGTGGCTCTCAGCTCCGTATCTATTTTAAATTGTAACTTTTTTTAAACAAGCAAAGAAGCAAAAGGCTGCCCCAAAGTCATGGAATCTGCTTGCTCATGGTAGCTGTTGCAGTGCTGCAAAGCAGGTGTTTTACTGACTCATTTAAAGATAAAACTCAGTGTCATGAGTAACTAAGGAAGAGCATGTAAACTTTGTTCAAAATAAGTATTTGTACATTTTTCTTTTACATGAGGGATGACTTTGGTTTGGTAACAATTCCAGGTTTATTTATCCAGAGGTGATTTTGCCACTGCAGCTGCTTGGCACCTGAGCGAGGCGGCTTGTTGCGTCTTGGAGCAGAGTGGACTAAGACTTGAAGATAGTGCAATTATTTACTTATTTACCTTTTCTAAAGGCCATAAGTCACAACTTAAGGTTGTTGTTGCTTGGTTTTTAAGTTCTGATGTGATGGACTTGATTGTCCATCACTTGATTGTCAGGTTGTCTCCCAGGTTGCATAAAATACCGAAGGTTCCCAGTTAAAAACAAATGACCCTCCTTCCCCCTCCTCCCCAACCCAAGAGATTCACTCAAACTTGTTCACTTTAATGGTGGACTTGAAAGCTGAAGTGACTCTTTTGCTCCATTATGTTGTTAAATTTTGTCGTCACAGGAGCGACGGCTGGGGCTTCCTCTTTTAAGAGATGCTTTCTAGGCCTGAAGCCATCTATAAAAAGACTTCTGTGCAGGGATCTTTCCTGCAGCTGGGAACTCAAGAGGATTTATTAATACCCCTTTAATTTCCTGTGCATAGGGAGGGCCTAAGGACAGTTAAACCTCTAATTCCTTGTATAGCATTAACGGCAGGCCCCTTACCGCAGCAGAGCCTCTCTGAGATGAGGCAGCTGAATTTCCATGGGCAAAGTGTGGCCCAGATGGATTAGTGGGTGCTGTCTGGTGCTGTGACCAGCTTTGGTATCTGATCTTTCAGGAATCTTTGTCTTAAGGTTTATGCCTTGTGAGCTGGTGTGCTCTTGAAGGGCTTAGCGGGATTTCTGGTAGACTTAGTTGCTTCTTGGATTCGTCCGGCAAATTAGAGCACCTCGTGAGCGCTAAGTGTGGCTTTATTGCAAACAGTTGCTGCTGTTGGCAGAGTGGCAGCGGGAGGCAGCTCCCACCTGCCCCGTGGTTTCCCTGTGCCCTCCTGTGTGGCCTTCCCAGCGTGCGGTTAAGGGAAGCTCTCCGACTTTCCCCTCGACTGGAGATCCTTGGGTTCGCCGCTCTCCTGGCGCTGATTGTAGGCTTGGATTTATACAAGAGCAGAGTTCCAAAGCGCTGGAAGGGCAGCGTAGCTTGTGCTGATGCAGGAGAAAGAGACTGAGGCTTCCCGGAATAAATATACCCAAGGACTCTTCATGATTGTGCGAGCCTTGATATGGCCAACACCCGTGCTCCAGGTTTAGCCCCCCTGCTCCTGTTTCTCTTGTGTGAAGGGACATTATTCATCTTCCCAAAGGCCAACATAAGATAGGAAAGTTTATTGCCTGTAGATGGTGCTTCACGTGCAGCCATACGTGCTTTCTACTTGTACAAATACTTTAGTTTGAGAGCCTCTCACACTGGTTGGGTTGTAACTTTTAAATTGTGTTAACAAAAGCTGAGACTGGAGTCTTTGTTCTTATTCCTTTTTCTGGAGCTTATTTTACTGCTAGATATACTAAAAATTCTTAGCGAAGCAGTCCTTACAAGGATGACAAAATTAACTTGGGTCTGCTTGTTGATATCACTGCCTTTTAGAATAAGGCCAAAAGTGTGAATACGTGGTGGTCTTTGGGGTCACAGACCTTCTGTTTTCCTTCTGTCCTACGTATCCTTTGGACTAAGGTCTCTACCTTTTGTTTTATGTGGAAGGAGAATCTGCCTTCAGCTTAATTAACAGAATCTTGGTGCGAGTACATCAGGTATTTAGTTGTATCAAGTTCCTGTTTCCCTGCAACCTAAGTGCAGATTCTTGCTGCCTTCACCTAGAGGCTTAAGGCCTCATTTCTCTGATTGACAACACTGAATTTAATGACGTTGTTTTAATTATTTCTACAGTGTTTCATTTGGAGAATTTTAGGCAAATCAAGATACTGACAGTTTTCTACAATTTGGCTACAATTTCAGCTGTAATTTTGGCCATAATTACAGTGATACTCAAGTTCTAGTGCAATGAGATGTGCCAGGATGTGACAAGTTATACCAAATTTAACCTTGTTCGTTCATTCTTTCTTTTGTTGGAATTAAACCAATAGAAGTTTGTCATGATTGCACTCAAGTCCTAAACTATCCCTGTACATCAGTATATGTAGCTCTACACTGATATCGATATGTATTTCTTCCTTTCTTCTTTATTGGGTTATTGCAAAATAACATGGGCTTATGTGGCCCCGCTGATCAGTGCAAGCAGATATAATTCGTTTCAACCAGCCTTTGTGCTCTGGCCCGTGCCTGTGTTTCTGTGACCGCACTGGAAAAGTTCAGAGCCGTAGTCTTAATAATACATTACGTGTGTACTTAGGAAAATATAGAGTTGATATGTAGTGCTTTGTAAATAAAGATTTCAGTCCCCTTTGGGAACACCAGATACTATGGTGGTTTAAATATTAAATACATACTGCTTCCTAAGACTACTTAAAACTTAGGAAGCAATCATTTATTTTTTCTACTAGAAGCAAGTTATTTCTTCTACTCTGTTAAGTAGACACACTGTTTTTAAGACTGCAGAAGTAGGGATTTGTGTGCTTTCCTCTCAGCCCTTTGCTCCCTCTGCTTAGCGCTAATTCTTGCCTTTAGCACTGTGTGTTTCAGAGATTTAAAGTATTATCTTGCAAGCTTTTTCCTTGTTTTCTAATGGGGTCATGATGCTCTTTTGTTTTAGGTACCCACTTCCACATGATGGATATGACATCTCTCTTGCCACTTTTTCCTCTGTATACCCAGCTGCTTTAATGTTAACTTAATAAATAGGAACTTCCTCTCTCATATTCAATGCGGGAAAACTTTGGCTCCATCCTGGAAGTTTTACAGAAGCAACGCTAGCAAGTTAAGAGTCTGCACAGAAGTGCCCTAAATCTGCTGCATATGACTTCCCCTGGAGCTGCAAGGTGCTAAGAGTGGTGCAGCACTTGCCAGGATAATAGTATGGATGGGAAGTGGGTATTGATGAGGGAAATCAAAAATATGGCAGCGAGTTGTGCTGGGAATGTCTGGTATAAGCCACACGTATAGTTGTGTGGGTGGCCAGGGAGCTTAGAAATCCTGCCTAATATTTGGGCTCATCTCTCACGAGCAGGGCGCTCAATTACAGGCCATTGGTGGTGAGGATTTTTGCATTGCTGCAACTAGCAGGGTTTCTGTGAGAAGAGCACAGCTTTTGTGTCAGGTGAGCCCAAGCCCATTTCTCTCTCTGGATAGAAATTATTTTGGCATTTGTTACATGAGGGAATATATCTCTTAACATCAATGAAACTTGAGGAGGAAGGTGTTACAGTTCCATAGTAATAGTTGTTTTGCCAGATTGTAAATCATGACATTGGAATCAAGTAACTTGGAAACACTGAGGTTTTAATTTCAGGAAAACAAAAGAAAAACCTCTGCTTCTCAAAATTAAGGGCAGAGGGGAAGGATAAATGGAAGGAAGTGGGATCTGAAAGAACCGTCACGCCATGGACTGGTAGAGATGGCTGGAATTAGGATCACTGGAGAGGGTGGTAAGTGGGAAGCAATGGAAGACAGCAACTTTTCAGCTCTGAGATGAGGAACGCTGCCTTTGTTCCTCCTTTTCCATTTTCTGGATGACTATATATATATTTTTTTTTCCTTTGTGCATGAAGACTTTTGCATCTTTCAGTTGCTGTAATGGTAAATAAGTAAAATGGAGATTGTTCACCTTCCAGACATACAACACCATTTTACAAATTCCAAATAATGTTTTTGAGCTAGTTTTTTTTTTAGCCTGCAAAGTTACTGTCTAATTAAAATTTCAGCTTTCTTGCCTTCCACATGACCCAAACATCCTATGCTCTTTATAACCTCTTCAGTGCCAACCTTTTAAATGTAAATGTTGAACAAGACTATTTTTGAACTTTTGCTAAGTCATCTGATGACAAAAATCAAAGCTTAATATTAATTACACCATGTAATTCTCTGTTATGAATCACGTATTAATACAGTCCAAAATCAAACGTTTACTGACAGACACAGCACCGTGCAAATAATCTGTGGCGGATAGTTCAGTTGCTTGGCAATAACATTAACGATCTCAAGTGTTTATGAAACAAATATAATATGATATGGTCAACAAGGTGTGTGGTGCTTTTTGTATTACTTAAGTGAACTGATAACTATTGGAAAGTGTTTAGTAGAATTAGACATGAACAGGCACCTGGCACTTGAGAGCAGCAACTTGAGTGAGGAAATCTGATCAGATTTGGTTTTGTTCTGTCTCTGTTTATTTTTATCATTAAATCTCAAGCCCCACAGTATAGGACATGTGTGACTGTGGTGGTTTTCAAAAGCAGCAGCTTTTAATCGTGGGAGGTAATTTCCCTGGTTTCCATCAATTCTCTTGGGAGGGTTTGGGATGCGTGGTCTGAAAAGGGTGCAAGTGGCAGGTATGTGATTAAAAGGCCCTCCTCCCACATGCGTGCAGGAGGTCAGAAGTCTGAATGGGCACCCCTGAGAGCTTGCCCTGAGCACACTTGGTTCAGAAGAAAGCTTGGTTTGGAGTAAAGCTTCACATGAACATCCTGTGGTCAGGAGCATCATTTATTCCCCTGCTTAGGCTGCACCAATGCAACATATTTTTGTTTTCTTATTATTGTTAAACTCACGTTTTTAAAGGACTTGAGCAAAATTCAAGGTTATCAGTCATGACCTTAAAGCATCCCCTAGAGAAACCCAACTCTAGGAAATAACAGCAGGTAACTGTGTTCCCTTCCTGGGACAGTTCTCTGTTTTGCTTTGATAAGCAGAGGTAGTAAAGCACATTCAACCTGCAATAAATATCACCTTAATGACGTAAAAACTTCATCTGAACAGAAGCCATAAAACCTTCTAGCTGTTTATTCTTTAGTAATATTGTGTTTAATATGCAAGTGAATAGCATTTTCAGGAATTCTTTGCCTTGGTGAACACTGCCAGCCACTTATTTGTCTACAGGAAATAACCACCAGATGACAAAAAAAAAAAAAAAAAAAAAGGAAAGCTGCTTGCAGTAAGTGCACAAATAAATGTTTGATGCTGTTGTGCTGCGTCCTCTGCAGTTTTGCTGCAAGGTGCTTCCAAATGTCATGAGCCCCATGTGAATGGGTTGCTGTTGTATTCAGCCATGTTTTTGTAACCACCACAGCTGCACCTACAGCATTTTAAAGCGTAGGAGTGTTTTTTGCTATTAAAAAATACGGTTAAGTCTCTAAAGAAGCCCAGCTTAAATGCTCAAGCATTATTTTAACATCTGACTTTTTTTAACTGATGAAGGGGGGGAAAATGGGGAATATTCTGTTTGTTCCGTGTGTCTGTGCTGCTGAAAAACTGAAGTGGCTTGTGCCATTTTGGGAAGGGAGGCAACCTGGGAGCTAACGACTGATGTGATACCCAAGAAAAGGGAGTTAAAGGTCTCTGTTATCTTAACATGCACAGTGGGACTCGATGGGATATGTTAAAATCTGAGTCTGACTCTGGGAAGAACTGGCTGCAGTTAAAACCTGCTGGATGGAAAGGTGTTTTTTTGGCTGCTTTGTGAAGAGGGAAAGGTTATTTGCTAAATTTAAGATAAATACAGATTTAGAGAGATTAGATTTTGGAAACAAAAAAAAGTACCCCATCTTTAATAAAGGGGAAAAAAAACCCCAAACATATTAATTTCAGCAGAGGAGTCTTTTGGAAAGAATGTGTTATGCAAACCATGTTTCCAAGGAGTCTGTAGACAAAACAAAAACCTTAAAGCTCCAAGATGCTCTTGTGCTAGTGCAATAACTGCACTAGAGAGCAGTTACTGTGATGAGTTGTGTGTGTGTCTGTGTTATATATACGTATATGCATACATACATGTTATATATATAGCCAACAGAGCCTAGATGATTATATGAATCTTCAGTGAAAGCTCTTTTTGTGAGTACATAGGAGGTTTGTCTCTTTGAGCCTTGTGTGAGGCCCTGGTATGACGTGGTGGAACAGGTGACTTCTCAACTTGCCTATCTGACCTTGTGAACATGGGTCAGGTCTTTGAGAAGGTCTGGGAAGGTCTCAGCTCTGGACACAAATGAACTGGCAGAGACATTTGGTTCCTTAACCTGCTATGTGTGTGTGTGTCCTTTCAGTTTTTGCTCTGTGTGTATTTTGGGGTAGGGGACATCTTATTTTTGTGTTGTTTCCTGGCTGGCTTGGCAGGTGACTTGCTGAGGTGACTTCTGTTCATCTGTAGCCATTGGGGGCTGTGGCTCTGACAGGATTCAGTCTGAGGCTCAGGAGACATGAGCTTCATCATCTTTGACCGCTAAGTGCTGAAATAAGTGCTTTCCTTTTCATGCTCCTTCAGCGTCTACAAGATATAACTTGACTTGGAAAAGCATGTTAGCATTTAATTATGATTAAAAAAAAAGTAGATCCTTCACCTTAATATTAGGGTAAGGGCTCTTTGTTTATGTTGTGTCTGCTTAATGATTGCTCCCTTTAAAATGCAAAGCATCAGAGTATGGAAACTGTTGTCTCCAATGATTGTGTATTCAGTTTCATGATAATATTTTCTCTTTTACTTGCTCACATGCATACATGCCTATTCCTGCTCTTATTTATCTTCATAAAGGCTATCAGCTCCTTCCTCTTGTTGCTTGCCAAAAAATCTTGAGCTAAATGAGTTGATGAAAATGTCTCTATTCTTCTGATGCTGAGTCAGAAGTCTTTATTTAAAGATGATGAATTTAGTAATCATCAGACCTTGTTTAAATCACCACGGCTGCTAATTATAGATGGGTTAACCTATATTTCTGAAATATGTAGCCTAAAGCCCAGATCCTTCCCTCTTAGGTTAACAAACATGTTGATTTCTTTTGGAAATGGCTAACATCAGAATTCACAAAAGACACAAGCTCTAATTATTTAGAGGGAAGCATGAAGTTTGAATATCGTGAGAAGGGGGAGAGAAGCTGAGTGAGACCCTTGCTCCTTTCTATACTCGTTGGGGTAAGAATCTGTAAGATCCTTTATGCTGTAAATAAGGCTTTAACTATTTAGTGTTAGTGATACTTTCCTGTCTCGTGGTGTATATTGTTTTATTTTTCTGTCTCTACCTTTCCAGCTTAACCAACTTTTTAATTCTTGCATTTTATGTTGAAATGTTACTAATATTTGAAGATTGTAGTTAGTGTTGATTATAGCAAATGTATCTGAGAGTGAGACAGTGAAACAAGCTCAGGAAGAAAGTTTCTTGCATCTAACTCAAGAATTCATTCAACAGTTTGTTTCAAGTAATGGAAGTAAACATAGTCTTATTATCTATCACTAGCTAATTTTCCATTGAAAGCTAATCATCAGAAATATATAATAAATAGTAAAACTTGACTCTGAAATTTTCACCATGTAAATTTTATAGATTGCATGTTGTAATGCAGGCACAAGAGGGTGGATATGTTCCCTCATTAATCTGGAAGCTAAGTGTTACACTAATGGAATGCTCTTGCATCTTGATGTGAAGCAGCAAGTTTTTTAGAAAAACTTCCATTTCATTAATAGCTCTATGTTTAAGAAAATGATAGTTTTTTTTTTTCTTAAAACTAATGTAAACTTGAGTACTAAGAAAGGGGAAGAAAGTGAAGAATTTTTGAATACATCTGATTAACATGTAAGTGAAACAGCAATTAACAATGCGTGAAATGCTTTCAGTCACCGAGGTCCAGATCATACCTTCTAGAAAGAATTTTAATTAAAAACAATTAAAATGACTTTGATTCAGAACAGCTTTTTAATATGTAAACATTTAACCTAAGTGGACCCATACCTATTAGACTAACTGATGATAAATAAAACTAATACAGAGCAGATAGGCTTAATTATTCCTACTTAAACTGCTGTTAATGTGTCTGCATTCAGGCTCTTTATGAATCCAATTTTAAATTAATAAGTCTGCCGGTCTGTATTAGCATAAACAAGGCTTTAAGTAGGCTTCATTTCTGAAAGCAGAATGTAAAAAAGATCCATGTAGATCCATATAGACAAAATGAATGTTTCATGGCCTGAGATAATTCTCATTGCTCCTCTGACTTTATATTGTTTTCCTGTAGATGTGAGATTAAGGTGGCTCCATAAGAAATGGTGAGGATGGCATGTGAGTAATGCAATATCTGGGCGAACTGGAGTTTCTCACAAGTGCTCTGGGCTGCTCTGTCCCACCGGCAGCGAGAAACCCTGGATTTAAGTGCCACCGCCGTAGACGTGGGCCACGTGCATCACCTCAATATGGAGATGCTGATCCATGAAGGTGGTGACGTTTTGTTATGTTTCTCACTCTTGAGAGCCACGGGAAGTAAATTATTCTGAACAGTTACTGCCCCAGCAAGGGTAGATTTGTTATCAAAACTTTTTAAAACCTCCTCAAGATCTTGAGATTAAGGATACCTAAACTTTCTGCTATCAAGTCTTTGATGTTGGGAACATTTGATGTTGTGTCGGGGGGAGGGAGAGAGGGAAGGATTTTTATCTTGGTGAGGGGGGAAAAAAGATCCAACTTCCAGCATCTAATTCAGTCACTGAGTTTCCCTTGTCACATCACCTCTGGTGTGCTTGATACCCACCTCTCCCCGCATGACCTGAATGTCTCCAAACTTGGTGGCAGCAGAGGGAGTACTGTCACCTTGTGAGGCTTTTGTGCCTTGGTTTTGGCCTGGGCACTCAGTGCATGAGGGCGAGCTCAGGAGGAGTGTTTTTTGGAGACTCAGCAGAGCCCACACGGAGGCTTTGGGCTCTTCTTAACTTCAGCAAATGTCTGTTGCAAACATACCTAGTGCATCCCTGACCACCTTCTTCAGGTTCAGTCTGCAGAATGATTTCTGGCATAAAAGAAGATGAAAGTTTGACATAAGTTGATGGTCACAGTGGAAAATTCAATCTGCTCTGACTTACAGCAGTTGAGTTTGGGATTCAAAAAATATTCAATGTGGTAGACTACAAAAATACTCAAAAAGGTTGTTGCTTAGCGTGAATGTTTTGAGAATGCTAAGTGTGGTGATACAGGGTTAAGGCAGTGCTTCAGCTCATTCCTATAGGCATAATCATATACTGCATTTCCTGTTTTTTTTCTAAGCTTCTCTCATGTCTTTTTTTTCCTGCATGCTATGTACTTGGGTTGCCTTTCATTGATGCATCTCTAATTTTAGTGTTTCTATTCCCCTTTTTGTCTTGTATTTTGTTTTTTAATTCTAGCAGCAACCACAGGAATCACGTTACCCAAGGGGTTGCTCATTAGATATCCTCACAATTAATTTCCTTTTTTAAAAAGCTGCCCGAATTAAATGCCGTTATGTGAACACTTAGACTGAAACAGGGCTTCATCTAGGTAATGCTTTCTGCAGGAAACCGTGTCAAATTTTGCTGGTTGTTAAATTTTATTCTGCTATCTCAGAGCTGTAGCACTTGGGGACCCAATTGCATCATTAGCCCTTTGGGTTCTGAGCCACACTTCTGAACGAACAGATGCCCAAGGAGTCAGTTGGAGCGCTTTACCTCCATGTGATCCAAATGTGTGTGGAGTTTTGGGTTGGTTTGGGGAGGTTTTGGGTTGTTCTCCAGGTGCCGCCTTGTTTTATGGGCTGTCACAGCGCAGGGCTGGATAAGCCGACAATAGTTTCCGTGAATGCTTGACCTGGCAATGTGCGCGCGCGGCCTCCGCGGACACGGGGCCAGCTCGCTGACAAAACAGCGCTGACATCACCCTGTGCGAGCGGGGCTTCTGGCACACGAGGAGCCGCTCGTTGCCATGTTGGCTAATGCTCCATTAAAACAAACGTTGGGAGGGAAAAAAAAGAAAAAACAAACAATACCCACACGCAAGAGTGTGGTGGTTCATAGAAAGGGAAAAACGAGCAGATATCCACCAGTATGGTGAAAATGATGACACATTTGAGTAAGCTGTTCTACTCTCTTCCTGGGTTTTATAAGAAAGCATTTGGGGGATGTGGTATCACGAGGGGGTGGAGAATGCAAGATCTGAGTTAAGTTCTGGTACTCTAGCAGCTTAAAAAAATGGTAGACGTTAAGACTAAACTTTCTAAAGTTGGTTCTGACAGAGCAGACTCGCTAGGGATGGGGGAAAGACCGAAGCGACCCTTTGCCATCTCCATTAGGAGTGAGGCTTTCCTGTTGGTTCTTGTTTTTTGTCTGTCAATATCCTGCGAGTTTGGTGCAGAGGATCTCAGGAGAAACGCATCGTGCTGTGAGTGCCTTGCGGAGCGTGCTCACCGGCTCTGTTCACCAGCGCATCTGAGGAATCAAAGCTACGGTTTCTTCCTCTGCTTATGGAGAGGGGTGAGGTTTATCCAGGCTTCCCACTTGTGCGCGATGGCTTAAATATTTGCTTGGAGAGAAAACGAGCAGAGTTTCTGGCCCTGAGCTCTTTGCAGAGCTGGAAGTAACAGTGAGTCCTGGTTGTCCCAGGAAAATGGCTTGTGGTCTATGGAGCTGTGGTCCTGGGATGCCCCTTCCTTAGATGGATTAACAAGAGGAGGCGATGGGAGGAGTGCAGCAAAGTGTGGGGGATTTCTTCCAGGTCTTCTCTGCAGCTTGGTGATACCTGGGATGGAAACATCTGTTTGGTACCGCGGAGCTAATTCTGAGAGCCTCTGGCAGCACGTAGGAAAGGGGCGTCTCGAGACATCTGGGGACAGATGAGCAAGAAGTGACACCCAGTTTCTCATCTTGGGGAGTGCTCCAAGGCTGTCTGAGAATGGTTTTCTGTGCCGATTTGGGCTTAGTACAGGGCATTTAAAGCCGTTGCCTGCGCTGGGGTCAGATCTGTGGCCCCTGTATCAAGGGAGATCTTGAGATTTCCCATCTGTTTCCCTACCTGTGTTGTGCCTTATCTCCAGATTGGGCCAAAAGCTCCTTTTAATCACACAGGGATCTGTTTCTAAAGAAATGGGTGAGAGCTTAAGATGTTTTATTGAGGTATCTCTCTTGCTGGGGACCGTTGTTTTGCAGAGCAGTGTCTTGCATGGGACCGAAGGGGTGCTGAAGAGCAGCTGTGGACGCAGGTTTTCAAAAGGAGCCTTCCTGAGAGGTGCTGAGCGAGGTCGTGGTTTGGTCTGGCGCTTACTAAGGCCTTTTAGTGCTCGCTAGCCTAGCTCCTAGGGCTCGGGAAGCAGAAGAGGCTGAAACAGCGCGGGATGGGGCAGCCGCCGTGCCGAGCGGCGCGCCCAAGCTTGTCTCGGAGCGCTACCTAGTGGCCTCGGCACGCTGCGGAGCCGGAGCCGGAGCCACCGCGGGTGCCACCGAGCAGCCGTGGCGGGTGCCGTGCTCCACAGGGCCCCGCGGCGGCCGCTCGGCAGCGTCTGCTCTAGGTGCTGCTGCGACCCAGCGCCGAGGACGCCCTGCGGAGCCCGACGTGCCTGCACTCCAGGCAGCCCCGAGGGCGGTTTTCGCGGCCACTCTGCAGCCATCCGGAGAGCAGGTCGGGGTTGGCGCCTCGCGGTGCACAGGGCAGGGCCGGGACAAGGTAAGGATGCCACAGAGGGACCGCGGTCCAAGTCCTGGCCGAGGTGGCGGAGCGGAGAGCGGCGGCGGAGGGAGCTGCTCTGCCTTCCTCAGCGACCACAGGGTGGCAGGAGCGAATCGCTGTAGCCCGGGAACGCTCCCTCCTTGGCGGGTGGGGAACGTGTTTTGGAGGAGTGATTACAGCTTTTATCAGCACCTCGCAGTCAGGCCGCTTAGGTAAGGGATTTTGGCGGTGAGAGGACAGCCTGCCTTGGAGGCTTTGCTTCTGTAAAAGTGATGTGGACACAAGGAGGCCTTTTTCTAGGCCACAGGAGTGATGCTTGGTGAAAGCAGCAGCCCTGGGAGCCCCGGGAGAAGCTGCTCTCATGACTTCATCGTGACTCAGTGGTGAATCTGCACAGTCTGAGGATCTTGCTTTTCCCTACTAGATGTTAATATTCTTTATTGATTTCAGTTTTATCACGTTCCTTGACTTAATAAGAGCAAGTCTGTCTGAAGACTTACCTGACAGCCATTAAAAATAGAAATGCTTTGAGGTCGAGAATACTTTGTCTTGCACGTGCTGCTAGTCAGGAATATCTCTGTATCCACATTTGATCACACTAATAACAGTAAGATTGAGTGGGGGCAGATCAGAAAGAGTGACATTTCCTTACGGCATGGGTCACACCTTAGCATATGACAATTTAGTAAATGTTCCTTATGGTATGTTGGATATTGCTTTCCGATCAGTTTATATATAGGCTCTTATAGCGGGTTCTGGTGGAGGTAGCTAATGGCATGAATACTGCCCGATACTTAACATTTACAGATGGATACTTTCTACTTTTCCATAGAGTAATTCGCAGTGTCCTGGTGTGGGGCTTTTGTTTATGCTTTATATGCATTCAGCTTTCGCTTTGAAGGTGAAGAAGGGGAGATGCAGCCATTTGTGGCCTGTCCAAACTCTCCTCGTGCTGAGAGGAGAGGAGCAGTAATCACGCAAACCCATTGATCCCAATAGCAGGAAAGCAGCAAAGGATGGAAAGGCATAAAATGCTTCAAAAGTATCAGCAAGTGAGTTATTTCTGGCTAAGGCCATGGTATCAGTAATGTAGTATATCATAACAGGCTTAATTCAGAACTCTGTAACTCTTAACTACTCTTGGCTACTCTTGGGAAAGACTCTTAATTATTGTTGCGGTGGAATAACGCTCAAATTATGTGATGCTTCAGAAAAAAAGTAGGTGAATTGTTCCCACACCTTATTCTATACATTTCCCTTCCTCCATACTCATTCCCATACCTTGCCTCTGTTTATCAAGGAGGCTTTTTTAATCCCGGCGTGATGCTGAATTCCCCATTACAAGGCAGAGCTGTGGGGACGCTTAGCCTTCTCTCAGAAGGAGCAGTGACTTTTTGGTTACGTGAGCATTGTGAGCTGGGTGGGAAGCCTCAGAAAAAGTGTATGTTATCTTCTGGGTTGCACTTCTGATGTGCGTGCCCAAATGGTATTTGTTTTTATAAAGATTATGTTACTGTTTTTAACAGCCTTCTAGTGTCAATATCAGGGGCAGCTTCCTCTACCTATAAAACTGAGCTGAAGCAGAAGTTGAAAGAATAAGAAATCCATTTCTTCAAAAGCCATTTTAGTTCATTTAGAAGTGTTCTATTGTAGCAAAACTGGATGATTTTCATCTTCAAATTATACTTTTTGTGTGCAGGTGCCCAATTATTTTATAAGCAACTGAACTGAATTGAGTATTTAAAACCAAAGCAAAATAGTTTTTCAAGTTGACATGAACAAACTAATTGCTTTAAAAGTTGAGAAATGTGTTTCACGGAATAAAAAAGTTTTTTTATTTTTTTTTATGAAACCTTAAAGGGTCAGATCTTCAAAGTATCTATCTGTCTCTTCCTCTAGAGAGCAGTGGGAGTTACTGACTTTTGGGGACTTCCTGGAGCTGCTGAGGTGGCTGTTGAGTGCAAATCATCTGAATCTAGCATGTCATTTTAGGGTTAGTCTGTACAGCATAGGGTAATACGTCATGATTTGTCTTTCTGTCATCCCATTATCCCTAACTTGTTAAAGGTGCCGTGCCATGGGCTTTCATCTTTTCTCTGTGCTGTGTGCTTCATCTCTGTTCAGCGGGCACACTACAAATAGTTCTGCGTTCCCTGCGGAGACTCCTGCAGCTCCGAAGGTTTGTGCTCTCTCTGCATTTATCGCCTCCCTCCTTTTGCTCTTCACAATTTCTTCCTGCTCACAAGATGCCTCTCAAGCCCTGCTGCTGAGGTGGCAGGAGCAGCCGCAGGGTTTGCTGCGTGCCGGTCTGCTGAGCTAAACGGGCCGCTTGGAAGCTGGGAGAGGGAAGAGCAGGAATGGAGCAGTCTGGATAAGCTCCTTCCTAGTCAGGGCATCATCTTCAGCAACCCTGTGAAATAAGTGCTGTTAGGTGCTATGCCTGTGGCTTTCTATGTACAAGAACCTTCATTTATCCCATAGAATCGACCTTTTTTGGATGTCCCTTTCTGAGTTTGTTTATGCTGACTGCTGAGGGAAAAAAAAAGTTTTATAGGAGGGGAGGAGATTCATAAAGACTTAGTCCAGATAAATTCATTTTGGGGAGCTGCTTTTCCTGCTGGGGGAGAGAAAGGCATGGACCAGGTACCATAGGCTCGGTGCTGTCTTCTGGACATCTAGGCTTCCCTAGCTAAAGGAAGCTTTGGGAAGCACCTCTTCATACCCGCTCTGGATAGTTCCTTTGGTAAGATCCCAGGCAAGGTGATTTTTTTTTGAAAAAAATAAATGAATTGGGTAACACTGCAGTAGTGTCATTACATCTTCATCCCTAGACACAAATCACAAACCCACTTTTCAAGGAGACTTTAGATGTTTAGCAGACTGAGTATTAATAGCACTTTCATCCATGTATCTCATAATAATGCAGCTCTGATTATTATGATTTGTCATCTCTCTGTTTCTTGACGTCTTTTCCACCTGCCACTTACCCTCTTTGGAATGTGGTTCTTCAACTGTCCTGATGCACTTCTGGCACATCAAGTAAATATCAGTCTGTGTACGTCAGTATTTACTGAGCGTGTTCTCCTTGGCCGTGTATAGTGGTTTTACTGAACTCCGACCTGCCCCACATGCAGCTGCGGGCTCGGAAAAGGCAGTCCTGTGGCCACAGTGCCACAGATAACATTAGAGAGGTGGCTTGTGTTTCCCATCAGCTCAGATGTGGAATAGAAGGCACCGACCTGTGAGCAGGATGAAGTAGGATGTCCCTGTGTGGCTCCTGTGATCCACAAAAGTGGAATGCATGTAATGGGATGCGGGGAAAAGGAGGTTATTTAACTTTGATAGCTGTATTTGGAAAGCTTAGGTTGGCAGCAGAAAGCCTGTTGACGTGAATGTCTGGGAAGGTTGTCTTTGGGTTTAGGTCCATATGTACTGAGCGGAGCCAGGATCACAACAGATGTTTAATGGGATATTGAACTGCTCACAGAAGGTGATGCACTCCTGTTTCTCCAGGCACCTTACATAAAAGAAATCTTAGTTCTTGTAACTTATTAATTGATATTCAGGAAACTCTTGAGTCTTACAGAGACCCATCTAAATGCATTTATAACCTATAATCTTTTGATGTAGTTTTTTCAAGGAATGTGTTAGGCATTAGCCATTATTAACCAAAGCAGAAACACAGATATCTTGCTGAGAGTTATGTCCCCCTGTGCATCCTCCTTGGTGCTGTGCACGGGCACCCTCTGTGTTCCAAAGAGCACTGAAAACAGTGCTGCAAATATTGGTACTGTGTTAGCCCTTGGTGAGGGGCTGAACGGAGCCGCGTACAGATTTGGGCTGCTGTAACTGCACTGCTTATGGTGCGCTCCAACAGGTTGAAGTATTTTTCCAACTACCTGATATCCTCTGCCTGAACCACGAGCCGTTAACAGACTGGGTGTATACAGAGCACTTGGGAGTTTGGCCCCTATCTTTTGGGTATGCTTCTCCATGCCCAAGAGCTGCCATGCTAAGACTGATGCCACAGCCCTCGATAATTTCCTCGATAATTTCCTTAGTCTGCCAAGGGAAATTGTGGATGTCAGCACTTCAGTCGTGGACAGTTGTGGACTGCATTTTTTTCACCCTACTTATATTTCTGCTTTATATATTTGTTTTATATATATCCTATGTTTCCCTCTTCACAAATATTCAGTAATGCTTTTCTGTAAAAATCGTGAAACTCCAGAAATGTTTTTTATCTTCAAGATGATGTTTAAATGTACTAGAAATATCACTTGTTATTGCCTTTCCTTGGGTATTTTTATCCCGTAATTCTTTTATCCTCTTCTGTCCTTCAGGCGGTTCCCTGTCTTCAATGCCAGCCTCTCCTTGCTGTTTTCTCTGCTTTCTTCCCATCCCTTCCCTGCTTCTCCTTGCCTTTTCACTCCTACCCTTTTTCTTTTCCTTTCTATCCCATTGTTGCATCTTTCTTTAGTTTACTGAGGTATTTTTGCTGGTCTCTGAACCTGTGCTTAGATAGTTTCCCAGTGATGCTGTTCCTTAGTGCTGTGATGATTGGTTTTCCAGGTTTAAAGGAGGGGCATTCCAGCACATCTGGAATATTGCCTGTCCTGTGCTCCTTCCTGATAAAAGAGGGAAAGATCATTGAGTCAGGAGACTTTGAGGAGATTGCTTCATCAAAGAAATTAATTTTGGAATTGCTTTGGTTACGTAAGCAGATAAGTTGCTGCTTTTGAGCCTTTCTGAAATACCCATTACTGAACACGTTATATTTAGAACAACACTGAAACCAGATCTGAAGTAAGAGCTGTATAAAAGTAGATGTTCGCAGTAAAAATAATCTGGTGTAGGATTAGTGCTGTTTTGATAGCTGTTAAACTAACTCGTGTTTAATGTTAGGCTAAAATTTTAAAGAGAAATAACTGGTATTGCTGACACATCAGCTGATGTGGTTTAGTCGTGGTTGGCCACTGTTTTGATTCACTGCAGGGATGAGCGTAATGTGTCTCAGGGCTTGAAATAACAAAGTGCTCTTAGGTTTGCTCTCTGTGATAGCTGTTTATTGCTATTTCTCTATGAAACCTCTTTAAGAGCTTGAATATTTCTACAGAAACTGCATATTTTAGTACAGTTCATAGAACCATGAGAGTTATTGGTTTATACCAACAGGTTATATTCAAGAGTAATGTCAGGCTTGGAGGTTTTGGCTTCGGCAGCAGGTTATCCCCTTCCTCCTGCGTGCCCAGAGCTCGCCTTGGGCTGCATGCTCTCTGGGATAATTCCTGCTGCAATCCCTGCCATCCCGTTTACCCCGGAGCTCCTGGGGATGTGACCTTGGCACTTACAGCATTAGGCTCCTGGAGGGACCATGCTAAAAATAGTAGGAAATGCAGCAGTAGGCTGCTTTCTGGAATCTGAAAGGAAGCACAACCTGGAGGGAGAGAGCTGTAGAGCCGAACAGTGTCCTTGGTAGCGGTTAGTGCTGCGATGTTCTAGGGCTTTGCATCCTGCTGCTTCAATGTGGATGTCGTGGGCTGGCCAAGCAGCAGCAGCTCCGATTCTGGCACGTGAGGTTCACGGATGAACCGAGGAGCTTCTGGAATCAGGAGCCACTTTTAGCCCATGTCTGGTAACGCAGCTTGGGATTTGGTGGTTTGAGCAGGGCGCTGTCTAGTTGGGGATTTGTCCCAAGCAGGTTTGGGGATGTTGGGGGCAAGTTTTCTCTTGCATCCATAGGTTAAAAACCCGAGTGTACATGGGGCAATTGGCAGCCCCTTGGAGCCAGGGTGCCCTGTCTGGCCACTTTCATGTTGCTGCAGGGGAGGCTCCGTGCTGGGAATTCCGGGCACAGCAGCCAGGGATGAGGGGGTTTCCCCGAGGATAGCGGAGCACAGCAAGGGGAGAGGTGGCCAGCCTAGGAGCAGGGCAGGCATTTGCCCACCCGCCATGAGGGCGGCTCTCCTGCTGTGCTGTGGTGTCTCCCAGAGGTTCCTGTGGCACTCTTGGATCTGCCCTGGAGACGCATGTTCCCAGCTCCTCAGCAGCCTGGGTTGACGGTGTTTCATATTCAGCTGTTGGAAAATGCTCTTTTCCCTGGACACTGGGAATTTCCCAAGCAGAGCTTTACCACAGCTCCGTGCAGATTTCTCTATGTATGAAGAACAACCAGAGCAATTCCTGAGGTGGGGAAAAGGGAGGAATCTCTCCAGAGTTATTGAACACACAGGAATCCCCTCTTGCGCAGGGACTCTGTGAGCTGCACGTTGCTGATGGGTAGGAGGGTTTGCTTTTTGCTTTTTTTATTTGGCCTCTTTTATTTGTGTGTTTATTTGTAACCTGCCCCGGGCCTCTGCTCTGGCCGAGGCTGGGGTAGATCCTGCAGGCTTGTGGGTGCTTCTGGGCCGGGAACAGAAGGAACAGAAGCTGGGAACATTTCTTGCACGTTTCTCCTTTTCCCGCAGGATCTATAGAGGGAGGTTTGGCATTTTTGACATTGCCTGTAACAGTGCCAAGATGAAAATATAAAATGAGGGTATAACAGCGTTTTTTTTTTGTTTGTTTGTTTGTTTTTTGTTTTTTTTTTGTTTTGTTTTTTTTTTTTGTTTTGTTTTTTTTAATGCTTAAACATCTTGTTTAACTGAACGTGCTAACCTTACCTATTACTTGACGAATTTAAAGGAGCATTTCTGGGTCACCCAACTGTGATGCTAATAGCTAAGATGTAGATTTTTTTTTTTTTTCTTTTTATTCCCTTCTTTTGAGTTGATCTGAATGATTCACAGAACTAAAGCCATCTGAGGTGGCTTCACTTTAGCTCAAAAAAGGAGGACAGCAAAGGCACAGCAGTGACCCCAGCTGCTCGCGTTTGGGAAAAGGAGTCCTTCCCAATCTGCAGCTTGCCTCTCTTCTCCCTTCTGTTTGGCAGTTTTCCCTTGGATTATCCAATGGGCATCGTGCCGCTGCTGACTCCTAATGAATATTTTCTGAATATTTGTGTGCTGCTCTCCCTGCCTGCCTGCCTTGTGAAGCACTCTGTGCACACTAGAAAGACTGATTAATAATAAGAAAAGCATAAAAAGGGGTGCCTAAATTAGGAGGCTAATGTTATCTGGGGCATCTCCCATAAGTCAGCAGTGCAACTTTATACAGACGTGCGTTCCCTCCCCCCCACCCCTTTGAGTAGTAGTCTTTGGAGACCATGGTATAATGGCAAAATAAACTTGGAAATGCTAAGTACTGGTGGCCTATATTAATCTCAGACCATGTTTTGAATAACTTTTTAACCCTTAGGGATGTTAAGGAGCACATATTTGTAGCGTTCAAACTTGAAGAGGAGCTTGAATGTTCTGTTCGGTCTACGCTCTGCTCTGCCGAGCTCTAGAATTCACGTGAGAATTTAAAATTCGGCCGCAGGGCCTGCACCTTGTTATGCCCGTGCCCCAGGTCCTGGCTCTCCGGAGTCTCTGGGAAGCCATCTGGGAAGGAGGGGGCTCTGTGGAAAAGGAGCCTTCCCGGCGTTTCCTCGCGCAGCGCCGGGAACCGCTGCTCAGGCGCAGCAAACGGCCTGTGGGGCTGGCCCGGTGCCAGCTTCCTGCGCTCAGCCCCTTACATTCAAACTTGCCTTGATTTTTTGTTTTTCTCCCTTCTTTTTTTTTAAATGTAGAACCATCAAGGAGTGCAGCAAGTGAAATACCCTCTCTCCTCCCCTTTGGGCGTGAGAGCTGTTGAGGAGGAAAAAACAAACACGCTAGGTACCCTGGTGCTGCCAGGCATGAAATCTTGTTGTTTTTTGTTTCATTAAATGCTAAAACGTACCCATATCTGCCATCCTAGTGTACCCACAGTGATAATTCATCTGTGCGCAATCTGTCACTTTATATAAAAGCCAGAGTGGTTTAGGACAAAGGCAGGGAAGCGTAGCCGGCTGCTGAGTTCTTGAATGTGACAGGAGAAGAAAGAGGATCCTTGTACTTTGGGCATTTTTCAGTTACAGCTAGAGGCTATTTTTCAAAGCAGTAAAAATGTTCCATCGCTTGCTTAATCCAGTTGATTTAAGATGCCTTTGTGGTTTCTATTACCTGTAAGTTGTTGACCTACACATAACTGAGCAATATTTTTAATTACTGGAACGCGCCGTAACCAGAACTGGCGAATTTATGGGGACGTTTGCGAGAAAAATCACACTGTTACTGGAGTGGCTGTCTGTGAGGTGGTTATGGTTTGAATTTTGATCCAGTCTCAGTCTGGTGACTGCTGAACCCTCGTCGGTCCTTTGCTGCTCTCTGTGAGGGCTGATGGATGGAGCTGATGAGAGACCTCCAGGGCATGGGACCGAATAAAAAAAGGGAAGGGTTGGAATTAAAAAATAAATAAAAAAAGGCTTTTAGAGCAATGCTGTAGAAACCATTTCACTTAGTATAGCTGGCAAATTAGCATCAAATGAAGTCTGCAGTTGCTGCCTTTCAGCTAAATACACGCATATGTGTGCATGTATATATGTGCATGTATATATGCATATATAAATAATCACCTTTCTTTTCTATACTGGCTTCAACTTATGTTAATAGACAGATCAGATTGCAGTGATTTTAGTGAAAACTCTTGAGGAAGAGGCTGGAAAGGACTGATTTTTACAGGATCTTTTTATATATGCGTATGGACTTGAGTTGATAGGTGGTGCTTTGATTATTTCTTTCAAAACTAATTTCAGTGTATAGATCTCTGTGTCTCTTAGATTCTGCAGAAGAAAACAAAATTAAGATTTATGGCCCTTGTGGCCATACAGAAAATGCAGATTTGGGCCAGAGCAGTACTGGAACTGAGCACTGCAGTAGGTCAGACGAGCACGACTTACTGGACCTGGTTTTTTATCACCTTGACGCAGCACCTGACACAGGGGAGCCTCTTGGAGCGGGAAGGTGAAGGCTGCCTGCGTGTCATTTGAATGTCCTTGGCCGCTTCCATCCCCTTCTCATCCCTGTAATGCTCATTCGTTGTTTCAGGCACACTGGAAAACAGCCGTGGCCAGGGCTTGTACTGCTTACACAACAGCTGTGGAGGGAAACGTATTGATTATTAAAGGCATAATGCAGCTTTGGAGGGGAATATGGACATGCAGAGCTGGCAGAAAGGGGGTCGGGGAAAGCAGCAGTTGTAAAACCTGAGGCCAGTTGCTGCTCTCCTGTGCACTGCTGGGAGTAACAGTGCTGCGGGTCAGCCTTGTTTTGCAGAGCTGCCATAGGAAGTTGCAGGACAAGTGATGTAAAATGGTGTTAACCATAGGATTCCCTAGGGATTTCTCTTGTATAGGTCTGTGGCTAGAAAAGGGTCTATAAGGATGATGAGGGGGGCTGACTGGGCTCTGAAGCGAGGGCCCCCCCTCCCTCACAGCTGATCCGCTGCCCAGCCGAAATCATCCGGATTCCCTCTCAGCTCTCACTGTGGGGAGGTAACCTGCTGCCCCTGGAGAATTAGTGTGTTATCTTAGCGTGCTTTCTGCCTCTTAACCAAAACGTTCCCTTGTGATGTTAGATTTGTTGCTTTGAGGGGCTTACGGAGTGGTTCTCTCCACACCCCCTCCAAAGGCAGCCCTGGGCTTTTCATCGTGCGGAGCCGGGATCTCTTGCTGTCTGAACTGCCCCGTAAGTACCTCAGCAAGAGGCAGAGCTGTGCAATGGGCTGCTGTGCTCTTGGTAAGCTCAGTGCGCTTGCCATGCCGTTTTCCTTCTTCCCTTTGCAGTCATTAAAAAAAAAAAGTGCGCGAGGAAATATGTTTGGTGCCGTTTCGGGAGTAAGATAGCAAGGAGAGGAATTTTTGTGGTTTCAGGCTACTGGAAGTGTCCTGAAACATTGAGAGGGTCCTCTTTGACAGAGGAAAACATGTCGTGTTTACAGGAAATCAGTGTAGGATGGCACCTGTGCAGGTAGGTTAATGATGCACATGAGTTGTAAGGAACTAAAACTTTCTTAGGGTGTTACGTGCTTCTGTGAGGAAGAAGACACAAACTTGAGTTTTGATACATGATTTATGAGAACAAATGACTGTAGAGGATGTTACCTCCATCTCCTCCACACTGAGAGATGATCTGATTGCCTTGAAACTCGCGTCACTGCTGCTGGTGACAGCAGCAGCCAGGGCTGAGATTTGCCTGTGCAAAATTCTCCTTGACATCCCTGCTGCTGTCAGTTTTGTATCTAATTATTGCTGCCTTCAAGTACGAGAAGGCTGATGTGAGGAGCGGCACGACTCGGCTGCCTGTAGGCAGAGTTAACCGCCTGTAGCAACTCCATACGTTTCGCCAAAAGCAGGAGCCTGCGGATGCGGCCTTGGAGCCGGCGCCGCTGTGAGGAGGTGCCGCACACGCTCTGGAGACGCGGAAAACCCGTCGTGAGGCTTTTAATCCCTTTTGATGCTTTATGTAACCGAGCGCCACGTGACTCGGGAGCGGCAGCGGCGTCACCGTTCGCCCTCCGCATTTGTGTTGATCGTGACCAACCGCCCTTAAACTCGGCCAACTTTGGGTAGGAACAAGTAGTTTTCGTGTGAGACGCTTGGGCTCCCTGAGGCTCGCGGTGTGTGGCAGCTCCCAGACAGCAACATCCATGAAAGTGGCGTTTTCCTGGGCACGCGGCGCTGGCGGGGATCACCATGAAGGTGCTGTTCCTGGACCTGCAGCAGCACCTCAAGAGGTATCGGCAAAGCTTTGATTTCTAGCGACTCGATTTTCTGGTCTGGATGGAGTGGTTTTGTTTTCCCTTGGGGCCATTCTTACGTGTTTTGCTCGGAGCAGCTACTTAAATCCTTCTCTTTAGGTACTTGTTGAAACCGCTTCAAACATGGAATATTAAAACTGGTTCAGAGACAAGTACTGGTTTCTTTAACAGGTGTAGGTTTCTGTGAATAAACCTTGAAGGCAATATTTAAAACAACCCCCTATTATAAACTCTTTACCATTTTCCTTACTGTCTTCAACAACTTGTTTCTGTTGCTGCAAATTTTAAGGGAGGTAACGCTATGCCAAAATTGAGCATTTTAACAAAATGTGGAACTTTTTGTTCAAATATTTGTTTTCATGCCTAAAAAGACATAGTGTCTCCCATCTTTTTTGCATATTTAAAGAAAAGTGGAATACATGACTGTTAAGTGTGGAGAAGTTTTGAGATGCAGCTTAGTGCAAGTTATGCAGTTGATTCATCTAATTTTCCATAGAAACGGTGAAGCATGAAATGAGTGATTTATTTTGATCTGGTTCCTTTCTGGTATTTAAAAGAAGTACCTAATAATGCGATGAACATGGAGAAAATAATTACAGAGCTGAATTATACTCTGTATTTATTATAATTTGTGTATTTTACAAATATGACAGTGGAAAAAATACCTTGACTTCATATTGCGTAGTGATTTTTCTGCCTTCAAAAGCTGAAGTTCCCCCTGTGGGCAAGTGCAGTGGCAGCTTCTAGACAGTGCCTCTTAGGATTCTTTAAGAGATCCTGTGAAATGTGCTATTTTTCTCCCAGGATAATCCAGGGGACGGGTTTTGCCAGCTCCTTTCCCCCTTTAGACCCTCAGCTTACAAGTTGCTTTCCTGCTTTTCATGCAGAAGCTGCTCTGAGGCTTCTGCGTGTGTGGACAGTGTAATGAGGGGTGATGATAATGAAGTCATTAAGGATAATGAATTAATTGCTTTTGACGACTTCAGATCTCTGAGCTGCTGCGTTTGCTTCGCCACACCCAAAACCAAGAAACCTTCTTGTTCTTGCATGACTTCCCACAAATCACTGTGTTTATACCGTTTTCATGCGATTAATGCCCATGGAGAGTAACTTTCTGCTGTGGATGGTGCTTTTGAAAATAATCTAAGTTAGACATAGGGAGACTTGGAAAAGGAAAGTAATTTTTATTTCTCTTCGGCCAGTCACTTTTGATAAAGTCCTTGAGCTTTCCAGTGGGTATTAAATGTTACACCAAACACGTTCACCTGAGCAGTTGAACCCCTGAGTGAGGATGCAGGGTAACGGGCATCATAACTGCACTTGAAACATATGAAAAAGTGGGTGTTTTTCCGCAAGCACTGTGCATGTGCAGTGATGTCCCACAGCATTTTATGTGGCCAGGGAAGGAACGCGGCGGTGAGAGGAGTGTTTATCCTGAGCCAGTGTGTTCTACCAAACCTCCGCCGAGAAGCGCGTGATGGAGCGCAGAGCGTGGGAGATCGGACCTGGCCTTCACAGAGTCACAGGATGGCTGAGGTTGGAAGGGACCTCTAGAGATCATCTAGTCCACCCACCTGCTCCAGCGGGGACACCCAGAGCACGTGGCACAGGGTGGCATCCAGGCGGGTTTGGAAGATCTCCAGAGAAAGAGACTCCACAGCATCTCTGGGCAGCCTGTGCCAGGGCTCTGTCACCCTCACAGGAAAGAAGTTCTTCCTCACATGGTGGTGGAACTTTCTATGGTTCAGTTTATACCCATTACCACTCGTCCTGTCACTGGCCACCACTGAGAAATTTGGCATTTCTGCACTGTTGGAGGTTGGGTCGTGGTAACTGTAGCTTTCTTTGCTGATACACAGAGTCTGGTCAGAGGCAGCACCTCAGCTACGAAATCTGTATGTTTTATGAAGGACTTGCATGCTCTCTCCTAGATTCTCTTTTTCAACCAGCTTCCTCCTCATCTGTTTTGGCTTGCTGTAGGTTCTTCTTGAAAAGACCCCATTTCACTGCAGGCTGCTCTCTGCGTGTTCGGCTGTCACCTGGGGTTGTGAACTGGCCAGGAAGCCGTTGCCTCCTTTGCCTCTGTCCTTGGGGCTGCTGCTGTCGGTTCAAATGCACAAACGGCCCAGAGTAAGGGCGGGCACTGCCCTGCCCAGGGCAATTCCCTCGCGTTTATCCCGGTTCGGAGCCTGCTCGCCCCTGGCGAGGCCATGGGAGGAAGTTTCAATGCTGCGTCATTGCAGGGCTTTTCTGGTGGTTGCATCTTGATGGCAGCTCCAGGAGCTCGCAGGAGGTGCCAGCGGGCACCTCGGCTGCCACCCGGCCAGAGAATGAGGAAACGTCCCCGGGAGCCGTTCCGGGCTCCCGGAGAATGAGGAAATGTCCCCGGGATTCCCGCGCGTTACAAACATGTTGCTCACCTGAGGCTCCTGGCTGGCATTCAGGTGGTTTTTGGTTTTGTGAGGCATTTTTATCTTTTGGAGGGGGGGTTATTTTTTTAGCCATAAAGGCTCAAAGTGTTTTCCTGTAGGCAGTGGTTTCTGGAGGATGTGATAATATTTTGGAGATGTCGTGTGACTGATCCAGCAGACACCGCACAGGTTCATACCTTGCTGCGTGTGAGAGACCCGTGGACTAGCTCTTGACACACATTTTGGATGGATATTCATGGGTAAAGAGGTCCCAGCAATGGAAGGGAACAGTTGGGGTCGCTTCATAAACAGGGCACCATTCATAAATGTAGCCAGCGCTGCAGGCTCTGGAGATGATGACCCCGACACTGGACAGAGGTGAAATAATGCGCTGTAATCTTTCCCTCGCAAGATGTGTGTTAGGAGATTAAGGGTGTAAGTTCTGCTGCCCGCACTGCATCTGGCTCAAGGGCAGCTAAATGTCCGTGCTGTTCGTCCAGTGGATGCTGCCACCTTGAACCACTTGCTGTCCCAAAGCAGGAGAATTTGGGAGCGAGGACGTTAGGATAGGGCCCTCCTCCAACTGGCTGCTGTAGCCGGTGGGCTAGGAGGCTCTCTGGGCTCGTGTCCTAAGCTCCCCTGGCTGGAGCATCTCTGCTCCAGCTGTTCCTTGGTGTGGGAGGCTACAGGAAGACGGGGGGAGTTGGAGCAGGTGACACGGCTCTAATACTGTAAAGAAAAGTCAAGTGAGGCCCAACTCTTCCAGATCAGCATTGCTCAGTTCCGTTTCTTTACAAATTGTAATTTCTTGCTCGTGTGAAGAAAGGTCAAGTGCTTTCAACGGGAGATGTTCCCCTGGGATTTTGGCAGTCGTGAGTCAGCTGGATTTGTGGGCTTAAGTCACTTACGCGGTGGCCGGATTAATAAGACTGGGAGCCTTTCCATGCAGGAGGCTGTTGCTCTTCCCACATGTTCCCGAGCGCCTGTTGGAGCAGGAACATGGGCATGAGCAGCAGGTCCTTCGCGCTGGCTGAGCAGGATGGGGCACGTCCAGCAGGTGCCGGGCAGAGGCGGTGGGAGCCAGGGCTGCCCTGTGCCTCAGCACAGCGATTCCAGCAAACTGGGAGCTTGGGAATTACCCCAGTAGTTCTGCATGGGGCTGTGGTAATAAGTGAGCTGCTGTCTCACAGCCGGGTGATCGTTTACTCCATGGCCCATCCTGGACCGTGGATTCTCCGTGTTCCCTTGTGCCTTGTGATCTTATGGACTTACCCCTCCATGCGCACACACACTGTTTACTTATTTATTTTTCCTTTAAGCATCATTGAGGATGAAACCCCTGGTGTCCTGTGCAAGCTCCTCTTTGTGCTGCTGTCCCAGGGTCCCAGCCTGTCTCCTGGGCCCCTGTGGATCAGAGACGCTGTTTAACATAGAGCTTGCACTTCCCAAATGTTCCCTGTATCACTGTGCCAAACCACTTCTTATACCTGCTAGGTCTCTTTTGTTATGATAGGTGCAGCTAGAAATGCCCCGGTGACTTTCTTCCCTCTCCTCCTTGTTTAATTTTAGAGTGTGCAGTCAGAAAATCCGCTTTTATGGAGTTAGGAGAATAAGGGGGATTAAATTCTAGTGCAAGTGGCTTTTGCTGCCGGATGCTCTCCTTGACTTCCAGAAAAGCAGTGACTGTTAAAACCACAGGTAATAGTGTGGAGCTGGATGTTTATTCTATGAATGAAATCTAAGAGGATTTAAGCAAAAGTTTCACAAAAGGGAAAACCAAAATTCATATATATATATATATATATATATATATATATATATATATGTAATGTTTTGATGTTTTTTTTCTACATCTGCTACCTTATGGTGCTCTTCTCGGAGCTTCCCTCTCCTACCATTGTGGTGATGGCAGCAGCACTTTCGGAAAGCAAGAAAACTGCTTCCAGATTGATCCAGATACCTCATTTAAGATGTGCAGGGTACTAAGAGTTGTTGGATCCCTTCTCACTTGCAGGATGGCTTAAAGGATGCTAAGGAGGGCTTTAACCTTTTATTAAACTTTTGTTTTTTTTTCCTTTTTATTTTAAGCTTAGATAGGAAGTTATGGGAAGTTTGTTTGCCAAACTAGGTGTTACTCCAAACATATAAATCTTTAAATTAAGGTGGTACCATCCCTGGAATTGCATCCAGGTGCTGAGTTACCATCAACCTCGCTTGACTCTGCGAGGGCACTTTGAAACTGGAGCCGGTCGATAGGCGCAGACCAGGTTCGTTAATCCCAGCTCTTTGCTGTGTAGTCACCTGCGGCTGATCCCAGGAAAAGAGATGCCAGAGGTGCTGCTCCAAAAGTGAGGATGGTTTTAGGATGGCTCGTGTTTCCTTGCAGAGCACTCCCACCCAGGTAAGGGGTGCACCCTGTGCATTAATCTGTGCCCAGGTACTTGATACTGCCCTTAAATTTCATTTTCTGTTCATTAACATTGGTAGCATCATTATAATTCTCTCATTAAAGCCACGGAGCTTGGCTTAGCAATTACAGCTCCTTCTGAAGGAGAATGAGGGTATCCCCAGAGGAGCCCGTGAGAGCTCCTTGTTTCTCTTTTGATCTTTCAGGGTTTTCTTCCTGCCTCTAAAGGCATCTCCTGTCCCTTGTGCGTTGTGCACAGCGTGATGCTGCCGAGTTATTTCGAGAGCCCTATCAGGGTGCGTGTGCTCCTTCCTCTGCATGTTTTGTTCTGTTTGTGCATCTGGCAAAAATAGATCTATGAATATAGCGCTTCGTTTCCCTAGAAGTACATCTTGCATAGCTCTCCTTTAGTTCCCACTTTTTCACAAAACCTAAAAAGGAATTCCTACCAAGGCGAATTACGGATGCGAATAACTTTGTTACTAGGGAGGAAAAGCGCACTTGAGAAAACTGTTGGAGAACTAGCTGGTACCAAGAGGTTCTTCAGCTGGGCAGAGGTGCCTGTGTAGGAATCTGCAGAATTCACATGGGAAATCAAACGTGTATTGACCTTGGGGGCTGAGCAGTAAAGTGTCCTTAAATCAGGAAGACATCTGTGGGTTTGGGGCTTGGAAAGGGAGTTGGAGATTCTGGAGCCTTATCAGGCTGTCCCAATGTAATTTGTCCTAGTCTCGTGTCTATATAAGAATTTTCATTTATTGTAGGAGGGGAAAAACTCATTATGTAGCTTCTTCAGTCTCTCTTTCTTTATAGAGACTGGGAAGGAATAACTACCTATTTAACTAAGTAATGGTCATCTCTTGGTTTCGACTTCAGCCAGTATTTCCTCTTTAGATTATTAGCTTTTAGCATTCTTTTTTTTTTTTTTTTTTTTTTTTTTAACAAATCTGATACTGTGGAGGTTGTTGTCAGTACACAAATAGCTTTGAATTTCTGAATGTTAGGGCGCCTAATATTTTGCCATTTTATTGACCACTTTTTAGATTCCAAGTGTAGAAGGTGTCAAATGAGCTGGCTTATAGAATCCAGCTGCCTTTGTCGATTCTTGGTCAATTAACAAATTTGTTGCAGCTTAAGCCCTTCGGTCTTGCATTTTGTGTAGGGAGCAAAATGTAGCTGAAATCCACTGAATCCGAGCATATAGTGTAAGGCCAAGCGCGCCGTGGCAGGAACCCCTGGTCTGTGCTGCAGTTTCTGGTGTGGCCCCTTTGTAACACGGTCGGAAGGTAAGAGGGGTCTCCAGGCCAGGAGATGCTCTCCTAGGGGTTCAAGGTTGGCATCTGAAGAGGTCCTGGGTGTTGGCCAGGCACCTGAGAGACAAAGCAAGAAATAAAACTTATTTTTTCATTTTTTTAAGAGCATAGCGATATGTCAAACCACAGCCTTGCGCGAAGAGAAAATGTTTCTGTGTTGCTGCTTACCTTGTTACACACGTGGGGTGAAAAGCGCTCTTTAAAGCCTTTAGCGTCAATGTGTTGAGAGGAAATTATTTAATAGGAGAAACAGCGTTTTAGAAGCGAAGCCCTTGAGAAGGTAAAGCTTGCCGAACGCTGTAGTTATGGTGTAGGTTTCAGCTTCGGTTATTTTATCTCCGCAGATCAAAGCCTGCGTGTGAGCTGCTTGTTAACGTTGCTGTGCTCGTTCCTGTGTAACCCGCTGCTAGGTTTTTGTGTGTATTTTAGGCGTTTTGTGCATTACGCATTTTGCAAACACCTGTGGCGCGGGCAGGGACTTTGGCTCAGCGGGTAGGGACGGCCTCTCACGTTTCTGGTACCAGCAGTGCGAAACTGTGGTGAAAAGGCCACAGAAGTGAAGGGGAGCAGGGTAACAAGTTCAGCGGGAATTGGATTTAGGGGCGATCTCAACCTCTTACTCCTTATTACTGCAGGCTGCACGGGGCCCTGGTGTTAACTCAGCCTGCGAATCACAGCATCTCTCTGTCCCAAGTGTTGTGTTGGTGTTTAAGAGTGTTGTGGCTTTCCATGCAGCATCCACAGCCCTGTCGTGGGGCTTAATCTAACAGGAATGTGTCCCTGCTATCCCGCGCCAGCCAAGCGGGCGCTTCAGGGACACAGCCCTCCGTTGTGACGTGGCCGTCCTCGCGTGAGTTATTTTGCAAGAATCACCGATTTACTTATTAAATTTACTTATTAAATCCAAGCAAAAACGAGTGGGTTTGGGAGGAACGTTGGTTTTGGGGACCACAGTGAGGGAAAACTGGCGAGCTAAAAGGGCTGACGTAGCCACGCGAGTGCCTAGCTTAGGCCAGGGCGGTTAATTCTGGGCTCCTGGGCCGCACCAGGACACGTGTGTGATTCCCGGGCTCGCTGCGTGGAGCCGAGGGCTTTCGCCTGGGGCTTTGCTCTGTTCGGAGGGGGGTTTTCTGAGGATGCGTGTCTTTAGGGAGTGCTGTCCTTGGGAAGCGCCTCGGGTGGGAGCGCAGATCCCGGGATTCGGGCATCCCGGCGGAGCAGAGCGGAGCGGGACGCGCCGCGCCGGCAGGTGGCGGTGTCGGCGCGGCCACCGCCGGCCCCGCGGGGCTCTCGGCTCTTTCCCCCTTATTTTTATATTTTAACCTTTTATTTTTCCCTCATTTTCCCTATTTATATTATTTTCCCCTTATTTCCCACTATTCCCTCTCCTCTCTTTATTTCTTCTCTCCTTATTGTTATATCGCCGTTGGTTTTGTTGCTCAGTCTGTGGGGGGGGGGGTGGTGGGGGGGGGGTGGG
>JAWLRI010000885.1:888596-984936 GCA_034781795.1 Crypturellus tataupa
CTGCCCACCCTTCCCTCTTCGGCTTGAAGGAGTCTTTGTTCTTGGGTTGATTTAATAAATAAACTTCTTCCAGGAAATTAGCACAAGCACACTGGGGACTCGAGCAGCTTCTGCAAATGGCTGAGAAACAGAGCTGCATGTCTGAATTATTAGGATTTTTTTTTCCTGCTGTTTATTTTTAAATCTTCCACTCATCCAGTGATGTAACTGCTCCAAGTGCTTTTCAAGCATGGAAACGTGGAGAAATAGACTGGAGTAAAAAGCGATGGCTCAATCCCCTGTAGTGTCCTGGGGTTCCAAAGTGAGGACTGGTGCATAGGACCTAAGAGGAAGAGGGAGAAAGGTAAATCCAGTGTTTAACACTTAACCGTCACCTGAAACCTTAAGTGCAAATAAATTTGCACCGTTTTCTGACGCAGTGGACAGGTGCATAAAGCTGTATTATATATAGAGAGCAGGTAGGTGACGTACAGTTGGGTCATAGGATAATTACAATGAAGGTTATTTGCCTACTGTATATTTGTGTATTTAGTGTAATTACTTTGTAAAATAGAAAACTGTAACTATCTAGGTTGTACAGATTGAAGTTTAGTTGTTTCATTGGCTGATCTGAAGAGGTTTGGAAAGTCTTTTTTTTTTTTTTTTTTTTTAAGGCTACATAAATAAGAATGCACCTACGCAACTGTTCAGAATTTGGCAGATTTATGCTGTTTGTGTAACTTCTGAATTTCCCTGGCTGCTGATTATCTTGAAGTAAATCTTTGTTCATTGTAGTTTGGTCTAAAGAAAAAAAAAAGAAAAAAAAAAAAAAAACACTCCAAAAATTATCAGCCCTTGCTAGCAAAGAATAATACTAAAAAAAAAAAAAAAAATTGGATTTCCCAGTATGAATTTTTGCATATGATCTGTATAGTAGTATGCATATGTTTTTGTGCATGTTCTCTAAACAGTTGTAACACGTCAATGTATTTAACTGTTGCACTTGTCAACTTTCAATAAAGCATACAATGTTGATAAAGCCCTGCTTGCACAGTGCAATCATGTCGGCCGCGCTGCCCTGGGCGCCGCCGCCCGCTGAGCGCCCTTGGGGAGCTCCCAGCAGCGGCTGCTCCCTGGCCACACGTGGCTCGGCGCCCTGGACGCGGAGAATCCCGCTCGGAACCGCGCGCCGCCAGCGCCGAGGGCTTTGCAGCTGCTTCCGTGGGTCGCTCCTCATCGGCGGCGTCCTTGAGCTTGTGGTGCTTGAACCCGGCTGAAGCCTCCCAGACCGTCCCGCTTCGGCACCCACACTGTGCCCCGATGGCTTCGCTTCTGTGGGCTCCGCTTGTGTGCGCGGGGATGCGGTGCGAATCCTCCTGAGAGCAGGTTCTCTTTTTTTGCAGCTTGATCAGATCAAGATAAAATTGTTTACCACATTGTTTTCCTTCAGGTTGAAAGAAAGAAAAAAAGTGTTTCTCTCCTTTTTAATCATTGTGGTTTAAGATCTTGGGTGAGTCTAAACAAACGAGTCAGCCTGCGAGTGAGTTTAGCTGCAGCTGGGGTGGCAAAGGGGCAAAGGTGCTTGCTGCTTTATAGGAGGTGTGAGAGGAGGGGAGCCCTGTTCTCACAGTGCTCAGAATTGGCGAGATAAAATGACCAATCTCCTCTTTAATTGTATTGAATAGGGTGTCAGGGTGCTACTTCTGCCTTGAGGAAACTGCCTGACTTCCCCTTTGAATGCGAGAATGGATTGGGCTTGATGTGGCGCCTAATTGCAAAGTTTTTACGGATCTCCTCTTTGATGGCTTCCTCTGGCTGATGAAGATGAGATGAGCTGCTTGTGCAAGATCACGGTGTGGAGAATAATCAGGTGTAGCAGGTGGAATGGGGATGCCAAGGGTTTGAAGGCAGAAATACTTGTTTATTCATTTATTTAGTGTGCAACTTGCACCTGAATTCCTGCTTTTGGGCTCTGGTCAAGCAACACTTCTAGGCGCTGCTCATCTGTGTTGTAGATGCCATTACCTTTATGGGGATTACTATATCAAAGTAAATGCGCGTGTGTGTCTCTGTGGGAATGTGGGCTTAGTTTGCAGGTTGTTTTGTCAATGTTCTGGTGGCAGATTGTTTTTTATGGATTAAGCTAAAATTAGAAGTTCGAGTTAAAGTTAGAAATGATCGCATTTGTAGCAGAACAACGCTTGAGTTGTCTGACAAAAGAAATGCTAATTTTGCTGTTTTTAAAGTGGCCTAATTGTCTTCAGTCGCCTTTATGTTCCGAATGCCTCTCTAGCACTTCCAGGCCATAATGCTCAGGGTATTAAAAAATCAGCCTTACCACCCTGATAGGGTTTTTTCACCTACTTACCAAAATTTGCACTTTTTTTTTTAATCTTTCTAATACAGCACCTGGAAGCTTGAAGAAGGTTTAGATTAGGTAGTATGTTGACAATTTTAGTACAGTGTGCTCCCATGTTAGCAAATCTGATCATTTGCTTGGTGCAGATTTCTTTTCTGTGAAGCTGTGGAGCTTGTTTATGAGTCACTAAAGTGAAGCAGAGAAACTTTGTCACTGCGATTACCCCGCAGAAGCTCTGTCAAAGCTGAAGCTTCTCTGAGCAACTGACTCCAATTGACTAAAATCTCACTTGAGACCTAAGCAGAGACTTGCCTTTTCAGCCTGTCGTGTTGTAATACTTCTGGAATGAATTGTTTTGATTCTTGCTTTTGTTCTAGGACAAATCATTTTTCAGAGCACTTTAAATCAAACGTTTTTGATAGCCAGGAGTGGTTCCTCCTTGCTCCCCCTCCTCCCCGATTTTTCCCTTTGAAAGGACCCTGCGATGCTCAGATTTTCATCCACAGCAAGAGCAAAATCAAGCGTAATCCGCCTTTTTATCTGGCTCTGCACATCTCCAATTCCATAACTCCTCGGGCCCTGTTCAAACTGTTTGTCATTTACCTTCCACTTGACACTTAAGTGCACACTTGCTTCACTCGAAACAGCGCCGCGATGGACTGACCCGCACAAATTATAAACCTGCTTTTTTCTTCTTTTTAATGTCTTTTTTTTTTCTTTTAATGGATGATTTTTGAGGAAGAATTCTAAGGCAAATCCGGATTGTCCAGATGCGGAGGTCTCTGCAAGTCCTCGGGACAGAGGACTGTGCTCCATGGCCTGCGTGAAGGCCGTGCAGGGAGGGTGGCGGCAGGAGCTCCGCAGTGCCCTGGGGCGGGAGGCCTCTCCCCGGTTCCCATGGAATAAAGCAGCGCCTGGGAGGCAGCCTGCCGTCCTGCAGCTGGAAGAGGAAAGGCCGGCGGTGGGGCTTGGGAATTGCCGCCCTTCATTCCTGCAGCTACAGCGAATGTATCGGGATTAATATAAGGAATTTTAATTATTGCTCTTTGTCAGGGTGAAACGGCAGCATTCAAGCTAGCTGAGCGCAAAGGCATACTTGTTCAGCTTAACATATTCCAAAAACCTCTGGTTAAGTGTCTCAAATACTTTTGGAACAGTTCATGTTTTAAGGATATTGAGTTGTTTCATGCTTTTCTCCTCTCCCGCATTGCAGGCGTTGTGTGTGTTACCTTTTGGAGAGGTTTCTGCTGGAACGAGCTTGCAACGAGCTACAAGCCCGAAGCTCTGTCGCAGCTGGAAGCGGCTCCGCTTCCAGCCACGGGTGCTCGGTGATGGATGCAGCTTCCCGTGCGAGGCTGGGCAGAGCCTGCCTCATGGAGGGCGCTCCGGGGAAGCCTGGAGCAGCGGATGGGTTTTGAGGACATTCCCTGAGCAAATCGGGGACCGGTTTCCGAGAGGAGCAAGGCCAAGCTCAAAGCCAGCCCGTGAAGCAACCGGCTTCCTTTCATCGTAAACGCGCTGGAAAAGGACAGCAGTTCAGGAGGAGAAACGAGCAAAACAGTGGTGGCTTCCACCAGGAAGAAGCCTGGATTGTTGCAGGGCATGGAGGCAGCTCCAGGGAGTCGTGCTGGGCTTTGCCAGCGCCCTGGGGGCAATAACGGGGGAAGCTTTTCAGAAAGGACATGAAGAAGTCCCCAAAATGAAGCGTAATCGGAATTTGGATAGAGTGGAACGGCCAGCCAAGGAAAAGGAAAATAATTATCCAAAGTTCTTCAAGATTAACTTTGATTCGTTGGATGCCCATGGGTTTCCAGCAAGGAGTGTGTGGTAACACGCGGTGGATGTGGTTCAGGTTGCCATGATGAAGCGGCTGCAGGCCAGAAAACAACAACAAACCTCCGGTTTAGAGCCCGCAAGGCGGGATGGACTGAGCGAGAGCGGAGCTGAAGGTCCTGCCCTGCTCCACGGGGCTCTAAGGCACCAGAAAATGTGCTCGGGTTGGGATGCGGCACGTGCAAATCCAGGGCAAATCCACCTGAATCCTGGGGATAATGAAAGGAGGAGGATAAAATCTGTCAGCCTTTAAAAAACAACGTCAAGAAGAAGAAAGGTGCATGGCCGTCAGGAAGGAAAGTGTCCCTGGTGTTCACCAGGGAGCTTGGGGCAGAGGGAGGTGAATTCATTTGAGGTACATACATTACTGTCGCCTTCTCTGCAGTGCAGCAAATATCCCGCGTGTCCAGGAGCGGGAAGCTGCGTTTCTGTGCTGACCTCTCAGCTCTCCAAAAATCCCATTTGAAGCGTCTGCCTGCATCATGCTCCCCCAGGAGCTGCTGCGAACGGCCATTCCCCCTTCCATTAGTGTTATTACTGGGAATGAGCCTGTCCTGCCTCTCCGCTGCTGCTTTAATCAAAGCTTAGCTACCAGATAGCCATCGGAGAAGACATCTGCACTTCAATCAGGTGTGTGCTCGGCCGCACGATCGCTGTGAAACTGCGGGCCAGTTAAGCAGAGGGCCCTCTGCTTAACGCTGCCTGTGGCAGCCCATTCCCCATGGGAAGCGGCTCCGTTTCTCCTCCTTCCTCTGCCTTGGAGCATAAGCTGAGGAGTTTGGTGTCATCCGGGAGCCACCCGGTCTGCTCCGTGGCGCCTGGGAGCTGGTTCCTGCCGAGCGGGGTCTTTCTGCCTTGGGCGGCAGCGTGGAAAAGCGCAGAGCTGCTGCAGCGCTGAATGGTTTGTGCCCTCCGCAGCAGCCGAAAAAAGAGTGAATTGGGGGAACCTCCTTACCAAAACAGATCTATCTGGCTGCTGCTTTTTTAATTTTATTTTAAATGATGTAAATGCACATTTTTCTTTTGCCGGGGGCTGACCCAGATTCCCGCTCCCCTCCTCCTGCTTTGCCCTCCTTTAGGGCCACCTTTCTCGCTGTTGGCAACTCCCTTCGCTGACCGAGGTAGAGGCCGACAGACCTTCTGGGAAGACTGGATCATCGACAGGGAGCAGCTCTGAAGCATTTCCTTGAGCCAGTGCCCTAGGGGCAGAAGTGCCCTCTCAGTGTAGTCAGGCTGGCCTCCGAGCACGGCACAAGCTTGGTTTTCAACAGCCTGCAGCAGGGATGTTTTTAACGGGCCCTCATGCTCCTGTCTAGGGCACTTCTAGCAGCTGGCTGTGAGGGCTGGCAAAACCACAAGTGAAAGCAGGCAGCAGGGCGGCCCGGTGCGCGCAGCGCTCGCGTTCGTACAACCGCACAAAAAGGCTGGCGGGAGCTCCAGACCAAAAGGCGAGCGGCCCTAAAGGTGAGAGCGGGGACGGCAGCCGGCAGGTTCCCCCAGCTCTCCTGCTCGGCAGCAGCAGCGGTGGCCTGGCCGGCCGGGAAGCGCTGCGTTCCCTGCGCTCCTGCAGGGAGACTTCCCACAAACGCAGCTCGAGGGCAGGACGAGGCGCTCGCGGTCATGGGAGCACCCTGGAGCCTGAACTGAAGGGTTTGGCGATGCTCCACAGCCAGGGCGAGATGGCTCCGTCCCTGAAACCTCTGCCGTTTGCAAGGGCTTCAACCCAACTCGCAATAGAAGTTCTGCCTCTACCACGGAGGGGTGAGAACAGGACCCAAGTGCACGTACTGAGACAGGGGGCACAGGAAAAAGCAACCCCGGGAAAAGAAACCCTAGGAACTCAGAGGTGGCTTCTGTGTAGCCGGGAGAGAGGGACCTTGCGCAGAGGTTGGTGTTGGTGCTGCTATTTTGCACCCTCCAGCACGAGGAGCTGGGCCAGGCCTGGAAAGCAGCACTAGGGATTAGCAAAGAATCAAACTGGGAGGATGGCGTCAGTGCGGAGCAGCCTGCTGGGCGAGGCGGGCTATCCAGGAGCAAAAAACCCTCCTTTTCTCAAGCAAACCTAGGGCAGGTGTTGCAGACAATTAACAAGAACGAGCCGTGCACGTGTGCATACCTCAGAGCCCCAAAATAACACACTTCAGAAAGCACGGGACGCTTTGCACGTGTCCAAAAACAACACCAACAGCAAGGAAAAAAAGGGGGACTAATGTGGGGAGGCTCCTGCTGCTACAATGCAAAGCGCATCCCTCCGTAGCCAGCAGCATCACTGGAAAACATGCTGCAGCTTCCTAAAATGCCCGGCCTAAAGAGGCCGAGTTGTGGGGCTGCGGCCCTGTCTGCTCGCTCGTCCCTTAACCGCCGTTGCCAAGGTGCTACAAAGAGAAAAGAAACAGAAGAGCAGACAGCAAAACCGCAGAACCGCCACAAGGTTCTCGGAGCGGGGGGGTTTGCTGGCGGGCGCGCGCGCCGCTGCAGGCGCGTTGCCTCTCTGTACGAACGCGGTCGTGTTCAAGCAGTGGCTGCTACTACCGACCTACGCGGGGTAAATACTGCCGTGCGGGTGCTGCTGCGCTTAAAGTGCTGCCTTCTGCCCAGAACCGTGCTGAGCAGCTTAGCGCCTGGCTCATCTGCAGGGCCTGCGCCTGTGTCAGCAGCAGGGCTGGCTCGGGCTGCACACCCAGCCCCTTCCCGGGTGGCACAAGGGATGGAGGAGACGGTCATTTTCCTTGGAATATCTTCTCAGTTCCCAGCAGGCAGCAACTTAGGGACATCCCAAAGCGGAGGCCGGTTCTGCGGTTTGGTGCTGCCTGGCACCGTGGCGGCTCCTGGTACCAGCGGTTGGAGCCGCTCCGCATTCCCTGCTTGTCCGTGTCCGGTCCCCGTCTCCCCCGTTCCTCCCGGTGCCCTTGGCCGATCTTGTCTCCTCGTATTTGCTACTTTCTCCTGACCAGTTGATTGCTTAAATGAAGTAATCCCTAATTCCAGAAATGGGTAAGTCGTTGAGTGGTGACATCCCTTATTAACGCTATTTGCTGACACGTGATAATCATTGGGGAAAACATAGTAAAAAGGGTCAGTTTCATTTTTGGGGCAAAGTTTTGCTTTCTGTTTCCCTGATGAAAATCTAATCCTGGCACAGCTGAGATACAAGCTCAGCTAAGGAAAGGTTTAAATGGAAGCATCCCCCCTTTCGACGTGTTGCACAAGGACCTCTCCAATGTCCCTTTCCTTTTTCCTTTTAAAAGACTAGGGAAAAGAAAAACAGCTTTTATTTTTGGTATAAACTTTCACATAACAGTGTGTCCAAATATGCTCAACTGTGAAGTTTGCTGAGACTACTGCCTATGTAAGTCTAGCTGTAAATGTCAGATATGATCTGCTTAAGAAGGCACCCAGGATACACCTTTGGCATTGCTGATGTTTCACAAACTTGTCATAAGGGAAAAGAACTCAAAATACAAATCCAGGTGCAATACACAACCAGAAAAGATTTCTTTTTCACAAAATCCAGAGTTAATTCTAAATGTCAATGGTACTTTTACAGCTTTGGGATACTTTGGCAGCCTGAAGAGTTGGGATGAAGTTCCTACCCTTGCCCTGTGCCTGCACGGCAGCAGCAGATGCCTTCAATGCTGGGCAGGGCAATGCATTAAATAAGGGTTTGGGGTTAGATGCAAACACTGAGACACTTTTTCTGGCTGACAAGGTGGAGCTGAATGCCTTTTTTTTGTTATTAATGTATGGCAGTTTCTTGGTGTTAAAAAATGTGTGGGATCTTTTGTCTTAAATAAGTGTTATCAATTTCCCTATTTGGGAATTTTTTTTACATGTACAATATTTTGTCCAGTGAGTCATTTATATGAAAATAGCCAAGCTGCAATAACAATTGCTTTTGCAGAGGGAATCATGCACCTACAGCCTGGGCACTCTATGGCAGCGCCTGCTCCAGACCGGGTAACTTCCCTGGAAAAGGGCCTCTCGGGGA
Organism: Crypturellus tataupa; assembly: GCA_034781795.1. NCBI lineage: Eukaryota > Metazoa > Chordata > Aves > Tinamiformes > Tinamidae > Crypturellus > Crypturellus tataupa. The sequence goes on from JAWLRI010000885.1 coordinate 896,756, forward strand.
GACCCTGGAAGAAGCCGGCCCTGCTCGTGCTCTCCCTCTGTCAGCATTTTCTACGGCAGCGTCGGTGGCGGCGCGGGCAGACATGAGCAGTGAGCACTCCCTGACCGCGCGTTTCTGAAATCTCAGGTTGCCTTTTGCAATGAAAGGTCAAGAGAAAGCGCCGGCTATTTTGTTCTCCGGAAACCGCTGGTTAAGTCGACGAGACTGGGAAAAAAGCAACGCCCGCTTCCAACAAAAATAACCAGCCCCGATAACGATCGTATCTCAGGCCCTCTCTGCGTGTCTCAAGTCGCTGCAGGATTAAATCGGGAGCGTATCGAATGAGAGATAACAATTCTTTGAAGAAACAGAAGTTAAACTTTTTTTCTGCCCCTCGTCCTTGATAAAACTGCTCTTTACTGTGAGACTGCCCCGAGGTTTAGCTTATCTTGAACGTCCCAGAAATGTCTTGCTGGGGGGCAAGGGGGAGGTCTCTAGGTATGCAAAATGATGGAGCGAAGCACCGCAGCCCTCCAGTTAGATGTAGGAGTTTCCCATGGGTCCTGGGAGCCTGGCAGGGGCTCCCAAGGCCAGGGGACACCATGGGCTGGGGCCAGCTGGAGCCAGCACCTTCCTTCAGCCCTGCAAAGAGCTCTGCTGCTCCCCCAGATGCACCCGGGCAAGGCTCGAACAGCAGCTTCTCTGGAGTGGATAAATACAGGGGCTCAGAATAACACATCGGTCCTTCTGGGCTTGTCTTGGGAGCTGGGAAAGGCTTGGATTTCTGTTGAAAATGTGTGTGTGTGTGTCACGAGCAGACACGGCAAACAGTGCATTCGGGAGCTGGAGTATCAAGTGTATCATCGTGCATGTCTGCGCGGTAACTCCGAGGTCTTGTGGACGGAGGATGTTTACCAGTGAGTGCCTCCCTCCCCAAAACACGTTGGCAGGCTGGTAACGGCGGAGTGCAGCACAGCGGGTCTGGGCTGCTGTTTACGCGCTGGCATTAACGATCCCAGCTATTAAAAGACCAAGACGGGCGCAAAGCTCGTAAGGGCATTAGAGCCCCAGCACAGGGGCGGATTCAGACTCCTCCTGACAGCCTCAAGCAGGGCACAGGTAGCGAGACACAGAAAGGCTGAGGTTGGAAGGGACCTCTGGAGACCAGCTAGACCCTAGGGTTGGACTTAGTCACCTGGAGCACGTGGCACAGGGTCCCATCGAGGTGGATCTGGAATATCTCCATAGAAGGAGACTCCACCACCCGCCCGGGCAGCCTGCTCCAGGGCTCTGTCACCCTCACAGCCCTGTTTCCTTCAAGCCCAGCCGATCCAAGCTCACATTTTGAGAAGATCCTGGCCCTACGGTTCCAACTCTTGAGCAGGGTCGTGTCCAGCCGGGTTGCGAAGGCCACCAAGGATGGAGATCCCCCAACGCCATGGTCAACCTGTGCCAGTGACTACGAGGATCTCCTTTTTTCCTCGAGATCCAGTCAGAGTTTTCTTTGTTATGCAGTGAGAAATACAACAGGAATGTTTTCGATTCACAAACTGTTCTTTTGAAGAAGATGTGGAATTTCACAATAATATTCTGAATGCTACATGTAACATAGGGTTTTTTGGTTTGGTTTGGTAACATTACTCTGACGTGTCGTGTCTCAGGGCACAACAACATCTTATCCTTGCTCGCTCGCAGCGCTGCCTGTTTGCTGTAGGGAAACAGCTTGGCGCTTGATCAAAGTGGCTCCTGCCTGTCTTGTAAAAAGGAGAAAAAAAAATAATAATGTCAAAGTCCCATTACAACGCAGGCAGGAGCCACTTTGATCTAGAAAGGAAAATATGTTAGTGTTTACTAAGTGGCAGATGGTTCTAATAGTTTTGAAATGAAACAGAATAAGAAAATAGTAAGATACTCTTATGTAATGTGTTGTAGCAACGACATGCCACGAAACGCTATGAAAAAAGAGAAAAAACACAGTGTGCGAAGCAGAAGCGTGGTGAGAGGGAAGGCGCATTTCTGGAGGGCGCCTTTCCTGGAAGCACCGCGCAGTTTTGGGGAATGCCTCGGGCCCGGATGGGGCCGGGGGCGGCGTTCCCGGCGGCTCCGGGTGCCGGCGACAGCTGGGGATTATCCGCTCGCCCGGGAAGGGCCCCGGCGTGGGCAGAAATCCCATCAGCGGGTTCCTGTGCAGGATGTCTGCGCGGGGGCTTAGGGAGCGCCGCTCCGGGCGGGCGGCCGCCCGTGGAAGCGCTGGTGGCTTTGGCAAACGCCTCTCTTAAACCAGGAACGGGAACGGAAAGCAGCGCCCGGCCTCGTATTTACGAGCAAAACCCGAGGTCGCCGACTGCGGCACCTCAGCTGCATCCCAGCAAGCGCCCGAGCCAGTGAACTGGTGCCCTCTCTGGCCCAACCACCAGGATCTGCCTGTTTGGGAAGAGGGCACTGAAGTTACACAGTCGTGCATAAGCATTTATTTGTAAAAAAAATAATAATAGAAAAAATCAGAGTTCCGGCTTCAAACAGTTGCTGTGCACTCACATGGCGCTCGCGTAAATGTGCTGCAGAAAGAGAAGGGGGAAGCCAGCAGCGCAGGCCTGGGCCAGCTAAGCGAGGCGGTTCAGGGCGTTATGAGGCTGATGGAAAAGCAGAAGTGCCCTGTTCCCCATGGGTGTCCCCATGGTGAGCACCGAAGGAGAGCGCAACCGTCTGGCCACGGTCCCCAGCCCGAGTCCCCAGAAGTGGGGAAGGGGCCCAAAACGCACGTGGCAGCAGCAGGGTGTGCAAAAAGTTATGGTAGGAGGACGCAACTGGGGAAGAGGAAAGGGAGATTTCAAGCCCTGCGTCAGCAAAAAGCTTAAGGTGAAGGAAGGTGCACTGAAAAGAAAAAAGAGGAGAGGAGAGGAGAGCAACAGCAACAAAAAGGAGATTTGAATAGATCCAAGCCTGCTGAGTGGGATGAAGCAGGAGAAAAACGCCACAGGACCAAAGCTGTTGAGGCTACTTGCCACAAACGGGGTGAGGTGAATGTGTCACAGGGAATAAAGCAGAGGAAGGGAGTGCAAAGAGGGGCAGGACAAGCCGAGGTGAGGAAAGAGCCTCTGCGATGCTGGGGAGCCGAGCTCACCTCAGAGCAGACACGTCCCTTGCCCAAATGAGACGCTGGGCGTCCTCAAAGAGTGGAGAAGCCAATGCAGAGATTAACGATGAATCCATGGTTGGACTCGATGATCTTGAAGGTCTTTTCCAACCACAACAATTCTATGATTCTATGAAGCTTGGGCGAGGGAAACAGAGAGGTGTCCCCTCAGCCTGGCCAAGGAAACCATAGCACATGGCCACTGGCCCAGAGGGCAACCCCGAGGAAGGCAGAGAGAGGACAAGCTGCTTGTGTTGCTCCTGCAGCACCCAAATGTGCCCAAAATTACCCCCTGTTAGCGTCATCGGGAATGATGCTTCTCATCTCATCATTTGGAATGATAAAACCTGTTTCTGCCTCTTTGTGTGACAAGTGGATTGACAAAAATGTAGAGAGAAGTCCCTGGATGCTCTGGCCAGCTCCAGTTCAGGTGTACCTGCTTCTCTCTCCCAGGACTGCCCAGGTACCCTGCTAGACAAGGACACCTTTAGCAATGGAGATACTGCACATCCAGGGCATTGCGCTTTCCCTCCTGGGCGTTTGCAAACCTTCGTTTAACCTGGGTTCAACTCCACGTGCCCATGGGATCTGCCAGTTTGAGACAGAGGTATTTAACAGCTGGCTACAGCCAAGCGGCTCACCCAGCTTCTTCAACAGACGGGGAAAGGAAGACCCAGCTCCCTCCGGACCTGATTTACACAACGTGTCCCCTATGGCAGGGGCGCAAGGGCTGTGTCTGGTGCTCTGGTAGGTCTGGGTCCTCCCTAGGGACGCCTCAGGTTGGCTCTCACCGTCACTAGCAGGTGACACACGGAGCTGACAGCCACGTTCGGGCTCCTGCGTCCTCTGCAGCTCCAGCCCCACCGTCCCGCGGGGCTGTGCACCAGGAGGCCCCGGCTGCGCAGAGCCGGCCCCCGCTCCCAGTCGCAGCCCCGGGAATGGTTTTGGCTGCATGGGGGTTTTCACAGTGCCCGATCCGGCTATCCTCAGGTCCTTGGGTGCATGAGACCTCTATCGTTGTCAGGTACATTGTAAAATGTATTGACTATTTCTCTTAACGTGGTGCACTGTGGTATTTTGGCTACATTGACATATATTGCAGAGATACAAATAACTTGCTGTAAAAAGAAAGTGCTGAAGAACAAGGGGAAGAGTGACAGCACACCATTATTTACCAGGTCTAGCAGATCTCGCATTACCTAGGAGATAAGTAGCTACTGAGACAATTCACATTCAGGCACGATGTGTCAAGAACCTCCATTTGGGAAGGTTACTAGTCACCCAAATCCTGTTTTTGGTGCAGGTGGCGTAAAGGCAGTGCCGTGAATACTGTAGTCACTCTCAGGAAGAACAGACCAGGATCATGGAGCCAGGAAACCGTATGTCTGCCAAAGCCCTGGGGATAGCAGGGAAGCAGTAAACAGCAAGACAAATATTAGGTTAAATGCCATAGCCCTGCAGAGAAGAACTGAGAGGAAATACATGCTTGCTGGTTCCAGATATGAAATATGAGAGGTTTAGGAAGTTAATGAAGTTACAGAGATGGACCTGAAAAAACAGTTTGTGTTTCTGGCCTTACTTGGTAGTTAAGGAAGACATAAAAAGAATAGCATGAGTATGTAGGACTGACATGGGTGTTTGCATGCAACTGGGGTCAGTAAGGGACCTCCGTGAGCACATCATAGAGTAAGCAGGGGGAGGGGATGCAGAAACTTCAGCATTGCCTTCTGTTATAGCAGGAACCAAGGGAAGTTTTACACTCTCAGAAGGTGGTAGATAAGGAGCAGCAACCTGAAGCTAAAGAAGTCGGGTTAGGTTTCGAGGAAACTCTCTCAGCAGCCCAGGGAGTCACACGAAGGTATCCGCAGAGGAGATGAGCTCCAGGTCGAGATGTTAGAAGACATCAGCATAGACGAGTCCTGCAAAATGCAGGTATCAAACAGTGCCACCCAAGCAGGCTTTGCTGGTGCTTGACCATCTGCAGGGACCCCTCATCCCTGGATGCGGCTCCGATCGGCTCAGAGCAGGGCAGGAGCCCTCACTGCTTCGTCACCCAGGGGCTGCCCTCGGGTCCCTCCGGCCAGGACCACCTTGCAGTTTCCAACAGCGGGGGCCCCAGGTGAAGCTGTCTGGGATCACACGGAGCTCGGCACGCGGTTCGGAAATGGTCTCTGCAAGCAGGAAGCCTTCATTTGTCTAAACATAGCCCCTGTGGCTGTTTTATTCAAGAAGAAAGTCTGATTTTCTGCAAGCCAGAACTAAACCGAAGTAATTATCAACGCTGTGTTTTCGAGATGGGTCTCGAGATAAACGGAGTTAATTCTGTTTCTGAGGCAAAATTCCCGTGCAGTTCGCTGACAGCTGGGCGCACATGAAGAGTGCTGCTCCGGGTTCATTTCTCCTAATGTTTCTACACAGAAATCAATCCATTGATCAAGGCACGCATTCACCACCAGGACAATCGTGTTATCTCCCAAGCGCAGCTGTGTTTTTGAGGAATTTGAGGAAATTTCAGCTGCGACTCGTTTGTTTTCTGTCCTGACATCCTCCATTTCCCACCACCTTGGCCTCTCCTCCTGGAGGCTTTTGGTGCTGGATGTGCCCCGAGGAAAGGCAGGTTTTGTGCGATTTGTTCCTCCCGGGCCACGTCCATGAGTCTGATTTGTCAGGCGTCACCTCCAGTGGGGTGGGATAATAAACACAGCGGGAAGGAGCCCGGGAGGGACCGTTTGGTCTCTCTGCCTGAGGGTGCTCAAAGCTTCTTGACATCTTGGGCATCCTGGGAAGGTAACGGCAGTATCCAAGAACCATAAAGGTTGTTCCAGACGAGCGTTGTTAAAAATCACAGTTCGGCCAGCCCGGCCTTTGCTGAGCCCGTGCAACGCCGACAGTTTGTGCGGAGAAAGCCGCGGGAGCTGATCTTCATGGCATGGCTATCTCAACAGGAGAACGTGTTGAGCACGCAGAAACCGAACGCCTTCAGAACACCCTTTCGAAGGGCTGGCAAGGTCCGAAAGGCCCCCAGGTAGCAGCAGGCCGGCAAACAGGAGCTTCCCCTATGCAGCAAACAGGGGTTTCGGTGGAAACCACAGCAGGGTCTCGCCTGCCCTCCGCCCCCCGGCGCAGCCCGCAGATGGGAGCCTCCCCTGCGGCCTCCAAGCACGGGTGGGAGGGCAGGGCGGAAGAAAAGGGGGTTTCGGTTGTGAGCAGCTTGCCTTTCTGCCCAACCGGTTCACTGAAAAAACAGACGCGGGAAGACAAGATAAAGAACTTGGTGGTTTCGGCTCTCAACCTCAAACAGCAAACAGTCCTCAAAAAGCTCAGCGAACGGCTCGCTGCGCGGCCGCGGCGCTGCAAAGCAGGGATAAGGAGCCCAACCGAAGAAACACCAGCACGGTAGTAGGAAAGCAGTATTCAGTAACAAAGGTGGGGTAATTATAACAGAGACCCCAAAGTGTCAGTAGTTAAATAGCATTTCCCTCCTAAAAGGGAGGTATTTTCCCTTTTTCCTCTTGAGACACTTTGGTAGATATTGGTGCAGGCGCCTCCTCCTGACTCCAGCAACTGGCTGAATCCCCTAACACTCTCCTCCCCCAAATCCCATTAAAATATATTTTTGTCTTCCAGCACACGCTAGAAATATCCTAATGTGAAATTTGCTGAATATGCTGCGACTTCTACTCAGTTTCTCTTAAGTGAGGACAGTGAAGCACCATAACATATCACTCTGAAGCTGGGGAAGAACAGAGAAAGGAGAAGTTTGTAAATTTATGGCCATTTCGGAGTTTCATTCTGATGTGTATTGCTGGCACGGCACTCACAAAACAGGTTGAATATTAAAAAAAAAAAAGAGAGATTAAGTACAACCATGTTAACTATAACATTTACAGCTTCACAAGAAAAACAGATGCTCTCTAAATGCAGATGCTGGCAGGACTGCAATAACAGCTTATGTATCATACTGATAATTACTCATTAGACTTGTTTAATGACTGGAGCTTAGTCATAAACTGCAGCAGAATTAACATGATAGAACAGGTGAACTTCTTTCCCCAGGATCTGAGGAACAATTGAAACTGTAGTTTAGCTATCTTTAATATATATATATATATGTACAAGGAGTCTCTAGTTCTGCAGAAGAGGGAAAAAAACAACATATGATGCTTGCCCTGCTGGTCCCAGCACCTGACCTTCTCTCTCCAACACCTCCATTCTGGACAGTCTCCTCCAGCCAGGGATAAGATCCTGGTGCCAAAATGGCAGGAGGGGGTGACTCCCACTAGCGAGGCATCACCAAGCTTAAAATACTGTTTTGGAAGAGCAAGTGCAAAATCACGCACCAGCCAGGTCAATGGGAGACTTTCTGCTGACCTCGAGTATGAAACCGTGGGCCCTGTGGGCTTGCAAGCAGAAAGACCACGAAACAGCGCAAGGAAATCAGAAGCTGTTTGCGCCAGCAGAGAGAACTTCTGCTCTTAGTCATGGGCACCTCAGCCCCAAACGCTGCTTCACACATCGCCGAGCAGCAGGAGCAAAAGAGAAAAACAGCTTCACTTGGTTTAGAGTAAACACGAAGAAGACTACGCCTCACTTTTCGCTATCAGAACGTGCTACTTTGGAATGTATTTCTGGGAAAGAAAAGCCAATGTATGTGTTTTGCTAAGAACTAGGAAGCAGCAAGGACTGCAATGCATTTTCTTTTTTGGATCGTCTTTGGAGACACAAATGTGATTCCCTTCTGGTAAAACTAGAGTGTGGCCAAACCTACGTGGTGACTGAGAGTCCCACTTTCCGGGCAAAGTGGGTGACCCCAGGTTGGGACAGGGAGAGCTGCAGGAGACTGGGTGAGCTCCCGGAGCCAGCAGGGCAGTGGGAAAATCCCAGGGGTGGGCTTCACTGCTCTCCCTTAGAAAAACACATAGTTAAAATCGCAACGGAGTTGACAGCTTGTGGGAGAGAAGGGAATAAATCCACACCTCCACCTTTGGTTGTTGCATTTAGACCCATCTTAAACAACTCTAAAATAAAGGCAGACTAGGCTTATTTTTTTTTAAATAAATCCTTCATAAACCAGCGTTTTAGAGCTTTTGACTGTTCAGACTTGGGCACCTCCGATGTTGGTGGCCAGTCTTGGCTGATGTCAACAGGGAGACGCTGCAGCCCCAGGTCCCCTCCCCAAGGAGATTTCTGCCCTCTCTGGCAGTGAGCGGTTGCTCGGGCAGGTTGGTTTCAGCCGAGCCAGCAGCCAGCAAAACCTCAGGTTTTCCTGCTGGGCGCCACGAGCTTTGTGCTTGAGAAGAAACGGGTTTTCTCCAAAGTGATAACAGGAGGCACTACCCCCAGGCACCGCTTGCCAGCACGCACTGAATCTCCTGGGCATGGAAAACGCTCAGCTGAAGGTCTTTGCTCAAGCAGCCCCATGGAGGCAATATTCAATATACCCAGTCACTTCTCCTTGTAAGCTCCTTAGCTTCTCCCACAGTTTAAATAAGCAGCAGGAGAGTGAAATATATGCATATCCGCATAGACACTTCCCCCCCTGCCAAGGTGTGGGGTCTGACAATTCCTCTGCAAGTTTCATGTAAGCAGATGCACGTTTTCCTGTGAGCAAGTAATATTTTCCTCCTTTCAAAAAAAAAGCAGGGCAAAGGAAAATCAAACAAAAATAAAAACAAACAGAGCAACATCATCTGCTCTGCCCCACCATCTGAGACACTGCAGCCTGAGGTCCCATTCCCCCAGGGGCTAAGCTTCTAGCACCCCACTGAAAAATATAGGATATAGAAGGAAATAGATAATATATATAATAGGTATATAAAACATGTATAAAATTTCTTTTTATACCTATTTTTTTTCATATATATCTTTTGGCTGGGGCAGTGGATGAAGCTGGTGGCTCTCCATCTCTCTTGGTCCTGAGCTCCCTGAGCTTCCAGGATGTAAGGCATCCCCAGGAGTTATTCCAAGATGTAGCAAGGAAAACACATGGCAAACTGTAGTAGCCCTGCAACAAAACCTGTATCATGAAAGTAAGAATGTAAAGTACCTTCATGAATAATGCATTACCCGTGTGACAAACGACAGTGTGTGCGAAATGGCATAGCTGCATGGCCAAGTGACTCCTGCTGTGACAATACATATGTAATCACTAGGAAGGAGAAAGTCATCAGCCTATTGATAAGTGCTCTTCAAATCAATTCTCAGTAGGAAAAAAAAAAAAAAAAACAAACTAATAGATATGCCCAAAGGTTGGGATTATTGTGTTTGCATTCAGTGTCAGCGTTTTACATGCCATCTTTTAGGGCTGGTAATGATTTCAGTGGAGGATTAATACCGTGCTGGTTTTGTAGGCTTTAGTTCCATAAAATTTGAGTATCTCCCCACTGCATTGGTCACGGAGCGAGGAAGGCTGTGTCTGTGATGACACGTGGCCTGCGGGCATGGCCATGCGGGTTGCACCACGGTCCCTCCAGCCCGCTCTGGGTCTCCAGCTGTGGCTGCAGGCAGATGTTCTGGGAGGGACGAGAACGGGGCTAACGCCTGTGACGCCCCCTCCGCTAGTCTCTGAGGGACCTTGGCTCGGCTTCCTGAGCCTGCTGTGGTTTAGTTCATAGCGTAACCCACGACGGGTCCCAGCTGCTTGCCCAACTTCCCCTTCGACCCATGGCATCTGCCTGCTCCTGCGCTGCCCTCTGTGAGGACTTCCCCAGGTGCTACCTGCTGTCTGCAGTACTGCCTTCTCCTCCGTGTTTTGAGCAGGGCCCCCCTAACCCTTTTTGATGACCTCTGGCTCTTGAACTGGTAGAGATGAGGAACCCTCAGTTCTCCTCCGCTATCTGCAAGCTCCCACATTTCCACAGACCACAGCAACCCCAACATCTCTTTTCCAAATACCAGCCTACTCACCCATGCTTCGCCCAGATCCGTTTTTTTGCTCTTTTTCTTTTTCTACTACCCTTTTATAATTCTGGCATGTTCTTTTGGGGAGAAGCAGACTAACTTTGCACAGTGTTCAGGAGTTGGAAATGCATTTATATTATTTTTTTCTTAGTTTCTCTGTTTCTTTCCTAATAAATGCTAACCTTGCTTCCTTGACTGCTGCTGAGTACTGAGCTCATGCTTTGATAGCTGCTAATCACGGGATCTGCCTCTTGAGTGCCTGCAGTCAACAGAGAGCTCATATGAGTCTAGGACTCTTTTATTCGCTATGAACCAAATGATTTTTTTTTGCATTTATTTGTGCTGGATTTGATCTGCCCTTTTACTGACCACTCACTCTTCTCCAGTCCTTTACAACACATCCTTGTCCTTGGATTGTTTGTTACACCCAGCAAACTTTGTCACCTTGCAAAGTCACCCTTTCCTAGCCCATCTATGAGCACAGTAGGCAGGTTGCTTTGTAAACATCTGCAGAGAGTCACTGCTGTCATGCCTTTGACTCTACTCCTAACCTCTGTTTCCCGTGTTTTAGCCAGTTAGCTACACATAGCAGGGCTTTCTTGTGCTGGCATGGTTGGGTCTCCTGAAGAGCTTGATGTGCAGCATCCCCGCTGTGCTTTGAAGCTGGCTTGCTGCAGGCATGGACGCACCAGCCTGAGCTCACATGAGCCGTGGGGCAGCTGTACGCGTCCCCTTAGCTTCAGAGTCATCTGTCTTCCCTCAGGTGCCTGCGAGCAGAAGTCCTTGCTCAACAGAAGTCAACGAGCGCATGATGCACACGCAGAGCACAGGCCCGTAGGATTTCTGAGCGAGCCTAGGTGATTTTGCAGCTAGGACTGGTGCTTTTTAGCATGGTGCTGAAGCAAGTTCGGGACCCCTTTTGAATCTGTTCTTGCCATGATCGGTTCCTCCTGGTTGCCATTAAATCCTCAAGGCGTGTAACCAGCAGCTGCATCAAGTTGCCTCTTGCTAACAGCACACGAGAAGTTCATGCCCTACCTATCAGAGCGGTGGGGTAACACGTCTTGGATGGGCATCACTCATTTCTCTCCACTCCGCTCTGGATGACAAAAGTAACATGAATGGCAACAATTCTCTTATTGTTTTATTTAATGATCATTTTCTTCTCCCTCCTCTCTCTGTCTCTCTGAGGGGCATTTTGGCAGATCGCAAACATCCCCCTGTTCAAATTCACTGAGTGTTACTGCAGGCATTTCTTTCATGTGACAGCTTGAGAAAAGGATGTGAAAGCTTTCCTTCTTGTCTTCCTGGCCTTTCCTCCATCATATGACCCTTGTGAACGCTCTCCAGCAAACAGTTTGCCTTTCTTGCATGGTAAGATCTGGAAATAATTGCCTGCCGCAGCACTTATTTCCACCAGTGAATAAGCTTGTGTAATCACACTGTGGTCTCTGCTCAACAGTTCATTTTCTTCACTCAAAAATCTGCTTTTATTTTTTTGCACCACTGCGTATATTCTGCTTATCCCCAGGATTCACTGTTGCCAATAAAGTAGGAAAATAAGGGAAAATCACCACTTAAATGCTTGCAAACCAGTGCCACGTGTGGGGAAAAAAATCCCAAACCAATGAAAAAGTCCTAGCATTCTTCAAAGAATGAGCATTTGACGTGTCCTAGGCAAAGTACCTGGTTTGTTTGACAGACCATATAGAATCTGAAAGGTCCTGACAACCTGGGCCTCCCTTTTGACCCATCAAATCACCAACCATGATCCAAGACAGGCTGAGATCAGCCGTCCGTCTCTCATGGCTCTTTCTGCTTATTTGACTGTGTTTGGTGTAGTAAGCTTTCTGAACAGTGAATATCTTCATTTTGTGCCTGTGTATAGCTCCAAGGAGATTACTGATAAATAACAACAATACAGAGACACACACACACACAGTGAATAGAGGCGTCAGCCAAAGCGGAGAATAATTACTGTTTTGGCAGAGCTTATTAATTTAAATTAAGCAGAATCTGTTGGGGGGATATATTGCACCATTTCGGTTTCTCAGCACACAAAAGCCAGTGTGTATTTTCTCAAATGTGCACACTGAGCATATATATTTTGTGCCATGGGTTGTGTGGTATTCACATACATTTGGAGCAGCACTTTTCTCACTGACCTTGTTGTGAGCATCTCCAGTGCTAGCTACCAGGGATGGGTGCCTGGCTGCATTTCCCGTCTTTCCAAGATTTTAATATCAAAGAAGTTATTGCACTAAAAAATCTGGGAAGCTTTGGTCAGATCCATCTGTACCTGATAGCAACTTTTGGCCACTCTGCTTATGCAAAGCAGCGGTAAAAACAGACTATGGAGCCGGTTGTTGAACAGATGTAAATCTGGTTTACACCTTGGGAGCGAGCTAAAGCAGCAGAACAACAAACCTGGCCTGAGAGTGTACAGCGGGCTTAGGGATGAATGGGAAATCCTGGCTACGCTGAGGTCTATGAGACTTTTTCCTATGACTTCTGAGATTCATAATCAAACCACAACCTATCGACTCATCTGTGGGTGCACTGGAGTTTCAGCTGCTCACAGCTGAGGCTCATCAAGTTGGCAGAATTTGCTCTCTATTAGATGGCATTAATGGGAAGTCGGGAAAGATATTCTCAGTACATACTGGTTTAATTACAATTATTCGGATCCTGAGCGGCTGGGAAGTGGCAGAGGGGGACATGTTAGGGAATTCCTTGCTGCTGAACTGTGGAGAAATGTATGCGGCAGTTGCATTCCCAGTTCCCTGGCTGCGCTAATGAGAGGTAGATGACAAGGGCTGGGTCACTTCAGTGCAAATATGGGATAATCAGTGCAGGATGGAATTGCACTCCCGGGCAAACCAGTCCCTAGCGCTCCAGTGTCTCAGCTTGAATCTTCTCCCATTCCAAGTTAATAATAAACACAACCCAGCTAAGTGATATACGTGACACGTTTATTACCATGTCCTTTAGAAGCAATTTCCTTTCTGCTCTGTTTTCTCACAGGGAGTGTAATTACCAAGCTAAGGAGAAGAGGAGGGGGAAAAAAAAAAGTTTCCAGATTCAATCAGATTCACTCCTTCCCAGATGAAATGACAAAATTAATGAACCAGTGTATTCTCTTCAGAGATGTGAGGAGAAACACCTTAGGGTTAACAGCTGTGTTCAGGGAGATGCTGAGAGATAGCAGCTAGTCTTCAACTCGAGGGACATGATACAATCAATTCCACATATAGGCGCAGTTTAGCAACCGAAGGAGATGTTTAAACGATTACACCCAATCTACTGGTTTGTGCCTGCATGGAAGGCAGGCATCATGAAACAGATACCCCGCTATGCTTTGCAAGGAAAAACCAAGCCACCATCATTTTAACAGAGTACCCAAGTTCCATATATAATAATAATAAAAAAAGAAAGAAAACCAAGCAAAATTCTAGTGCTATTGAGGCAGGTGAGCAGAAGTAGGGTTCTCCCAGCCTTGGGCGATGCAGAGGGGATGCTGCACATTTTGTGTCATCTCCTTCCCTTCTGCTCTTCTCTATTCCCATAGCCGCGTGCCCATCACTGGGGAATCTGGTCAGCTGTGGAGCAGACCACAACCCCTGTGCTGCAAACTGCTTGACAGGCAGCGCTGTAAATCACCTGCATAGCTACGGAAGCCAGAAGGCCGAGGGGAGAGCAAGCAAGCGAGCGCGGGCTGAGGAGGAGCCCGGCAAAGAGGCTGCTGGAAGCCTCCGCGCCAGCGTGCCAGTGAGAAATAGTTTCCGTGCGTGCTTGCAGTTTCTTGGAAAGGGAGGACGCAGCCCTAGGCATGACGGCTACAATGGGCTCTGTGCAAGAAGCTGCTGACAGCCGTTTGTCGGCTCGCAGGGAGTGCTGGGCAGCGCTGGGAAGTGTTTCCCATGGCTGATGCATCGCGCCGGGACCTGGCCTGCTGTCTGCCTCTGGCGTTGGAGTCAATTCCAGGTGGGTTTTAAACTCTAGGTCTCCCAAGTGGTTTGGCTTCTGCCATCCTTGCAGGGCCTGCCCTCTCTATAGCAACAGTCTCTGTGTGGGGGGACCCTGGATTAAGCACCCTGGACCCTGGATTAAGACCCCTGGAAGGTGCTCTCTGGCCTCTGTTGGTCCAAGCTTTGCAAATTGTAAGGACAGACTTCAGAACCTGCAGATATATGTTCATGAGGCTGCCTGCTCCATGCTAACTTTCCTGAGGGGGAAATTCAGCATTAGAAAAGCATGGAGAAGGAGATGGCAGCAAGGCAGCATGGCTGGAGAGGTGATACATGAGCATCCATTTGAGTGGACAACATCCCAGTCAGCCTCTTTTCAAGCATCTTAAAGGACAGCACCAACCTCAAGTGCAAGCTTGTTCTTGTGGGCTGCTGGCTCTGAGCTGCGCCATGGGGCTGGCCCCCAAAGCCTCCCCACCGGTGCCCCACTCCTGTGCTCCAACAGCCCTGGCACAAAACCCCTGGTGGAAAATCCTGCCAGGGCAAGAGATGTGAGGCTGTAACACGACAGTCCAACTTTCTTGAATGAGAACGTTTACTATGGCCAAGGGGAGAGCTTGGCCATCCGTGGGGGTGAGATACTGGGTCATCCCCATGCTATGGGTCAAACACGAAGAAGTAATTAGGTTTAATCCTCCCGTGGTGGAAAGCAGGGGTCGGTTCCAGCTGCTGTAGATGTGGGGCTCAGCTGGGGGCGGTGGGAGCAGCTTGTCCCGTGCCAGCGTAGGCGCTGGCCTCGTGCCTCCCATTGTGCCTCGTCACAGGCGCCGCGGACGCCTCGGAACGGGGCGGGCGACCGACAGAACCGGGTTCCGCATTGTCCTCGGCACAGCGCGCCGCGAGGAGCAGCGCGGCAGGCGCGGCTCGCCGCGGGCTCCTGCCCGCACTGTTTGCACATTCACCAGGGTGCACAAGAATCAATATTAACATGGGCAACATGGTGAAAAGTAATTTTTTTCCCGGCATTATTGGTTAATTTAGCCTTATAGCTAAACAATTCACTTTTTTTAGCCTTATAGCTTTTATTTTAGTCCAGGCACAGCACTTTCAACTACTGTGCAAGCTGAGATGTTCTCTGAAGAATGTTCCTGGGAACTGAATAACTGGCACCCGGTTTGCTGCATGTGCTGCCTCCGAGACCGGTCGGAGCCAGATGCTTCAGTCCTGTCTCCAGGCCTTCCTCTCCTCGCTGCATTTCTTCCACCTCTCCTTCGTATTGCCAGGCTCTCTGAGCTAACGATTCCTTGCAAATTATGATAACCTTAGTCACGCAGCAAACAAAAAGCCACCCCTTCACTTCTATAACATGTGTGACACCCGTCAAGTGTAAGACCTAATGTGCAGCTTGTTTCTGAAACTGCCTTTCAGGGCTATGCACAGGCCTAAGGTCCTCCCCCTCTAATGATCTTCCCTAAATAGGTCAATGTGTTTTTTTTCTGTAATCATTTCCTACCTATGGTTTAGACTCTCTCTCAGAAAATACTATTTTGCAGAACCTGCGGTTTGCAGGTTCTATCTGAAACTCCCTTGATGTTGCTTGGGCTACTGAAGGACAGTATTGCCTTAAATGCAGTAATAGCTGATTTGATGTTTAATCATATTATATTTCTGATTTGTAACAACAGAAGCAACTTTGCTGTCCAGAATGAAAACTGGAGCCAAGAAAAGCAACTGTTCTTTCTTGGAGGTGTAGCAGCATTTACGTGTGCAGTTACCTATCTTTTCTCAGATTAATTACCAAAAAAAAGTAAGCTGTCCTTGCTTTCACTGTTACAGTGACAGCAATATTGGAGCGCTATATTACGGTATGAGTTTATTGCACTTACAGAGATGTATTGTTGAGTGAAACCTGACAGCCTCATCAGACAAATTTTCCTCCCGAATTTACACAAGGCTTGCAGATTTGTCTATAGGAGAGTAAGTTTTTGCTGTATATTCTGTGAGCGCATCCAGCCTCAAAGGGGCCAGTGCTGCAAGGCCGTCTCCACGGCACGCTCAGGGCGGCTCGATGGGTTTTTCCGAGCATGGAAGGAGCCTTGCCGGGCCGGCTGGATGCAAATCTCACTAGACACATTTTGGGTCTGCCTTAGAGCCGTCAAGTGCCTGCAGATCCCTGTTTGACTTGTCTTCTTCTAAGCTAGAGAGGATTTTTTGCTGTGCTGAGGGCTCTCCAGCAGCCGTGTCTGTGACGGCGAGGGGCAAATCTCCCACAAAGCCCTGTGGAATACTTTGCTGTTACAGGTGGACAACGCTTTCTAAATGTGTCTAAGTGCTCTCACGCTGATGTGCTTGCCTTCCCTCCTGTCTTCCCTTAAATCCCCCTTGAACGCTCACTTCTTCCAAGAGGCCTATAAACGCTAACCTATGTCAAGATAATGTCATTATCACCACCATCTATGGAGTAACTCATCAAGTGCTGAAATAAATCACTTTCTCTGGGGATTACGGCCTAAAAGCCAAATGTAATCAGTAAAGCTTGGGTTTGACAGGACTGTCACAGAGAGAATTCATTTACTAATGAGCTGCAGCCTAAAGTCCACACTGGTAATGTGTCTGTGGTTTTAATGACACTTTACAGAGACCTTCTCCTTAGTATTTGTTGCTGGTTAGATAGGCTGTTTGTCAGACAAGTTTTCCCACTTGATGGGAAAGTTTTTTTCTGCTGCTTCCCCCAGCTGAGCAATTTTTGCCCATCCACGAAGGGGTGGTTCCTTTTGCAGCTCTTTTTATAAAATAATTTCTCCCGACAGCTGCCGGGAGAGGAATAAAGGTGCTCTGCATGTACCGCGCTGTCAGGAGAAAACCCGAGCCATCGATGAGGCCGGTAGCCAAGCAACGAGCCGTGGTCTGCAGCCCTAATAACAGCACTTTGGAGGTAAATCACTGCGGCTGGCACGCGCCAAGACCCGCGCTCCAATTAAGGGTGGATTCGTACCCGCTCCTTTGTCTGGCAGACACACATTAGCAGCGCCGAAGCGAGTCTGAAACAGCGTTTTGAGCGATAGAACAAAACACGGATACATCCACGTCTCCAAAAGACGAGTCGTTGTAAAGAGGTTTTGAGGAAAGTGCCCTGAAGAATGCAATAGAAAATCACAAATGTTGCCTTCATCTGGTCTACGGAATATTGCCCTGAGTTGTGTCTCTTACTCTGAACGCTGCAGAAAAGATACTCATTGCTGTAGGGTTTTGGATGTTTTGCCTAACTTCCTCCACAGAAAAGTGACTTAAACACCAGTAAGCGTTGTTTTTATTATAGTGCACGATAATTAAAACTCTTTTTAAGAGGAGCGTATAGTGTCCTTTTGATTCTTCTGAAATACAAGTAAAGGTCAGGAAAAGGATCAAGACCCCCTTTCTTGTGGGTAATAGATAGACCTGAAAAAATTCCCTTTCCTGTCACAACCCAATGCCTAAATCCATCAAGCCTCAGCTCTACTCCCTACTTCCTCTCCACTCCTTTACTCCATGCATCTTTTTTTCTCATCTGCTCCTCTGCTCCCACATTAATGCTGAGCAAGATGCTGTTGCTCCTGAGAACTGGTCTCCAGTGGAGTGGTCCTGGACCAGGTCCTGTCCTTAGCCAGCAGCCAACGCTGTCCCACTTGGTGGCATGTCTCCACATCTCTCTTAGATGGGGAACGAGCCAAGAACGCTCACGTCCGTGTCACAGTTCTCCCAGTAGGTTCCCAAAAGTAGAGAGGCTCAAGGATGCACTGCCAAAGAGAGCAGTCTGCAGCCAGCCATCGGTCCTGGCAGTTTTTATGAGGAGGAAATGGAGGACAACCTGCCAATGTGCCCTGGAGAGGAGGTGGCCTTCTGGCCTATGGGCTATTCCCTTCTCTGGGTGGCTGTTCGATGTGGCCATGGGTGAGGACATACCTTATGTCACACTTGGCACACGCTTTGAGGGGACACATGGGTACCAGCTCACATGGGAGCTGTGGGCAGCAGCTCCGGGTCATGGTGACCCCATATACATGTTGTAGGAAGCTGCTGCCATGGAGTGCCTGGTCCTGGGACACTGGGCAAGGGGTGACTTGGGTGGTCAGGGCCTTGCTGGGCAGGGTGGTGGGAAGTATGGAGAAACCTGCTCCTTGATTGCTCCTGCGCAGTGGGCAGGGGGTCACAGACCCTTCTGGGGTCTGCAGCAGAGCAAGGGTCATGGTGATGCAGGATCTCCGTGCTCTTGGGCTCTCAACCTCCTGCACGTTGTGTTGGGAAGGTGCCTGCCGTTTGTGCCTAGGGCGTGCTGCCAGGCGGGTTTCCCCATCGCAGGTGAGTCCTTCTGTGGTGATGCACTTTTGAGGAGCATGTCTTGGTTTGGGAACTGAGGTGGGTCCTGTGAGCACCAGGGTGCTCAGGGCCTTGCGAGGAAGGAGTCTGTGGCGTGTTTGTGCTTGGCTTCGTGTTAATGCATGGCTTTCTTATTCCAGAGGAAATTTGACATTGGTGCATGAGAAAGGGGAATTATTCCACCTCGCAGTCGCAGAAAAGGGCCGCGGGTAAGCCCACCCAAACACCATCGCCGCGTCCAAGGGTGATGAATCCAGCAGCCGCTGCTCGAGGAGGAGCCGGTGCAGTGACTCCCCCTTGGCCGCGCAGGGGCTGCTCTGCCGTCCCAGGGGCCATCCTGGGGCCATAAGACACGGTCCGTGGGGGTGTTTCTGCTCCGTGTCAGACACCAGCCGTCTCTGGGGTCTCCGTGGCTCATGTGAAAGCGGGGTTAAAAGGCCCAGAATGTCCTTTTCTTTTCGGAGCTGCTTCAGACATTTCTCCCCCTGTTTGTTTTTCTTTTTTATTTTTTTGAGCAATTTCTATGTCAGCTTCTCAGCTGTACTTGCATATGTGGTACATATGGAGGGGGAAAAAAAAAAAAAAAGAAACGTCTGGCGCCAAATGGGGTCTGCTGCAGCTTTTAACAGTCCTTTCCACTTACTATTAAAATGCTGCCTTGCCCGGTGAAAATGCTGCTTTATTGCTGCAAAAACACTTGCCAAAGACACGGCCCTTGGAGCACGGCCCCGGCGCTGGCAGAGAAATAAAACCTGGCACATGCCCAGTTGTGCCCAGCTCCCCCAATTCCCGTTCAACCTCCCTGTTTTGGGGGGTCCCTGCTGCCGGCATGGTGGGAGCTGGGGATGGGGTTGCAGTCCCTGGGAAACCTGCTCTGCTGTCCGGAACAGCTCACAAAGGGAAGCAGGAACCCGAGCCTTGGTGCCTGCCCCATGGATGTGTCCTCTCACTCACCCTCGCCATGGTTGTCCTCAAGGGCCGTACAGATGTCACCCATCCAGCGTCATCCTTGGCGCTCCTTGAGGGTTACACCCTCTCTTAAGACTAGGGGACTTAAGTGCCATTTAAGACACTGAAATACTCAGGTATCAACCCAGGCTTTCAGCTGCGTAGTGCCTATGAATACCACCCAGTTTAAGAGTTTAAGTAATTTTGCATGATGTTGCATAGTTTTCTTCAATGAACGGGATACAGAATATGTGGGCAGTAATATTGCTCTGTTTTTGTTTTCTAGTTACTTTAATCATGTATATTTTTGCATTTCCCATTATAAAAATAGACATCAGCACTTATGCAACAGACAATGTCTGCCACTGCCCACATTCTCTCTCCTAAGCCGAAGTAAAATTTTTATTGATTTTTTTTTTTTCCTATAGTGACCCTTTGGTGAACAGCTGAACTTTTAGTTTTGGTCCTAGTCTACTAGCACACATTTTTTTAATGAGTTTTCCAAAAACAGAAAATGAAATTGGAAGCCAGATTTCAGTGGGAAAGCACCAGCTGCATTAGGAGGTGGTAGAATTGGTAATGATGCAGAAAGAAAACAGTGAGCTTCAGAGATTCAGACTTTTTTTTGTCAACAACGCAAAAATTTTAAAACATTTTTTTTGCTACGTTCAAAGTTCCATTCTGGGGAAAAGCAAAGCACCTCCTTTCTTCGGAGCAGTCTCTGGGAAACAGCAAGAAATCATATAGTCTGTCACCTTGGCCATACAGAAATTTCTGTTGCAACCACAGGCAAAGGCAGAGGTGAAAAATATCAAGCTGCAGTGGAATGGAATGACTGGCTGCTTTTGGAATATAACAAAATAACACAGGTGTCAAAGTGCCCGCCAGTGCCAACCCAAACAAGCGGCGGTCTGGACTTAATTTTCATTACAGCTAGAAGGGTGTAGTTTCTAACTAAAATATGATTACTTTCTGTAAAATTTAGCTTAGGTATCAAGATTTTTTTTTTTTCACTGAAAAATTAACAAGTCCAGGGATTTCTGGACTCATGTGCTTTGGCAAATGAGGTTGATTTTAATGGCATTAGCATTGATTGGACAAATGGGACTAATTTGCAGCATAGGAGATTCTAAATATGTTAAAAATTGCTGGTGCTAAAGATTTATGAACACCCTGTTCATGCTGATGAAGTACCTGGTTGTTGCTACTTATAATTTAATACTAGTTCCCCTCAGATATATTTATTCATCCTGTGGACTTTGGGGGCAGGCACAGGAAAAGAAGGGGAAGAGAGCAAAGGGATTTAAAGAATGTGGACGGGGTCAGGAGCCGTACGTGCTAAAGAAACAACAAATTGCTCGAGGTCACAGACATTGTTAAGCTGTGCTGAAAACGTCCAGTGCTTTTGTCCTGGCTGATATCGTCAAGCAGATGTTTGGTTGTTTATTAAATGTGCAGATAAAGCCGAGCTTGCGCAGTAATGACCATTGCTGCCCATCTTGGCCTTTCCAGGAGCCATGTCAACACGAGATGCTCCAAATATTGTTTTTTCCTTTGGTTAGATGCAGTTGGTGCTCAGAAGAGCTTGGGTGAGATGTAGAGGGTGGCAGGAAGGCCCTTCCTCCCTCTTCTAAGTAAAAGAAGGAGAAGGTGTGAGGCTTCCTTGCAGGAGATGTCCTGAGGGGAGCAGTGCCTTCTGCCAGCAGGCTCCTGACGAGGATTTTGGGTGGTCTCTGGAGGGCAATGTGCTGTGGATGATGTGCCCGTGGTCCAGGCTGGCCCTGCACCACCACGGGGCAGATGTGCAGCTGGGAGCAAGTCGTGATCAGACATCCCACCCTCTGGGAGTGCAGATAAGAGCTGGCAGGGAGCGGTCTTGTTTGTCTCCTTCATCCATCCATGCCTATACAAGGTATATATGGACTTCCCCTTTCCCACTGAGCATATCTGGGCAAAAGCAGGACCGAGCAGGGCTCTTTGAGCCCTGGATAGCAGCTAGGTCCTTTAGGAGTTCCCTGATTTCAAGGGGAGTTTTGCATCAAAATGCTTTTAAGGGCTTGGCTCTTTGAGGTTTTGTTTTGTTTTATATACTGGCGTGGCAGTGGAAAGGTACTGAGCAAGGCTGGCGGGCTCTCAGCTCCTCTAAACACATCTCCACCAGCAGCAGACACTGAGGAATGGCCGTATCTGGCTGTTGCTTGAAGCAGCGCTGTGGACCTTGCAGGAGCATCACGTGCTCTTGGGCTACACCGCTGCTCCTGGAGAAACCTCTTGCCATGCACTGCTGGATACGCTGCTGATTTACTTAGGGGTGGTTCTGGGTTGGTGAAGTATTTTGACCTTAAAAGAGACCTTGCTCCTTGCTCAGTTATTACTGACTAATATTCTCTAGGTTTCTTATCTGACTTGTTGCTAATTTTAGGGTTCCGGCACGAGGCAGCAACTCTAAATTGACAACATTTCTAAAGGCTTATCAAAATATGCACACAAAAAGCTCCCAAGAAGTGTCAGAAGAACAGTTGAGTGAGTGAGTAAAGTTCTTTTACTCCATGTAATGTTCCTGCAAAATTAGAGTTGCTGTTTCATATTGTACCATAAACAGTAGATAGCTCATTTGCCCTTCTGAAGGCTGCTTTGCTCATGCTAACTTTGAACGACAAATATGTTCAGTCTTTACCAAAAGCTGATGTGATTCTTAGCCATTTTCTATCTATTTCCTGCATTTCTTGCTTTTTTTATCCACTATTTTTATGCTCAGGGATTCTTGGCATTGCTTATTTGGGAACTTACTTAAAAATATGTAGCGGTCATTTAAACATCAACCCCAACAAAATTAATGTGACCTCATTTACCTCTGCTAGGATCTGCAATCTTAACTTCAGAGAGGCTAAGATCCCTTTGCAACATTTGTTGAAATAAAGTCTAGAAGCCCTGAAGCTAGCAAACAAGCAGAGACCAGCGAGGATAGAAATGGTCAGGGCCTTTTCCATTTCATCGTAGGCACCTTCTCCTGATCTGCCTGCATGCTCTGCCTCAGTGGCTCTGCATTTTGCAAGAACAAGCATCAGTTTCAATGGGTTGACATGATTAAACCATAATATTTGGCTTAATGACACATTTTGAGGCCACTTGTCTAAGTTCCAAGTGAGGTTTGTCCCACACCTGGAGCAGCAAAGGTGAACATGCAATTACCTAATTTTCCTAATCTTCCAAAGTTGGACTTGTTAGGTGCGACAGATGTCCATCATTAAAAAAAGAATAGAAATTGGCTAGTTTTACAAAATAGTTGTTCCAAAAGCAAAGAATCTGTCTTTAGTTAAAATTCAGGAAACCTTGCCAAGCAAACTGATCTCCAAGTCATCAACCCCAAGGGAACAATGTGGAGAAAATATTTCTACCCGTTACCTAACAAGTAGGACTTGGAACATGGGAATTACATGAAGCCAGTTTACAAAAATTGCTTGTGTATTAAACTTCATGTTTTTAAACATGAAGGTGTTTGCTCAGTGAGATTGTCGGTTGTCAAGAGGAGATTAATTTCCAGCAAAATTAACAGGAGTTAGGCAAGGCAACACTTCTAAAAAGTGTGATAAGTAGATTCTCCCCTTTCCGAGCTGACCTTTAAATGCTCAAGAATCTGAATCTTTAAAATCCCGTTCCTAAAAAGTCAATTGCTTTTCAAAATGCTATTTGGGAACCTAAGGCATTTCTTTCAGAATGGCTTTTTGAAAAAAATATTGTCCTTTTAGACACTGCCTGCGACCACTATGCAGAACTGCTGGGGAAGGGTTATGATATCCAAGGAAATTTGATTATCAATTTGCTGAGCATGTTCTTAGGCAGATGAAGTGCAAAGAGTAATTTTATTTAGCTTGAAGTATCTGGTAAACATAAAGGGAAAAAAGGCCCTGTAGTTGGACAGGCCTTATCTCAGTATCTTTATTTACATTTTCAGAGAACACTGACGCAATAGAGCTACCAAAAGAACTGCTTTCCATCAGCCTGGGAACAGAAACAAATTAGTCTTTAATGGTGTTGTGTGAAAACTATGGCAAATGTTATGTAAAACTGTGCAAACACAATGTTTGTGTTCTAGTTCCAGGTCATTTGGTGGCAAAAAAGAGACATTTTGTGTGAAATAGCCATGTAGTAGTTTGCTATTATATAAGGAAAGGAGCTGCTAGATCAAACTAATGGTGACATGCCCAGAACCAGATGCTTCAAAGGAAAGTGCTAAAGTGCTAGACATCCCAGTATGGATAATTATGAAATAGTCTGACCATAGGGAAATCACTGCATAAATGACTTTAGTCCTAAAAGCCTGTGTGTTTATATTTCTTCTGAAAATGGTTTTACTCCAATTTCCCAGAGATACAACAAGGCTTATATAAACAGTGCACTGCCTGGCTGTGCAAATCTCAGACTTTCCCTGTTCTGACCATCCACTCTTCCCCGTCCAGCGACCGCTGTCGATGCCCCAGCTCCACCGGACTGAGCAGGGAAGTGGTTTCACAAACAGCTATTGGTTTCAGAAATAGAGGTTTCAAGAAAGGCTGCACCATGGCGAGGCGAGGCAAGGCAGGCAGCTGTGCCACCTCAGGATGAACGTGCCCCTCATTAGAAACCAGAGAAACCACACGGGAGAGCATCTTGTATGTGCTCCAGCTGTGGGAAAAGCTTCAGCTATGGCTCTCCAGCATGAGATGCAAATCCTAGGGAGCTGCTGGCACTAGTAGCACCACCTCTTTTTCCTATTGATTATAGCTTTGGGTATCCCCCGGACCTCGTACAAAGACTTGGTTCTTTGTGACTGAACATGTTCTCAGCTCTAAGAACAGCCAGGGGCAACGAGTGCTAGTTAAATAATGTGCAAATAGGACATTTCCTGTTGGTACCTGCTATCTACAGATTGCGCTGTGCCTCTTCCCATAAAGCAGCTCGGTTTAATTAGTGCCTCATGCCTTTTATGGGTCAGCAGGCTAATTTCTAAATTAATTATAAATAAGTCGAAAGCACTGTCTCTTCTCTTGGGAACTCCAGAATTAATTGTTTCAAGGTGTTGAAGCCCTGCCTCTTTGCTTTGCCCCTTCATTGAGTCAAGACCTTTACAGGAAGAATATATATATTTCTTCCCTCTTCTCAGGCTAGGTGATGGCCCTCCCAGCTCACCCCTCCATTTCACACGGGGCTGCTGCAGTCATGAATATGGAGGTGCTCAGTATCTTCAAAGCTTGGCCACGTTCTCAAAGGACCTGGACTGCCGTGTGCCAATTCGCTCCCCTTCCACTGCCAAATGCCGCCTCTTGTACCATTTCTCCATAACTTTCACAGCAACGTGAGTTAAATGAAGCCTCCTAGGAGATCAGTGGTGGGGTCCTTGCTACAGGGGTTGGCTTAGATAATGTTCAGATATCATAACAAAGTTACTGTTGAAAATACTGAGGTAGAAAGATGGGTCCCTGAAGGTAGCAGGAGATATGTAAATGAGTCTCCCATAAAATTAAGTTGTTGGTATAATATAGTTAATGGGTAAATTTATTCATAGATGTTTTTGGCAAATTGTTGTGTTGGCAAATTCCCAGGGCCATCCCATTTCAATTGCAAATGCACACCTCTGCTTTTCATTAACACTAGTGCAAGGAAAGTATTGTTCCACGGAGCAGTATTTAGGACACACTTTGACACATCCACACCCCTTTGGCTTGCTTGATTCTTAAGCAGAATAAGTAAAATAAAGTCGTCGTCATTTGGAAGCACAAATTATTTATAAGGTGAATTAACCCGTCAGGAGCATTCAGGACTGGCATAGTGTCGTGTCTCACACGATGGATCAGAGTTCAAGGGCTTAACTGCAAACCTCAAGTATGCAGGAAACCGTGGTTCTGGAGTCTGGATCAACATGACATTAATTGCTCCAGTTTAGAACTCAGTTTGGGTACATTTCTCCTGAAATGGGAAGTTGTGGGCAGCCCACTGGTGCTCCCCATGTGTGATCAGTGCCTTGAGGGACCTGCGTGCTGGAAGGCCCTGGCCACGGCCGATGGTGAATGCACTCAGTGGAGAACCTTGTGAGCGCTTATGTTTAAAAGAATGACTAATACCAAGCCCAAATACCTGCTAACAGGCAGCAATCCCACGTTACAGTACCAGGGATTGCAGCTCGTGGAAATTTCACCTCGGCATGCAGGGAAACTGCAGGATGGGAGCCACGGCTGTGTGACTACAGCGGTTCGCTGCGTGATGGTGCCGCTCATCCAAATTACCGCCACTCTTCTTGTGGAGAAAGCTCTAGAAACAAAGTTCCTTTTTTTCCCTTTTTTCTTCTTTTCTTTATACCTAGCTATCGGAGCCACTATGACCTTAAAATTAAGAGGCCAAGTGTTTCTCTCTGAGATTCCTAAACTCGAAAACAGACAGAGCTGTTGCTGTTGCTGTTGCTTTCTTTGGGAACAGGCTTCTGGGGAATTCCGCCTGAGTTTTGTGAAGTGGCAAAGCCTTGTGTGTTTTTCATGGGACCGCATATTACCCTGCAATACCGCGCTGTTGCAGCTCCTCTGCGTGGCCCTATCGGAGCATTATTATTTGCTCTACCTTTTCTTTGAACTGCAGACATTTATGTGCGTGTGTACGTTATACTTTACATCCCTGTCTTCTCTTCCATGTCTAGCACACATCCTTAACCCCCATTTCCACACTCCCCCGTAATCTACCCGAATGGTGATTTTTTGGCATTTGGAGGTGGTGTTAACAAGGATCAGATGCTGCCGCTGTTTGTGAAAGAGCTCCGTTTCCTTTCACCAGCTGTGGTATGTGCCGCTAAAAGAATCCAGCAGTGTGGACCTTACAGTGGAGTTCTTATACTTAGCAGGTGAAAAGTCAATACTCAACCTGTAATGAGATTTGCTCATGGAAAACCCCTTTGAGTTGTTTTTAGCAGCAGCGTATTAGTCACTCCTAGAAAGCTGCTGGGCCTCGTGGTTTGAATCGCGCCGCGCGCGAGGATGGGCCGGGGGCTGCGCGGTGCTAGCGGCAGCTCCCGCCTCGGCCCAGGTGTTGAGTCGGAGCACATGGAGCACGCGGGTCCCGGTTGCTGTAGGAAAACACGAGCTCACGTTGCAGACAGCTCGCTGCCCGGCTCAGCGGGCCGCGCGTCGGGCGCCTGCCCTGCGCAAAGGGCCGGGATGGGGCATCGCCGCGTGCCCGCTCGGAGGATCCGCGCTGTTTTGGAGGAGCGGGGGCGGTGAGGAGGTGTGGGAGGTGCTGCTGGGAGGAATGGCAGGGGTTGGTGCTGCTGCTGTCACCTCCGAAAACGTTGGGCACCTGCCCGCGCCGCAGCCTTGCCAGCAAACAGGGTGCAGAAGGGCAGATCTGGGCAACGTGGAAAGGGCTGTGCGGATGCAGGTGGAATCGCTAGAATGAGTGAGGGTTGAGAAAGAGGCGTTTTCAGTGTCAGATGGAAATGATGCCAAGAGGAGACAGCGAGGAAGTGAGATCACGGAGTGAAGTCCAAGGAGTGAAGTCTGTCAGGGTATCAGAAACAATGTCTGAAATCAGGTTATTCAAAGGTTACGACAGTTCCTAAAACAAACAAACAAACAAACCCTGCTCCAAACCAAAAAACACACACACAGGCTAGAAGAATAAATCATTTTAAAGCCATCTGGCTCCAAGGTCTGGGCCACCCACAGGGAGAGAGGTGGTTGCTGCTTGGCGGACGGTCCCGGACCTCCCGTGCCTCCCAGGCCGCTGATCCCGAGGATGAGCCCTGGGCTGTGACCCAGACGGTGCCGGCATCCGAGAGGAAGGAAACCCCGGGCAGTGGCCGCCGGAGACGCGGTCTGGTGCACCTTTCCCAAGGGGCCACCAGCCCTTTCCTTCCTCTGACGGTCAGAGTGATGTCCACAGCGTCACCAAAGAAAAGTCTTGAAATAACACATACTTTTCTCAAGGTTTTTATCTGTGAGGTTGTAAGAACCTTAGTAGGGTAAGCGGAGCTGGGAATATTTTTTCTACTGGGGAAAACACGTAGAGGCAACTGTGAGGGCAACTGGGAGAAATCCAATTTCACAGAATTGTCAGGAGTTTCTACAAAGCAAAGTAAATGCATCAGAAAAGACATGCCATTCCATTTAAGTATCTTCTACTGAAACACCACAACATTTTGCTTGGATAGCTTTCAGGACCTAGGTACCCTTACTTTAAATTATCTGGGGTAATAAAACATGAAAAGGGAGAGGGAAAAGAAAATAAAAAAAAACAGGTTGAAGAGAGGTTTTTTTGATACAAAGGAGTGGAGAAGAAAAGGGATTCAGCTTCAGCTGCTCAGTGATTCCTTCACTTTCACTCCCGAATTGCTCCAGTGGTGCAATGGGTCTTAAATCCAGCCAGGAAAAGATGCAAGTCCTGGGTAGCCTCACGCCAGGACTTTGCTTCAGGGAGGCCATGGTTATATCTAGACCAGAAGCAGCTTTCCATGTTGGCCAAAAGCACGTGGAAAGGCCCAGTGCAGCATTAGAGAGGTCTCTCCTCTGGTTCCATTTTGTGGTCCCTGTAATAACCTTTCAGAGGAACTTTATAAACCTCTAAGTAGTGTTATTTATTTATTTATTTATTTATTTGAACACTGCCATTGCAGTAGTAATAGTTTAATGCTGCCTGCCTTGCTGCGTGTTAACGGTGGCCTCCTCCTAAGTCGACTAATAAAAGAAACTTTAACCTCAATGAGTTTTACCTCAGCTTGTAAAACTACAAATCAAACACATTTGCGCCATGGGTCGTGGTGTGAAAGACACTGGGGCAGCTCTGTGCCTGCAGTTGGCAGCCAGGACTTAATCAGGAGTTACCAGCCACACACCTGCCTCTGTGCAACCCGCGGTAGAGGTGCTAAGGAAGTCTGTGAACAAGTATTTCGTACAGCAAAAAGAGTCCCTTGAGTTAGAGAAGGAGAGAAAAGAAGAGGAAACTTTACATAAATGAGGGACAATAGAGAACATTAAATATGGAAGCTGGATAGAATGATTCGTATTCTGTGTCACACCTCTGTCATCTCTTTAATACGACTTTTGAATCGACCTGTGGAATTTATTCATAGGGAATATTTTCCCTGCAAGTGAACTCTCCACAGGTTTGTTCAAAGGTCTACGGAAAATTCTCCCTTCATAGCACATATCAATTCCATATTTTGCCATAAGTAAAACATGGGTTGATGGAAGCATTTTTTTTCCCCAGATTGGTCGAAGTGCCACCATATGTATTCTTAAGGCAGCTCAGTCCTCCAAGCCCTAGACTGCAACCATCTTTGTAAAGGAGTGATGAGTGTACGTAGATAATCAAGAGTTAGGGCATTTTTGGAGAAAGCTGTGGCCTGGGTGACATGTTGAGAAGCATCCTGGTTTTCTTTCTTTTTTTTTTTTTTTTGATGAGAAATTACCTACTGGGGAAATAAATGAAATAAAAACTGTGAGTTGGAAGTGTAGACTGGTTTCTGGAGGAAAGCACAGCGGACAAGGCAGGAAGGCTGGATTAAGTTAGACCTAGAAAAAATATAAAAATTAAGCCAGCTACTTTTTTGCTATTGCCAGAAAGGTTTTGCTTTTATAGATGGAAACAGTGAGGGT
This sequence comes from Crypturellus tataupa, assembly GCA_034781795.1. Classification (NCBI taxonomy): domain Eukaryota; kingdom Metazoa; phylum Chordata; class Aves; order Tinamiformes; family Tinamidae; genus Crypturellus; species Crypturellus tataupa. The sequence goes on from JAWLRI010000885.1 coordinate 925,660, forward strand.
CCCCATAATAAAACCCCGGTGAGTCGTGAAGAAATTGTTCATCTCACCTAGTTTTGGCTTTATGTGCTTCTGAGCAAAACAAGGATGGGGGACACCCAGAGACTCCTGTGAGTCACTGGGTACTCTGAGAAAAGGTGATGACCTGAGATGGCTTTTTGAAAACTGTGTCCTATACGCAGATATCCTGCAGTGGGACTCCTTGTCACGTCCCCATTCCTGTATGGTGCCCCACAAGGAGCAGATGCAGCATGGATGTCCTCTGCTTTTTGTTCAGGATGGGAGACAGGTTTTGAGTCCTCTTCATCCCCAATATCCCAACCGATCTTTCAAACCCTCCAGAAAGCTAAAAATACATCTGCTTGGACGGATTGGAGCTGTCTGGAGGGTCGAATTCGAGCCGCTGGCTGTTGTTGGAGCTGTGCTGGGGGAGTTGGTGTGGGTGCCACAGGCACCTTACTGCACTGAGACGATAAGGGTCTACGGCGCTAGACCATGAAATGAGCTGCCAGGAGCAGATATCCCATCCCATGTGCCATGCACATGTCTTAGAGGGACAGAAAGTCAAAGACTTTCCTGATTGGCATAGAATTTTTTTAAAAAATAGATTATTCTTGGTGGGATAATGATGGGAAAAAAGTCATCTTAGCAGGTTTCAGATAAATCTTTATTTTTATTGCCAGTGGTCTCAAGATCCTTGTCCCAATCCATCCAGTTCCTACCAGGGTACAGCAGGACTGACAGGTTTCCACAGGCAGGGTTAGAATCTGTTAGGTCGCATTTCCTTATGGAAATATTTCCTGTTGGGACATTTTTGACTAATTTTCAGTGTGACTGTGAGATGCTGTGACGGCCACACTGCCGTTACTTGACCCACAGAAGCCACAGAGGCTCTGAAGAGGCGGGATGGGGCTCAGGGCACAGCGCTGACCTCCTGGTGATGCCGCTGGATGTGCTCGGTGTTGTCTGTGGTTCTGGCCACCTCTGAAAGCCTCAGAGGCTGCTGCTACGGAGCCGAACGCAGTCGTGGATGGTCGGGCGCTCGCTCCGCGCTCGCTGCCTGCGGACAGCCTGCCGTATTATGACTTTCAGCCGCACTTTAATCCGATTGACGGAGCAGCCGGAGATGCTGATGGGATTAGGGCTCGGCGCGGTGACGAAGCACTCGAGCTTGCCCTCGTGACGATCGCTGCACAGCGCTGGCGGGGCACGGCAGCCCTGGGCACTGCTGATTTGCAAGCTTGCACTTCTGAGGCGGTGCGTTTCCTCCAGCACGTGAGGCCAACCTGAGCACATGCCGTGGCTCAGAGCCAGCAGCGAGCTCGGTTTGAGCAGGAGAGACCCATCCTTGGGCTCCGTGCAGCATCCCGTCTCTTGCTTTTGGCCATCGGCACGTGGGATGTGCGGGGGAGGTTGTCCTGCGACCCTGTGCTCGGAGCAGAGACCTGCGTGCCGCGAGGGGCCTGCGTGCGCTCCCCAGGCAGCCGGGCTGCAAGGCTGCGTCTCGCTCTCCACATATCAGTTGACAACCAAAGTAATTGCTCTCAGGACCGGCCAGCTCAGCAGGGATTAGGGGCTCCGCTCTGGAGCTGGTATAAATCATCTGGTGTTCACTGACAGCCCTGGAGCAAGGTGGATTTGCACCAGCTATGAATTTGATCCATTACACTTAAATAGACTGCTTTTATTTATTTATTTATTTGTTTTCCTAAGCCAACAGAGGAGAATTGAGGAAAGCCATTTCTGCAGCTTCCGATGCGGGTTGTTTACACGAGCTGTGTCTCCAAACGCTCTCGCTCCAAGCGCCAGCGCTATCAATACAGTAAATTGCAAGTAAATGCAGGAGTCGCACGAACTGTGGTCGCAAGGACAGTCAGTGCTGCCTCTTGAGCAAGCCTGGGACTTTAAGCCTTGAAAGAACAGCTTGACACTCGGTGACCTGCCTTGTAGCGCTCCTAATCCAGCTCCTCAGCGGCAGCGCGGGGACGGAGGAGGGAGGGCAGTGCGCGGCGAGGAGCCTCGCGGGCGGCGGATGAAGGTGCTCACGGGCTAAGTGGATTAAGCCCGGGGAACGTCAGCTCAAAAACAGGAGCTGCAGCCTGACATAAAGATCTCGGGAAGAGGAGTTATGTGCTGGTGCCCGGTGCCCCAGGAATACACGAGGGAGCTCAATCCCACCTGCATTTCCAACCTTAGCTTCCAGATACAGAAAGCCATTGCAGGGGCTTCCAGCCTGGCCTCTGCCAAACCCTCCTCCAGGACAAGAACAAACCATGGGGTTAAAAGATTTGGAAAAAATAATTAAAAGAGAACTAAAAATAGGATTTAGGGGAAAAGAGTAAACAGTAAAAATTAGCCTCATCTCCTTGCACCTCCCCCAGATCTTTATTTCCTCTTGGCTTGACACAGAAACTGTGTTTTCCAGTGCAGAGGCTGTCTTTACCTTGCATCTTATGCAGGGAAAGAGCATCTCAAGGGGCACTGCTATTCACAGCAATACCCAAGCCAGTGACAATTCCCATTTGTGCTCAAGAGCTGACATTTTCTGACTTTCCTTTATGCACTTCACCCCAATTATTTTCTTTGCATACACCAGTGTCAAATCTGTCTTACACAAACAGTGGCCTGTTGTAATCTGAAGCATGTGTTATGTTTGCTAAGTCAGAAGTGGCTAAATGGGCTTTTGGCAAGATATTTTAGAATGATTGCTCTTTGACCCGATATTAACGATCCTAATAATGTTGGTTCAAAGATAGGAGGTATGGAAGATGCACAAAAGAAAGCACAGTGTGAGAGGCAGTGAGGCTTTCAAACACTTAATGTCATTATGATAATAAAATATCTTTATTAAGATTTATTTCTGGATTTAAGCATGAGAAAGAAGCACTGTTGGCCTTCATGTGTGTAGGCTCTGTGCTATCAAATGGCAGCTCCAATCCTGCAAGTGGGTTTTGGTCCACAAAGTTGACTTTTTCTTTTCCTCCTCACACTGCAGGAGTTAACAGCTTAGGGGATGGAAACAGGCCTGAAAGTCTCCAGGAAGATAATACTTGGGAAGACAGGTTTAAGCTAAATAAGAAAGCAGATTTCATCAGCCTTCTTGGAAACAAACTGACCGGAGACTTGTGATCCGTTTCTAAATTTGGCCGTTGCATTTTCCATGTACAGGAAGTGGTGAAAACAGCAGCAGTAATCCGTGGCGAATTCGGGCACGCACATCGGGGGCTGATGCCTTTGTTTATGAGAGGCCCGAGGTGAGCTGCGTGTTGTAAACATGACTCAGGACAAGTTTAATGGGAACAGCAAACATGGGAAATATTGTAGGAGGTCACGCATTTCTTTCTCCACACTTTTGGCAGATGAACACTTTCCTGAAAGATTTGAAGCCGTCACACAGGTGCAAAGAAAAATAGAGATTTCATATTGATTTTCTGTTTCCCAGAATGATTCTTACCCATTTTGCATGGTGCTAAAATAGTCTGAGTAGGGAGAAGATGACCTAACTCGTGAGCACATTAACTTTTGGCAAGCCAAACGGTCCTGATGAAAATAAGAGGTGTTGCGAGCGTATGATAAAAACCCTGCAGTCGATTTGGTCTTCCCTCAGCAGTGACAGATTTACTCCTGGATGAGTCAGACTAAATGTGTCATAAACTTAACTACTTACCTGCCAATGCAGAACCTGCTCATTTCTCAGTTACAAACGTACAGCCCGTGTGTTTTGTGTGTGCACGGGCATGAAAGCTCTTCGTGCGGTTTGCTTCACACTCGGTACCTGTGCTTTGCCTGTCTGTGTGTGTGGTGCCCGGCTTTAGATTTTGGTTCAGACAAGTTTTGTGAGTTGGTGTGGGGAACAAATGGTGCTCGCGACCTCCAGCTGATGCCATGGTGTTCCTGAAGAGGTGATAGTGAGATGGACCCTGTGCAGTGGAAAAGAAATTCAGGTCGACTCAAAATTTGGTGATTTTCCTAATAACCATTTACTGGTTGTCTGCTAGTGATGGAGGGAAAGGCCTAAAAATTACTAATCCCTTTCCTAAGTAAAACCAAGTCTTCTGAAATCCCATTTTTATGACTAAACTTTCCCCAAGCCCAAATTCAATACAATTTAAAAAACTGATTATGTCGTACTCTTTTGAGTACTACTTCAGCATAAAGGAGAGTAAAGGTCCATGGGAGGAAAGGAAGAGAGGAGGAGAGATCTTCACTTTTTCCCTCACAAAGTCTACTGAAACTCCTTGGAACTGTGATTTATTGTTTCTTTAGGAAAATAAAACAAAAATAATGTTGGTTTTAAAGCTTACTAAAATTGTCAAAAGCTCTAAATGGTTATGAAGAACATTAATTGAAGGGCATTAAGAAAGCTCATAGAGAGGCTTCTGGGAAGTGTACAAACATCTGGTAATGTGGCAATCTCAGTGACACAAACTCGCAGCATCATGTTGAACACCTTGCCCAAAACATGATGTGATTTGTCAAGGATGATCTCATCCTCCTTTAACATAGATCGCCTAAAAGCTAAGCACCCCAGTAAGCTGGGGTTACCCCGGAACCAGCTGTGAAGAAGAGAGGGAAATCTGTAGAAGAAATTCATCCAGCAGGAGATACAAGCCTGGAATGGATGGGATGGCTCCATCTGTGCCTATTTCTCTCCAGTGAAGGCAGACGAGGGAGCCTTGATGATTAGCCAAGGCTGGTGACCTAACTTTTAGATGGCTGCATTTAAATGAAATGAATCCCAGCCTCAGAGACAAGAGCACTTCTGCCAAAACACTCATTCCCATGCAGTTTAAAAAAAAACAGGCTTCAGACTAGACAAATTTATACAAAATATTTGAAAAAATTCTTATCAAATAAAATCCTCTTGAGTGCGTTGATAGCCAAGAAGACTAGATTTATACCAGTGTGGGAAAAAAATAGTATGTGAAGTTGATAAATTATGAAGGAGCTTTTGAAAAAAGTTTCTAGGGTAACACTGCCTCTTGATTTTCCCTAGAACTTGTGCTCTCAACTCCTTCAGAAGCACTGAAAATTCCCTGTGCAAATTAGAAAGACATTAAATATGTATTATTTTTCTTCTCTCTGGATAGAGAAATGTAATCATAGAAGTGATATATTTTTTTTGAACAGAGTTTTAGTTATAGGACTTTCAGAACCGAACCCCGTATTCAAAAGAATTTTAAAATGCTCCTGGATGGAGATTTCCAGGGTTATAAATAATGCCAGTTGACCATCCTGTTGCTTCAAGTGCTTCTGAAGTCTACCCTGTAGTTTTTACCCTTTCTCATTTCCTTTCATTCAAAGCAACAAAACACCAAGCAAATGTAATTCAGGTTGTCTGATGGTCTCTGTGGTTAAAACATCCCATTTCACATAAAGCAATGAGTACTTGGTAGGTTTTCATGACATACTGTTGACGGCGTAGGCTTTAGATCATCCTGGATATATGTATAGGAGGATTTATCAGAAAATTGTTCATGATAAAACAGCACCATGTTGTTTAATCTAAGCATCTTACTATTAATCGTGAAGCAAAATCAGTATGATTTTCTCTTGAGGAGATCCTGTCACGCAAGCCCTGCATTTATGCCAAATGTTTTTACACACCAGAAAAGTCTGAATTTTTGGAAAAAAATATAGATTAATGGTTTTACCTGCAGATTCCTGAAAAGCCTCTGTGCTCTGTTTTTCAGGAAAAGAGTTAGTTAGAGAGACGGATATGAATTGACATACGGAAAATGAATCCTCACTGCACTGTGCAAAACTCTAACAGAAGTCCAAAACACAGCCATGGAGAAAGACTTGTCCATCTGCACAGGCCATCGTACTATTGCAGAGACTATTCCAGCCATTGCAAAATGACAACATGTTGCAGTAATATCCCCTAGTCACCTCTGTTGCAAGCTGTTGTGCTTGGGAAAGCACCAGTGGAATTAAATCACACTTTAAAACAGATTAACTGCAGAAAAGCTGCAGCTCGGCACAGGCATCCTGGTTGAACTGGCGGAAGCAGTTGGTGAAATATTGTCTCACCTCCAGGCATCGTTTCCTTCTGCGGGGACAGAGATGGCAGCTGCTGTGTCACCCGCTGCTGAAGGAGACGGTCTCCAACCAAGCTCTGGCTTCCTGGGTTCATCACATTAAGGGCAAATGTTTCAGCAAGAAGGAAGAACTTGGGACCGGGTCCAGTCTGTCAAAAGCCCCGTTCTGCCACTAGCTTGGGCCATGCTAAAGCAAATGCAGCGTCCCACAGAATTGTGTCCACGCAGTCTAGCTGGCTCAAGTAAATGGATTAGTATTGACTCATTAGTATCAACTTGAATGTCATATGAGTTCCTTCCTCTCAAAGCCTGCTTAAGATCCAAGAGCTAAAGGGCAGAAGAGCACTGTAGTGAAGAGGGGGAAGTATCATGTACTAACAGATCTGAGGAAAAATCCCGTTCATAGCTCTTCTGGGACCGTGCTGGCTTCTGAAGGATACCCTCTCCTGAGAGCTGAGCTAAGGATGCAAGTCAGAACGACATGACTTTTGTGAAATCTTCTACATTTGAAAGGGGCAGAGGGGAGAAATCTGTATAACCACAAAAATAATTTAAATACCAAGGCAAGAATGCTCAAGTAGAACTTGTTTTCCATCTTTATTTTTTAATATAACTGTGCTTCTTTTTGGTGTGAGATGAGTTTTAGGGATAAGAACAAATTTTGGATGATGATCAGAATAAGCAGGTCTCCAACAGAATGGTAACATCAGTAGCTTTTTGCCTAGTTGGTTGGCTGTCCTGCACGTTTCCTTCAGCAGGGAATTATAATAGCTAATGTTGAAAGTATTATGATGCTCCTATTGAGTCAACTCAGGCAAAACTCTCTGTTTAGATAAGCAATTTTTACCTGAGTAAGAGCTCAATATAGACTGCAAAATCTGATCACGAAATCCTCAGCTAAGCTGATAAGCGACCAAAATCCTTCAGACAGACAAGTCAAATAGGATTTCCAACCTCTATAGTTATTCACATCCTACTAATGAGCCCTGGCATCTGTGGCAGAATTGTTAAAGGAGCATTGATCTCCTGTAAAATTTGGGATGTAATAGTGATTCACAGACAAAAAGAGAATATCGAATCCTCCCCTCTTGTTATTTCCCAGTGGTTTGGTCAATTGGAGAATGCTAGAAATGCAGATGACATTTCCATTTCTCCTGTTCATCATCATCAAGGGGTTATCTGATGATCAGTGAGACTAGTGCATTTTCTTTTTAATTTTTCCCTGAGGAGTTATTAAATGCTGAAGTTTGACACAATCATATGCTATAAAGCAAAGGGTTAATGAAGGCTACTACTTACAATCAGCTTCCTACTCCTGTGTAAAATGAAAATGATTTATTTTCAGGTAGTTTTACCTGAAATGCATAGTTCTTTAAATATACTTGTATTTCAAGGCAGATTTTTCCTATTTCTTCAAACCCTGCTGGATCCTACCTCTTCTACGAAGAGCATTGCAGTCTGCACCAACAAGCAGGACCGTGATGAGCAATTTTCCAGGAAGGACAGATAGAATAACAACCATCAACACACTGGAACCAACTTATCCAGTGAGAGTTAGACACGAGCTAATTAGAAGCTGCAGGAACTGAGTTGGTATTCTCACCCTCTGACGGGGATGGGTCGTCTTAATTAGAAAACTGTGCTAATTGATTCTCCTGATTGTCCATGACAACAGCGTCACTGCTCAGAACCTAGGCAGCAGGTGCTGGCTTAGCCCTAATGTCCTAATGAGATAAACCTCAATATATTATTATTATTTTTGCTTGGACGTGTGCGTGCAGAAGTCATGGCATCCTAACCATACATCATGACTTTCCTAGGGCACTGTCTGCCTTGCTACAGAGTCTTCCCCAGGCCTCAGAGATGAACAGAGCAGGACAAGTCAGAGTCCGCTGATGAAGATCACTTTCATTTGGGAGATGATGGTACAGGGACTAAGTCTCTGGGTCTGAACTCAGCATGAACAAATTCAGCCATGCCAGGGAGCCATCCACAAGTAGCCACTTCAGATCTGCGGTTTCTACTTGACCTAGAAGGGATTTTTGGTGGATCTCTGCCCCAAAACCTTCTCCACACCTCTCTGGAACAGGCATCTCCAGGCTGGAATCCGCACAGTGTTTGGTCCCCGTAAGCCTCCACCTTATCTGTTCCTACCTGGCAGTTAATTTCACCCAACCATGACATCTGCAATGCAGCAGGAATCATGCTTGGCCACTAACAACCACATCAGCAGGGTGCTGTCCTTCCATGGGCAGGGGGTCACGTCTACCAGCCCTGCTCAGATGTCTCAGAGGAAACAGTAAGTTGTCCTCGGAGAAGATCACTGCTGAGGAGGCCTTATAGCTTTGTAGTCTGCAGCAGGACACCAAGAGCAATAAGGTTGCGTCACGCACCAGACCTCTCTGCTTCCTTCAGAAGACCTACCCAAATTTGGCCAAGTGATAAACACACATTTAGAAAAAAAGAAAAAAAAAAAAAACCATACATACATTTCCATGGAGACGTCTTACTCCGGATCAGGGTCTGAACAGAAAGCAGTAAAAATGAGGCATGGCGGAGAAAACAAAATAGCTATTCATCAATCAAGTGCGTTAGAGAGGGGTACATCAGTAAAAAAGCAGCAGGCTGTCCTGATAATTAAAGGCTGTTTCAAGATGCATATGTACAGAGGGAGGTGGAGGAGTGAGGTAATATTACATGAGCAACCTTGTTTGTGCATTCCTTAGTTTTGTAATGCCTGGTCTGATAATTCTTGTACTGTATTATGGGCATGAGAGTTTTTCCTGGTGTGTAGAGTGCTTTGTTGCCTTCCAGGTCCCAGTATTTCTCTGGCTTTGTACGATGTGGAATATTTGTGACTACCTTATACTGCAGTGATGTAATCACAGAGCTCTTTTCAGCTCTGTGGAAGAAATGAAAGGTTATGCTCACTGTGAACAGTTGCTAAGAAAGAAATCCTATTTTAAGCTGTTCCACAGAAGCGCATGCTGGCTTGATTGGTTATTGATTCCAGTTTCATTACGGAATAGGTTCATTTTTAGCCACAAACACACAGCAACATGTTGAGCAGCATGTGCAAAAAAAAAATCCATGAGCTGTAAGGCTCTGCTCTGGGTTGTGAGGAGCGTGAGCATCCAGAAGTGCCGAGGAGCCACATCTCCAGCTGTAGCAAATGGCACCAGTCCCTCGAGGAATGTTTTCTTGGCTCCTTCCACCGTACTGAGCTTTGGATTCACTTCAGTTAGGAGTGGGTTGTGACTTGGATCCTGCACTCTTTCCCTAGGCTGGTAAATTAAAGAAAGCCAAGGACTATTCCGGACACGGGAACATGAGTGTCTACACAGGGAAGCTGTTAGCCTGGCCCCGGGAGTGGTGCAGCCTGTGTGAATTACCGCTCTCCCAGACAGTGCCTAGACATGGGCGTATGGGATGTGGACGGGACGATCCAGACTGTCCTGTGCACGATGCCCTTGGTTCTGGGCGACGCACACGGGCACGCTCAGTTTGCTAGAAGGGAGGCAGCCTTACGCATGCGGCTAGGCAACGCCATGCAGATTCGTTGATTTCAGTAGTGTGTGTTTCAGTGATCATTCCTCCCCTTGACAGAGCGCTGAAAGGAGAGATGGGAGAGGGCTGTGCCGTTTTTGTTCTGCTGCTACCCCAGCTAAGCCAAAATGGGGGTTTCGCGACAATTCCCCGTCAGCCGGGGGCATGGAGGAGATGGGCAGGGAGCAGCGCGGCTGCTGGGATGCTCTGGCTTCAGAGCCGTGCCCAGCGGCACCGTTTAGTCCTTGGCAGAGAACAAACAGCAGCAAAGTACCTCCCTGCATCAGTGTGTGCAGGAACAGAGCCCGTGGTCAGGCACATTTAAAAAGGACACTTTTTTTTTCCCTGAAGGAAGCCAGAGTCTGTGAAAATGAACAAGGGAAAGACTTGGAAATCATTAGCTCTTTCCTGAAGGCTTTTCCCATTCCTTTTCATGCAAGTCACTATGTGCTTTGCGTGAAAGAGGGTGTGTTTTTTTCAGAAGTGCTTAGCATATATTTTTTTCCCTTTTGCAGGAAGGTTCCAGACCCTCCAACTTTCTCCATTTCTTGGCTTAGAAGAGCTGAAATGCAGACTGCAAAAGTCATCTGTTTAGGTCCATTTTCAGAGGAGACTTGAGGCATGCAACCCATGTCAATGAAAAAAAAAAAAAGCAGGAAGTCTTGGCTCCTAAGGAAAGGGCTCTTTCTGAAAAGATCTCAGTTGATCCTAGGTTGCAAACTGTTTATCAAGGACCATGGGTGCAGGTCCCCAAAGCCAGTGTGTATGTATTGTCACATCCATCTCCCTCCCCATAGCAGCTGGGTACCTCGAGCAACACTGTGGATACTGGCTGATCCACGCTCAAATCTCCATTTCGTATTGATTTAAGGGTAAGTGATTTTAAAGGCCTTTTCCCTGGAGCCTGGGCCACCATACATAATATTCAACCCCTAAGCTTATCAATGTTTCAGGGTTTTTTTCTTCCTTTAAATAAGACCAGGGTAAATTATATTAATGACATTTAGTACAAGCTAGAATGATTTGCTTGCACCATGCTGGTCACCATGAATAAGGGAATTTGGCTCTTTGTTTTTGTTTTGAATGTAGCATAAAATTGGTTCTAGGAGCTGATCTTTTTTGATATACTTAAAATAATAGGGATGAAATAGGGAGAACAGGTTCAAACTTAGTATTTCATGCTTCTCATCATGTCTTTAGTTGAAAATATGACTCCTAAAGTAAGCCACAACCACATCAAAATCATATCATCTTATGTCCATTTCTGCTTAATGAGGCATCTTCATGTAGATCAGTTAGCACAAACACTTAGTCGTTCGTCCTTTCACTAACCAGTCAACCACAAAAATATAAATGACATTTAAATGGTGCAGGAGGGGAGACAGACAGGTTAGCCAGGCTTGAAATAGGGCCAGTAACCCCACAGTGTAATAAGAAAGCTCTCAAACAAACACTATATGAATTAATTGAGGCTGAGCTGGAAGATACGCTTTTTTTGCTAAGGTTAATAACAACTGACAGCTTGACCTATTCTTCAGCTTGTTGTACCAGCATCAGTCCCAAGCTCTGCCTATCCCTTCTCATTTTCTTTCTTTAAATTCCCGGTGCTGGGTTTAGTGCTGGCCAGACGCAGCACTTGTGGGTCCCCAGAGCCCTGGCCACCATCGCGGTGCACCCCAAGCTCCTAGATGCCTCCAGGGTCCCTCCTGCAGCGTTTGCTCCCTCAGGTTGCAAACACCCCTGCAGAAAGCATGGGGCTAGGTTGGTGGAGGAGCTAAAGCAGTGTGGGCTCGTATCTGTGTTCATCGTGCGGACACGGGAGCTTGCAAGAGGGCTCGCTGGCTGCTTCCACACCGTGGAGTTAGTCTCTCTCGGCAGGATCCATTAGGAGAATTTTCATACTGTATTTGTTCTTGGGGACAAAGACATTGAAATAACACGACCCCAAACTGAGTAACAAACCTGAAAACTGCAAAGCAAATTATCATAGGGAAAAAGAGCTCCTTGCTCAGTGTCTGCTTGGTACGGATGCTTTCCTCCTGTTCCATTTATTTTAACCTAATGTTTCTCTGCAGGTAACATAAGGCCACAGGCAAAAAGCATCTCACAAATACGCATTGACTCCAGATGTGTCAGGTTCTGTGGATTTCACAGTTGTTACCACTGACTGTTATCACCTTGCAGCCTAATGAGACACAACCTGGAGCAGCTGGAGGTCTCAGGTGATGTGTGTGTTTACAATACATTTTCAAGGATTGCATCCTGGGCTGGCAGGCATCCCACTGATGTGGATGGGAGCTGAAGGCACACATCAACCCTGCCAGGTAGAACCTGGAAAGCAATCCTCATTGCCACCATCTCTCAGACTGTCAGAGTGGACAGGAGGGGACAGGCACAAGCTGAAGCCAATGTCTCCTGTGGACACCACTCTTCTCCAATGCCATGGCCAGGCCTTTTCCTGTAGGGCATAGCAAATGCACCGGAATAACCGTACAAAGTGGTATCAGATCTCTACAGCTGAGTCAGAAATAAAGTTTTGACCCTGGAGTGGACCTTAACCCAGACACAGGGGATAGGTCCTGTAAGAAAGGTGCCCATGTTGGGAATCTTGTGTTTTTGATCTTAGTTTCCAAAGCACAATGAGAAAAACAATTACCGTTAATAGCTTAGTGATGGTGTTACTGAATACACATCAGGAAGGTGCTAAAGGGCTGGGTAGTATGTGTGGGGTTCATTACACCATTCTAGATATCAGGTTGGAGGTTCCCTTTACTGCTGATGGAGTCCAAGCTTCATTTGGCTGATCTTGCAAGTCTATACTAGGATATGGTGGCTTTCCAATTGGAGGTACCTCTCTCCACTTATCAGTTATAAAAATAGCCTGAAGCAGCTTGCTCTGACTTGGACATCTTTCACCTAAGTGAGGCCAGGTGGTTCTTAATGTCCATGCCAATGCGGCAAGGATATTTTCCAAGTAAGCTGCATATAAGAGCAGTGGATGCTGATTCTCAGCGTATAATGGTTAATCTTCCCATGGAGCTGGCCTTGGCTTTCTGAACTGTAGCAGAAGTGCAACTGACAGCAAACGCACTGTATTGGAAGCACCATCTCAGCCCTGCTCCAGAAGTGCAGCACAAACAGGATTTCACAGTGCTTCTTTGACACCAGGTTGTTCTGAGCAAACACAAAGCGTTTGGGCAACTTCTTCGGAGTTTTTTTCTTCCTGAAGACTGTTGGACAGGCAGTTTCAGCCCCATGCTGTACTTACTTGCTTCTTCCTCTTATATACTGAATTGTGGCAACTTCTTTCACCTTGAACATGCTCTGTCCCCAGCTTGTGCAGGTGTCAGTGCCAGAAAACAAGGGTGATTGATAGTGCAGCTCTTCGTGTGTTGTCCTTCCTCTTTTCCTGGTGCTTTTTCTCTTTTCCTGATGCATCAATTCAGCTTTGCACAATCTCACTCTTGTCACGCGTCCCTGCCAGCTCCTACAGCTGTGTCCTCATCCCAGCTGAGCTGTGTGGGTGCTGCAGCAACACAGTGATATTCATAATACTAGGGCTCCGTCTTTGCCTTTCTGTGAGAGAGAAAAGCACCGTGTAACTTCTTTGTGAGCTCCCAGCTTCTTGCAGCAGCACACTGCTAACAGGCAGCCTCCCAAAGGCAAAGATTGTTCCCAGCTCCCACTGATTTCCATTAGATCCGTGGGCACTCAGCACTTCAGATTATCAATCCCTAGTTTTCCTGTATCCCCCTGCCAAAGCAAGTATTTGCCTGCACCCACTGTGCCCACACTGGAGGAGCTGGCTTCCAAAAATCATTCTCTAATAAGTCTCAACACTGTCCTGGGCGATCCTGAAACTTGATCAGGCTTTGCGTTCATTTATAGGCTAAAAGAATAGTTGTATTTCAGTCAGACCCTCCATGACCCGAAAGAAAAACAAAGCTGAACATCTCTTCCCAAAGTTACCAATGGGTCCTATTGTACAGTGGTTTTGTCAGCAAGTCATTTAAGATCTTAATCCCTTTCAGCTATTGGGAGGAGTCCAAGACAGGGGTGAGATGGGAAACTGGAGTAATTTTCACTTGAGTTTTCATCTTTTTTTCTCTCCGTGCTGTAACCTGATAAAGAAGAATGGTATTTCACAACGTGCTGCTCCATTCACCGCTGCCTGCTTAAAATGAGGAAGGTGGAGGAGTAAGAAGAAAAGATTCCTTTAAATCCTTAGAGGAGCATTGGTGCCTGTAAGAGCTGTTTAAAGAAGAAGTAAAGCCACTTTAGCTTGTTGATCTATTTCTGCACTGTAATTTATGCTGCCATTCATGCAGTGTCAGAAAGCTATTGAAACCTTTCTGCAAACCCACACTGTAGACTTAAGGGGCTCTGGTCCATGGCCCTGCCAACGCTAGTACACTGGTGATAGCATAATAGCAGGTTTCACTCTTAAAGGTTTTTTGGTGGAGGGGTTTAATGTAGAAGAGCAAGAATTTTAATGAATCCCAACAGACCACCCACTTAGCTATTAGCAATAGGCAAGCTACAAGAGGTGAGCTTTGAGCAGAGATTTGAAACATAAGCCAGAGCTTTCATAAATGATTTGTGGTAGGCACTCCACGAAATACCACATCAGTGAGATATCTCAGAAGACGGCACAGGCTGGGAAATTGCTTCTCAAGAGCCGCTGGGAAAAAGATACTAATTCTTTGGGCACTGCTACTTTCATGAGAAGGGTAGACAGAAGAAGAATCATTCAGAAGATGGATACTGTGAGCAACTGGGGAACAGAGAGGACAATGGCATGAGGAACGATGCTGAGAACAGGACTCGTCTCAGCTAACATTAAATGTTTAGTCATGTAGGTTTTCTTTGCGGGCGGTAGAGAGGGGGACATTGAAAGCATGACTCATGATGTGACCTGTTTTAGGCACTAACCTACCCAGGATGAGACAAATTACTCTTTGCTTATGCCTGTTTCACCCCACTGATTCCAATGAGAGGCTCAGGCAGGTAGCACAGCCATAGACATGAGTATTTCAGATGTGAGAAGGGAAGTGAGATGAATTCTCCTTTGAACATGAAATGGGACTGTGAGATGGGGAAAGCACGTCAAACCTGCAACAGTATCTAGCCACCAATTGCCCTCTGCAAATGGACCACTACAGAAGAGAGACATCAGCTTGTGGGAAAGCCAAGGAAGTGGAACAACAGAGATTGTCCCCTGTGTTGGAGAGAAGGCCCAAGAAGCACAGGTAAGTACTGAAGGAGAAGCTATGAGGAGTCAGGTAACTAAGGTCCAGATGTTTTTGTTTATATTATGCAAAGATGAATTCTGTGTCTGAAAGATGAATTCAGATAGTGAGATGGTGGGACAAGGTCAAAATAATGGTTTGGGAAGACAATAGTGAGCTGAGTAGAATGTTTCTGGATAGAATGACATGGAAATAAGTCAAGAAAGAGGATAGAATAGGAGTCTGGAATAGGAGTCTAAGTACCTAAACACCATAGAGTTAGTATGGCAAGATGTGCCTATGGCCAGGATATGCTGTACCAGCAAGAATGCAGAAGGAAAGATGTTTTGGGGGTTAGGAGGACAGTACTGATGGAAAACATGAAAGGAAGAGAATAAAAGAGGACAGGTTCGGCCAAGTTATGTTTCAACTCTATTATGAGATGCATTAAGTAATATGGGAGATGTATCCTGAGAATAATAGAATAGAATTGGAAAAATGTATGAAAAAAACTAATTATGAAATGGTATTCTTCAGGAGCAATTGACATAATTAAAACTTTCAATTTTAGTGACATTTTCTCATTACCACTTTTTCCAAAATTGCATTTCAAAATCAGTATACATAGTCTTTAACTTGCTGAAATGCACATTTTGCACTGAAAATCTAGTTTTGCATGGGCCAAAAAAAAAGCCCTGAGATTTTGAGATGATCACAGCATAAATTTCTGTGAACAGTTCTCTAAGCTATATTCCCAGAAAAGTCATGAATCCATTTAGAACTCCAAGGAAGGGAAGTGGTTTTGAAATTCTTAACACTGCTCTTGAGCCAGAATAGCCATTCTGGGTGTATTTCGCATGAAGAATGGCTTCAGGGCTTGATACATCTTCATTTTGGGCCTGTATTGTGCCGAGGAAATTCTCAGCGTTTAGCAAATAGTAATAGAAATAAGTTGTGTAAGCGTATGTGAATATTCACTTTATAATTCTGTATTTAGAGAAATACGAGGCGCATAGGAGGTGGGGTGGTGGCAGAATGAGCCCTGGCCGAAGCTCAGGCTGGAGAGCAAGTCTTCTAGACAACAAAATCACAGATGCTGGTCAGTGCCCTGCAGCCACGCTCACCAAGTACGGCCTTGCGAGCGGAGAAACGAGAGCGCAGATCAAAACGGATTAAGGGGACATCCTTGATCTGTTGTTTTCTTCTGTAGCTGTAAGTATCTATAATATGCCTTTCCCTGCGTTGAAGTGCAAAGGTATTAGAGAAGTCCTCAGCTGAGATCCTGGGGCATGGATATCCATTTGCGTTGGTCAGTCATTCGGATTTTGAACATGTGCAGTTTCACCAGTTTCTCAAGAGTTTTGTTGGCAGCGAAGCTAGTTCAAGAAGATGGTTCTGGAAAAGGTATTATATATATATATATTTATAAATATATATATATATTTTATTTTTACAATACCTTTATATGTATACATAAACATGTGTGTATGTAAAGGTGTGTGTGTATATATGTATATAAAGGAATTGTAAATACCTACTCTTTCCATAGATCCTCATTGGTGGAGGTAGTTGAATCCTGGTCCACGTTCTTGCATCTTCCTCTTCCAAAGAGTGGTTTCCCTTCATGACTAGTGTCAAATCAGCGCCCTGTGATGCAACACGATGAAATGGTTGGGGAAATCAGGAATAAACTGGCGGAGTTCAGAACTGATGCTGGAAAAGGAAAAAAATGAGAAGTAGAGTCAAATTGTATGAGAGAAACAGAGACTAATGAAGCATATAAAAGCAAAGTGAATTAACAAATTCTCTTCACAAGACTAGAAGGTTTGCAAATAAAAAAAAAATCTGTGAAACATGAAAACAGAAGCACACACTGGCACACTGTTAAAAGATTTAAACTAAAACGAAAGATTCCTAAATAATATCAATATGAATAGTATGAGGGCAAGGCTTGACAATTACTAGTCATTGACAGATGTACAATATTAGACTCAGACCTATCCGAAGGAAATTGGTTGTCATATCAGTTTGTATTCCCCTTTGTTTTTGCAGCAGGATGCTGATTTTCTATTCTTGTGTGCTAAAAACAAGTCAACAGGTTGCTTTTCTGGATATGTCCCTCTTCTTTGGGCATCTCATATGCTTCAAAGACCAAATAAGACATGCCAGTCTGTTCACTGGCAACTTTCTCTCATGTCAACGGCAGCGTCATTGACTCTAGTTACCTTATAATTACCTTATCGTTGCCTTATCCAGTTACCTCTCAGAATTTAATGAGGAAAATTTCACTTTTAAAAGATTTTTCTACTTTTTTTAAAAAAGTTTTATGGAAGGTAATAAATCTTCTTTTGTAACAACAGTAGTCTAAAGTATAGTATAGTGCAGGGACCACTCTTTGAAAATGGAATAATAGAATAATAAATTTTATGTTGGGATGCTGAGATCTATCTCAAAGCTGCAATGCACTGAAATAGCATTTTTTTAAGGTAAAAGTTCATCTTTTAGTAGGCTACTATTGTACTTTAAAGTATATTGTAGTTTAAACCCTGGAAGGCAGGGTATATCTTCTATTGCGTGTCTCTGTTTACATGACAGAGCTGTTCAGGATGCTTTAGTCCAAGCCTGCACTCTGTGTCCATCAAAAAAACCTCATCCAACCCATTCCATGTAAATATACCAATGTTTGGAACAGTAACCTGCTCTGAAGTGAACTACACGAAATCACAGGATGTTTATTGACTGGCCAAGGCTAGTGGGAAGTAGAGACAGAGGAAGTAGGTGGGAAGCCCTGGCTTAATAGGAAAATGCCTTAGTGCTATCTGTAATTTTACTGATAACTGGAGGGGGATTTTCTTAATAGATAACCTGGGGGCTGTGTGGGTGAGGATAATCCCCTTGACCCTGCCCTCTCCCTGGCTTCAAGCCTTCAGGCCATCATGACAGGTCACTGCAAAATCCTCACTTTTGAGGGCAGCGCAGTCCTGGCGAGGCGCAGCCCAGAGGAAGGCGAGGGGCAGCGAGGGGATGTCGGAGCAGGGCACGGGGGTGAGGACACAGCAGCCGTGCTTGGAGCCGGGGGTGTGTGTGTGCGAGCGGCCTTATTGACATTAACAGGCTGAGGAGGGACCAAATGTACTGCAGCGAGGGAAGTGAGTCGACATGCATGCGGGAGCAGGTCCAGCACCGCCCGCTTGGCACGAAGCCAGACCCTGCTTTGCAAGGCGGCAGCTCCAGGTTTTACCCACTCTCTGCAGCCCTGAGTTTTTGAAGTGACTGCACGCTGCCCCGGAAAGGGTATAGCACTGATAAGGTGCTCTGTGCTGCCATGGAGCATCCCGCTGCGGCGGGCGCACAAACAGGGGGATGGCCCACGGCCCCGTGCTGCGCCAGCTGGACCCCTGCGAGCCGCTCATTGAAAACCCTAATTTGTTAGTTCAAGATCTGGCCACTGAATTACTCGTGAACCAATCCTTGTTATTTATTTATTTATTCTTTTACTTGATTCATTATCCCGCGAATACTTGGGGTGGGTAATTACCAGTGTGTGCTGCGTGTTGCGGAACCGAGGAATATTTGCTTTGGCTTTTCCTCCTGGTTCGTTAGGGCGTGCGGTTGCTGGCCTGGCTCTCATGGCATTGTTTCTGACTGCGCAAATGAAGTTTTTAAACAAGGGAATAATGAACACAAACCAGAGATTAAGACACCATCCTGTGGCAATTTCACATAAGCAATTTTAGTTTCTAAAATCCACGAGGGGCTCAAGTGGTTGTCCACATAGTCACTGATAGAGGACAGCAAGCACCAAATGATTAGAGATTGGTAGGTGCTTTCAATCCTCCCTCCTTTTTTTTTCATGTTTCCAGTCCTCCTCTATGGAGGTGCTTCTAAGGATGGGGAGGAAACGTTTCATTTGATACTGCATGAAAACAGCGTCTGAGTGTAGCTGGCCTCAAATACAGATAAGAATCAGTGTGTTACTTTGTGTGTTGCTGTTTTCATAGTCTGTTGTGGTGCCAGTACCAGCTCAGTTACGCTGAAGGAAGCTCAGCACTAGATGTGTTTTACACCCTGCTCTGAAACCCGTGCGGACAGAGCTAAATGGCACTGGAGCTGCCTGTTTAAATATATACATATACACATAATGGACAATCAGAGAAACAACTTCACTCCTCATAAAGGCTTTTTCCTGTGTTTTGATCAGGATCTTGTGGCTGTGTCAACACAGACATGACTTAAAGAAATCGAAACTTCTGGATTAAGTACACAAATGCGTGTACAAACCCCAGATGTGAGTGTGATACTCAGACAGCAGCTGTTACTAAAGAGTTAGCAATCTATCACTTCTCGCTTTAATTACCGGCAAATCATCCTGATGCTCTTTTTAAAGAGATCAAATATATGCAAAATATTTTGAACATCTCTAGGAAAACAATCCATTTAAAACACCGAAGAGCAGAAATTCCACCAACACAGGATGATATTAATTACAAGCACATTCTTGCACTGCGTCTGCAGGTCCACACCTGAATCTGGGAATGTGATGGGGATTTGCTGTGAGAGGACTCGGGTGGAGGCAAGGAAGAGGAGAGGGGTGGTACATGCAGGTTGCTATGCTCACTGCTCATGAGAAACAGATAGGGAATTGTACTTGTTTAGCTGCGTTTTGTGAGACCTCAGGGATAGCTCAGCCATCCAAGGGCTGCCTGAGTTGCCACAGAAAAATACCTTGTGATCCCATGTGATCTTAGCAAGTAATATCAGCAGGCAGCAGTGATGTACCTGCTGGCTCCCTTACCATCCTTGGTATGTGCTGTTGCCTTTCAATCAGTGCACTTAATTCCTGAGGTTAGGAAAGGCCAGTATTGGTGTGAGCTCCTGCACACCGCAGCCTGTAAACCCTGAAATTCCCGTTCTGAACGTTTTCATGCTGGGTTAAAAATACATCTCCTTTTTCAGCATAACCTCTAATCTTGATTAAAATACTTCCAGGGATGGGAAGCCTCGGCTGCATCCTTGGTCAATTACTGCAGTGACTCTTGCATTCCCTAATCCCTGTTAATATCACTGCTTGTCAAAGAAGATTTGTGCCTTTCTTGGAAGACGGCCGCCTCTTCTGTACTAACTGGGTGAGAAGGAGGCAACTCAGCAGTTGTGCCGGGAACAGTGAATGGCAGGGAAGAAAGGCACCCTGTTTTCTGGGAAAATGCACGGGAGGTGGGTGAGCGTCTGGCCCTGACTGTTAATACCCTGTCTGCCCTTTCTGGATGCAAGATAAGCCTCAGTTTTAACCGTGCGCAATCCCTGAACATGCTGTAGCTGCGTTTGCCAGAGCTGTGTTTGCCAGAGATACTAACTTTTGTATCCTGGCCAAATTGCAAGACAGATTACGTTCCGCTGACCTATATACCCCTAAAGTCATTCCCGATTAGTACCGCAGCTCCTTCTCCCGTTTGCATGGCTAAACTCCTGCCGTGCCGCAGTGCTGACCCGCAACTCCAGAGCCCGTGCTCGCCAGCAGGGTTTTGCTGGCGCTTGCAAGCACAGGTGGCCTGGGGAGGAACACCTACCTAAAACGAGCCTCTCCTCATATTCCCATGTTTCCACAAAATGCCTGCTGCTCCTGCCCTGCTGCTTCTGGGAAGCATCAGACCTGCTCCAGGTGGTCCAGGGAGAAACTTGGGCCCCGGCCTTCCCTGCATTTGACAGATTCCCCAGGAGCAGGAAAACAAATCCCAGCTTTTAAGGCTTTACTCCTCTTGCCAACTGCCAGGACTGGAGCAGTTAAATGCAGCTTGGCTAGAAAATGCAAAGAGCTGATGGAGGCAGAGGGGAAAAGATCTACAGGGGAAGCAAAGGAGGGATTTGCGAGTAGGGAAGCTGTATTTGTGAAAAGGGGGCCATCCTCTTCTCAGGAAACTCACGGCAAAATTGAAAGAAATAGTGGAGGTGCCTTCATTGAAGAGGGGGCTCTGGAAAGGGGAGGAAGGTGCCTTGATGAGGAGGAATCAGGGCTTACCCTCACCTCCACTAGGCACAGCTGCCCTATCTGCAAAGCTGGGTCCCGTCTGGGCTCCTCGGGACATCAGGACAAAAAGGTGGACATGCTGGAGTAAGTCCATGGAAAGGCCATGAAGATGATGGAGGGATGGCAACATACCTCATAAAAGAAGAGGCTGAGAGAGCTAGGAATTTTTATATGTCAGTGGGAATCTGTTCAGTGTGTGTAAATACCTGGTGGGGATGGTACAGAAGACAGAGCCAGAGCCTGCTCCGTAATTCCCAGGGGCAGGACAAGAGGTAGTGGGAAAGCTTCCCTACTGTGAGGGTCATTGAACGGTGGAACAGGTGATTCCATGATTCCATCTTTAAGCAAATCTCTTTTGGGTTTGACCCCAAACTGGTTTTGTTTGTTTGTTTTTAAGTAGTAGCTGTTGATGGTGCAGAAGAAAACGTAAAGCATTCAGTTTCTTGGTAAATATTTAAGTAAAGCTAAAGCTTTGAAAGTGTATCCAGATTTAAATGGAAATTTCTAATTATCATTTTTACCAGGAAACCTTTGTGAAGAACAGAGTGTATTTCTAAAGCAAGCTAATACATGAACTTTTGCCACTGCCACCGTGGCCCTTCCCTGATCTGTATGCATTTGCATCTGCATTTTTTATAATTACTATTATTAATTTTGTTTTTTTTTTTCACTTGTGGACAGGTCTACATTATTAAAAAAAAATAGCATACAGTTGCAGATGCAAAACACTCATGCATTGGCCCATCAGTGCACTGTGAGCATATACAGAATCTGAACCTTCCTCTTCTGCATTCCAGTGTTGCTTTATTTCTATCGTGATGTGAAATGTATAAAGTTGACATGTCAGTCAGCTATTCCTCCAGGGAATAGACGCATTATTTTCTAAGAAAGGGAAATGTATTGAGGCTAAGACCCTTTGAATATAACAGAAAACTGATATATATTATCAATTTACGCTCAGCCTTGAAACATTCCTGTATAACTGCACAGCCACTGTTCTATTTAAGTTTTCCACATTATTTTCTTACTACAGGTATAGGAGCTCCAATAATATCTGAAAGTGCCTCTTTTATTCTGTGTAGTGTCTGTGACTGCAGTAAGACTAAACTGACTGTAAAAGCATCTTTTGCTGTAAAATTCTTCTGGACTTAAAAACTCAAAGCTTGGTTGTTACTGCAGTTGAAAATACGTGTTTGAAAACACAAACCATTCCTTACTTATGTTTTTTGCATTTTTCCCTTTCCTGCTTTTGTCACTAGACCCAAAGGAATTATTATAGCTCCAGGTTTTCCTTCTTTTCCCTCCAGGTTTAGAAAAAAAAGCGAGATAAGTTCTCCCCTTTCCTTTTGTGTTTTCCCCTGGACCTAGCGGGAGGAAGTTAATTTTAATTTTGAAAGGAGAATTTTCGAAATGGAAATCCTAGTTAAATAAGATGAAAATCTATTTCCGGTCTGCAATTTCTCACTTGTTTTAAAATTAAAGCCTTCTCAATACATTGGTAAACTTTTGGCAAACCCTTCATTCCAAAGATCAAGGAATTTTTTTAGATGAGCATTTTTAACTGTTCTAATTATATCTGTTTTCTTTCTTCATTTCTGGCAGCTCACTATTGCTACTCAGTAGTAGTTGCTGGGGTTTGTGTCCTTTTCCCTCCCTTTTACAACCTGCAGATGCTGGTGGGAAAGTCTGCGAACCTCTGCTCACGAAACGATAACATTTTGGTTTACATGTACTCGTGTGGACGTCTATTAGGAGGCTGGTTCTTAAAGCAAGCGAGAGCCAAAGCACATGCAGGATCTGGGAAGCCGGGGAATGAAACCGAGCCGCCTGCAGAAATCCCAGGCTAAGGCACCATTTCCGGAGTTAAGGCAGAGCTTTGGAAGGGCAGGGAGTTTATACTGGCTGCGCGTGGAACGGCTCCTTCCCCTGAGCCTTGCTGCTGGAAGGGGAAAGCGCGTCTGGGGAAGCAGTAGGACCTGTTTACAAGGATGGATGTGCGCCCACGCTCCCGCCTCTCTCTCTCTCCAGCCTCAGCAATTCCTGCCTTTGCTCCCCCGCGTAGTTCCCTGCTGCGGCATTCGTCGTGGGTGAACTCTGATGCTGTTCAGAAATTCTCCAAGTTACCTCCAGGCACAGACAGGTTGAGGAGAAGGTCAGGAGCTTGGATGGGTTTCAAAGAGCACTGCTTTAAAAAGAATGTGATGGAAGTCTGCAAACCTATCATTTCCACCAAACGAGTGCCACAGGGTCAGGCTGAGGATGTGCTCTAACAGCACCTGCGTCTCCTGGTGCATCGGGCAGGCCGGGTGCTGCTGTGCAGGCTCCTCTGGTCACTCAGCAGGGACCCAGGCACTCAGTGTCCCACCAGCAGACAGTGAAACAGTCGCGTGTTGCCTGCCAGGCACTGATCGAAGCTCCAGCCCTGCCTCCCTCCGAGCCTCTCCACCTTTCCCACAGCCTTCAAGGCCATTTTTCATGCCTCATTCCCTTCCTGTCTCCTACTTCTACCTGATGCTTTTTTTTTAATTTAGGCATCATAATTCACAGCTATTTAGTGCTGCACCCAGGTACACCCAAATCCATCCGCATGTTCCCTGGGATGCCGTGTGCCAATAGCAAAACACACCCTCCAACTCCTGATCTTCTGCAGTATCAATTGGAGCTCAAAATCATACCTGACCCACTTGTATCTAGCTCAGATTTCAGATGCAGGTTAGGCATGGCTTCTGAATAAATAATTTTCCCTTTGGAAGAATTTATCCCATCAGGAACTGTGTGCGGGTTAAGTTTTTCTGTGCAACCCCAGCATCTGCTAATGCACAGCTGTAACTGTCTGTCTGCTTTTTGGAAGACCTGTCAAGGGCCAGCTTGACAGGAACTACATGAGTAAGCAGACAGGATTTGACACTGACTAATGCAGCTTATCCATCACCATTAGGGATTCAATGATTCAGTCTCCTGGGGGGAAAAAAGAAAAAAAAAAGAAACACATGAGACAGACTGACAAGCCCAGGGCACCACATTCACGCAAACAGCCCCATGGCCAAGGATTCCCAGGTATATTTCTACACCAATGTGTTGCACTTGATGAACACGCTTTGGTTGATGAGTCAGAACAGATGCTGAGATGGCTCTCACACCCACTTGATAAAGTACTACCTAAAGTACTTGGAAAGGTCGCTCAGGCAGTCATTAACTGCTCGGGGAAGGATTTCTTCCACCCTTTAATCTCCTTTTAAGCAGAAAAAAAAAAAAAAAAAAAAAAGTGGGAGCCAGTGTCACCTCTAATGCAAGAGTGCTGAGAGCCTGAGCAGGTTTTTCTAGGTTTTCTGTTGCTTGGTGGGCTCAGAGGGCCGTTATCTGCTGTAGAGCCAGGTCGTATTGCTGCAGAGCTTGCAGTCTGGTCTCAAGCACACGAAATCTTTTCCTGCTTTTGCAGCACGCTGCAAGCACAGCACAGCACTTCTGGGCCTTCAGCCCTTCCACACACCTGGTGGAAGAGGGCTTCTGATTTTTGCAGCGAGTTGGTCACTGGGATGGTAACAAACAAACCAAGGTCAGGACAAGCTCTTCCTCGTGACTGGAGTCTTGGGACCTGCTAGTCAGAGCATTGGCATAGAAATCTGTGATCTCAGAGCAAAAGGCTGTTCAGCTTCAGCCTGTGGACAAATCATCAGCCTGGTATTCGAGGTTTCATTGTCACTAATGATGATCTGGAACTTCATGCGGTTGTGTGAACACGAGCATTTAGGGCCATCTGAGATGCTGCTGGGTTTCCAAGAAAGCTGGTAGAGACATGATCAGGCCCCAAAATACCTGCACCTGAAACTGAATGGAGGCAGCTGAGTTCTGTCCTGCAGAAATGCAGCTTCGCCAGGGTTACTCTGAAGGTGTCTCTGCCTTTGAGTGCCCTGCTCTCACGGGTCTGGGAAGGAGGAGTCAAAAGCCACCAGCCAGCTGGGCAGGGAGCGGAATTCTCTGCCCTAGGTGCTACCTGTTCACCTCGCTGTCACCTCAGGGCACCCCGAGCCCAGCCAGGTGTGGCTGCAGCCAGGGAGCAGAGTTCATGGGCTCCAGCAGACGCTACGCACCCGGGCACGGTGCCGGCACGCTAACGAGCTTATACGGCGTTCGGAATAAATGTGGCTGCTGTGTGGCCAGCTTAGAGAAATGGCAGGAGGAATATGTGTCCTTTGGCATGTTTGTGTGCCTACACGTTCCCCTTGCAGGGCCAGAGGGGAGCCACGACCCTGGGGACCTAGCTGGGAGGGGAAACTCCTGAACGAGTCCAGCTTGGAATGGGGCAGGAGGTGCAGGTTTAGGCACAGACATCTATTGGTGCTCAAGCGGATGCCTCTCTGTTACTAAATCTGAATCCAGACCACTCTTCTCAGCCACTATTCAGTTGATTTACCCATTAATATCACCATATGACAAACCTGTAAAATACACAGCAAGTTATTTGGGGCTTTTATCTGGAGGCCCTTTCCCTCTGCCTGGGGCATGGCAAGGACTTGGCACCACCTTTTGTTTCAGGTTACATATCAAGAGCTGTGGTACAGCTTGGTATGGGAAGCTCTGCATAAAGCTTCCAGGAAAACTAACCTGGATAGCTTCTCCCTGACTCAAGCAAAGCGTCAAATGGATGTTATGGGCAGTACTGAGAAATGAGGATCAAGGAGTTTCTAATTCTATATCATAGTTTATTCATCTATTCTATATGATAGTTTATTCATCTATATTGATTTTTTTTTTGATTCTCTCTTGGGGATCTCTGGTAGCAAATGTAAATGTTAATGAATAAAATTCAATGCAGCATTTACATCATCTTCTTTTGCTTTTTCACCTTCCCCCCATCTTCATGAAATCACGACTTCAGATTTCCTGCTCCCAAGTTACATCTGCCTCCTTGGTGGCCCACAACAAACCAACAAGTGGTACGATGAAAGATGAGGATGCAACTTGAACCACTCCAAGTGGAGAAAACCAGCTCAAACAGTGCCATCAGGGATGGCTAACAATCCCACGAGGTCTCCACTAGGACCTTTAACCACGTACTTTCCTGAAAGTACTGGTAGGGGACATCTGTTCATAAAGGAATGAGTCTGGGGAAAAGTTATTGCCACCCTCTGTCTTAGCATATTACTAATGCAGTTGGCATGTCTCTATTCCATGCCAACATTTTTTTTTATAACATGCAATAAACCTGTACTTTTTTTGTTAAGCATTAACGTTTATTTGCTGCAGAAACCAAATCCTTCCCATTTACAATGACCATATACCTCAGAAGACAGTAATTACTATTCTAAGGAAGCAATGGTGGAGTTGAGCTCAGTTGAGCTCTGAGGTGCTCAGTACCTCTTGCTCTGGTGCCTAGATGCACGCTGTCACGTTATGAGCTGAAGTCTTTGATCGTCATGCTGACTTGGGGCATTCCTGACATTGGCTACCTGTCCCTGTCCCTATGCATGGCACAACAGCCCCTACTTTCCTGGCAAACTTCTTTGCACGACACTGTGACCTGGACTGAGACCCTGATCTGGCTTAAAGCAACATCTGCCAAAACCCTCCCAGTCCCCTCTTTTTTTTTTTTTTTTTTTTAAGCCGGATCTATTCCTCAATCTGGTCATGGTACCAATAAAGCTGAAGGGGCAGAAGAAAAGCCAGGAAGAGGAAAGGTGAAAAGGTGAGAGTACGAAAATGTTCAGCGCATCCTGTTGCCGCAGACTGTCTTGTGCAGGGCTGTGGGTCGAGCCGCATGGTGGGGGCATCGCGTGGCAGGAGGTGGTCCCCAAACCTGCTGCCTTGTTCAGCCCAGCTCCCGCACGGAGCGAGCTCTGTCCCAACTATCCTCATAGGGCTGTGGCTTCAGGAGAGCGCGAGGCAAGAGGGAAAGCAACCAGCGGGTGCCCACCACTGGGGAAAGAAAGGAGGAATTGTTAGGAGCAGAGCTGCTTTGCATGAAAAAAATATATAAAAAAAATGGAAATGCTGAACGGCTGCCTTTTTTTTTAGTGTGTGCACCTGTATGTGGAGGAAACTGCGTGCTATTTAGTGGAGAGCAATCAATGCAGGCTCTGTTGCCGTGCCAGGCAGTGTTACAGGTGTATCGGCTGAGGGCATTGAGTCTGGCAGCCTTTTTTGCTGTTGCTTCAGCGTACTGCAGTTTCATGGGCGTGCATATGCATCACTGTGGGAAAAGCCAGATGTGGCCACAGCCATCCTCTTCACCAGCTCCGTGCCAAGCACGCCATGCCGAGCCCCTCGTGAAGCCGGCCCTCTAGGAAGCCTCTGTGGAAACCAGCGAGTTGCAGCCCTCACCCCAATCCATCAGCAGCTGCCATTGCTGCTCCCCCAGATGTCTGCCTGCATCCCGAGGGGAGGCAGCTCCACTCACTTGCTCTCCAGTGTTGTGCTTCTTTTTTTAGTTTTAAATAGTAATAGGTCATCCTGGAAGCATGTTTGCTTCCTTGTCCCTTCTGGACTCAAATACAGAGCAGCCAAAATTGTTCCAGGCTTAAAATTTTATAACCAACCAGCAAGACACACTTGGAGAGCTTTGCAAAGCACAATGCATAGCTGAACTGAATCATCATCCTCAGAGTTTAAGCACAGGAACACAGAGCCCCAGCACTGCCACACACAGGACTTTTTTTTTTTTTTCTTTCCTCCATATGTGCAGCTTCTAAACGCTTTCAGCAAGTATGAGGTCTTGCTACAGGCTCAGATGTTTCCCTTTACCCAGATATAAATGGCAGATGTGGCATTGCACAGAGATGGTGGTTAAAACCTCCTGGGAAGATGGGCTGGGAAGAGGCCGGGAGGATAAGGTCCGTGCCTGTCCTTAGCAGAGTGAATCACTAGAGTCAGGTGGACAGGCAAATAGCAGGCTCTTAATTAACGCGAGGAATTTGTTATACTAAGAGAAAGTATGAAAAATATAGCTGAGGGCTTATCTCGGTCTGGTGAGTTGGACTCCCTTCTGCATTTTATCTAAATCTGATTGAAGCGTGTATTTCTCTCTGCTGATTTCCAGCTCTGAAAATGGCCATTTCAAGTAACTGTGGCTGCTTTGATTATCCTGGCTATGTTTCCTCCCTGTAGATATTAACACAGTGGTTCTGGTCAGTACGGATATCTGGGCTGAGACACTAACAGCCAAAAAGGGAACAGTGCCCTGGGCAACAGTCTCTAGTTATTCCCCCCGAGCTGAGGGGACCTGTGCACCCCTAGGAGATGTATCATTCACTGCAGATGAATTATTCACTGGAGAAGCCCCCAAGCCGCTGCAGAAATCCCTGACTTCTCCACTTACCAGCTAAGAGAGGCAGAGTGTCCCCATGTTATTATTGTAATTAAAGAATATTGTGTTTTTAATTTGTACAGTTCCTTCCTCAGCATTGTTTGATATGAATAAAAGATAACAGACTGGTTATTGTGGGTTATTAATAACTTAATATTTACCCACCATATGCTGATTCCTACAAACAGGAGCAGCAAGGGGAGCAGTAAGCAATGCAGTTTTTTGCTAGGTGCCCCTTGCTGTGCACAGAACTAAATTGATTGTCTTCAATATCTCTTTGCATCACTGCAATTTGGGCTTGCTTCTTACTGTCCTAACTCCCTGCCTCATTACAAGCTTCTTCTGAATTTGAGGATATTGGAGCTTTGAAAAAAAAATAAAGAAAAAGAAAGAAAAGGAGTTTGTTTTGTCTTCTGTGTTACCTCTTGCATTTGTATGGAGTGCATACTCTGTGGTCTGTTTTTAATTTCCATGATTGTATAGTGCTTTTGGGTCCAAGGTGCTAAATATAGCTCTAACCCATAATAGCCAGCCTCTTTTTCATTTCTTAAAAAGTTCTTTTCTGCTTTTGTCATTTAAGCCTAATGAGTTTACATTATTAGGAGCTCTCCAATTTGTTCAACTTCCTTATGAGGAAGATGAGTGCCTCAAAAGTTTCCAGGAACATTTATTTAAATTAAAAAAATAAAATATTTTATTTGGCTTTGCAGAATAAGGAATGGCGCGGCATCTTCTCTCGTCCCTCCCTACTACAAACTGGTGTATGTTTTCAGGACAGAGCGAATATATCCAGCACGCAGCCCAGAAAAATGACACTCTGTGGAGAAAAGTCAGCAGACAGCATGAAAAGCACTGGCGTGGACCTCTTGCATTGGCAGACTCCTGCCCGAATTAGTTCTGGATAAGCAAGTACATCTGTAGTCGTAGAAAACTATTTCTTCCTATTCCTAACACAGTCGTGCCCAAAAAATACAAAGCAGGAAAATGTTTGGGGAAACTATTAAGGAGCAAGAAGGGAAAAGAGTATTCATGCATGTAGACAAATATGGAGCCATTTGAGACAAATATGAAGTCATGTGTAATAAACAGCTTGGATTTATAAGGCCCCAGGCAAGCCAAATAAATGTGATGGCTTTTTGGGGACGGAACAGCCCAGATCAGCCAAGGAAAAGAATGTGGTGGATATAATGGGCCAGGCCCACAGAGACACAGGAGCTCTGATCCACAAGCTGTTTCCCCCAAGCCTAGCTGATACCACTTTGAAGCCTCTGGTCACAGCCAGTAGCTGGTGGTGGTCAAGCCTCTTTGCTCTTCGCTACTCAAGGAAGATATGGGGGTAACCTTTGTTGTCATAAAAGGATGACAATCATCTCAGGGATCCTTTCTTGTTGAGCTCAGCTGGGGTTACAGTGCCATTAATAATTCTAGGCATTGCTCCCAGTAACCAGTGGGCAGCTTGAGACACCGAGCCTGGCTGCTCCACAAAGCCCACCAGCACAGCACCCGTGCTCTGTACATCTGGATATGGGACTTCATATCCATTACCATGCTCAGTTACGGCCAGCAGACCCTGCAAGGCAGCTATCTGGCTTATTCACCCTCTTCTGGTGGCTGCTGGAAGCATTAATTTTCATGGTGCTGTCCAGAAGTCCAGAGCACAAATCTGCTGGTACTGGAAACTGCAGCAGCTCTGTAGGTCTAGGTTGATGCCAGCAGAACAGATGGTGCAAGAAGAGTGGTGCAGGGCTCACTGCTCTACCTTTGCAGAAGGTTTACTGTGCAAGGCAGAACCGAACTGGTTCCAGCTCTGTTTTGGCAAAGAAAAAGAAAAAACTGTGTTATTTGGGCATGTGTCTATCAAGTGCTACAATTAACTTGTATCCCAGTGGGTGAGAAAACTCAAATATGACAAGTCTGGTTAAGCTTAATTTTGCCTAAAAAATATACCAGACTGTTAATGCATATGACCAAGGTCTTTGCTTCAATCTGCTGAGAAGAGGTCCTTCCTCATTGCCCCAGGCTCTTCTGGAACAATTTAGTCCAGCCTCTCATGTCTGCTGCTTCTGCAGCTTTGTGCCATTCTTACTATGGTAAAAGTTAGTTTCCAGCTAATTAAAACAAGAAAGGAGGTGTGCTAAGAGGATGGGTGGGAACCTAAAGTTATATGATATCTTGTGGATATGAAAAGTCAGTGACAGGAGACAGAATACCTCCTCTGGGCTGTGATATGTTTTGACACCTATGCTGAAAGTCCAGACTCCATCCCAGAGAGCTGATGGGTTAAGTGTGCCTGAACTGGATCTCCCATGGAGAAGGGACCCAGGGCTGCTCTGTCACAGGCCTCCTGCGTGTCTTCTGCTTGGCCAGGGCAGCCTTAAAGCAAAGCAGAGACCTCTCTATCTTTGTGTGGGTTAACAAACTAAAACTGGTGAGGGCATGAGCCCCAAGAGCTCAATCATACAAATAATAAGCACAGTCTTAGATATCGGTATGACGTGTACCAGTTTGTGCTCTTCCAAGGAATAACTCCTCATGCACACTCATGGTTAACCCATTTCCAAGAGTGATTTTTGGGTGCAAGAGAGTTTACCCTGATGAACACAGGAATCTATTACATATCTTCCCAACAACTAGGAAAAAAAAAAACCCTAAATCAGATCAGCTTTTAGCAGTTCTGGGCTTGTCCTCCTCTTGGCTAGTAATGCCTCTTTCAAGGCCAGCTCTGAATTGTCCGCCAGAGGGAAGTTCTTTAAAAGTTTTATGCTGAAGTAGCCCTCCTTATGCTCTTCATTAGGAAGGTTTCATTCCTGCCACGTCCAAGGTTACACCAGCAGAAGTTGGATTGGACTTGTATTTCTTGGCTAAACAATGGCTAAAGGAAACATGATAACTATCTACAAGTATCTGATGGGTGTAAACCCCAGTGAGGAAGACTAATTGTTTTGTGCGGTTTAAGGACTTTTATGGCCAAGAGTGATTAGATTAAACCGAACAAAGCAAATTGTAATTTGAATACCCTTTGGGCTACAATACCTGCTGGGCTACAAGAACAACTCCCAGGAGATGTGGTAGAAGACTCATGTCTGGGTCATTTAAAACACTGCAGGGAGCAGAGCAGTATCCTTCCGTACATGGGAAAGCCATCCCATAAGGAAGGACGTCAGACCAAGAGCGCTCAACCCTGTGCCACAGCCCCACCCGCTCATTCTGGTACCATAATACACTAGCCTAAAGAATAAGTTTCCTTGCTTTAATCCTGAGCTTGGTACCTGGATTATTAAGGGAGAGGTGCTTTTAACCTGGTTCTGCACTGACTCTCCAAAGAATGAGTAAATTTTCATCAGTGATTCAGCAGGAACTTGAGGTTTTTTTAAACTCACTACCAAGCCTGGGTTATCACAGAGCTAAAGGGATGCCCTCAGCACTGCTTTCAGATTGCACCTTCGACATCTGACAGGACATTATGCAGTACAGTTGTACTAGAAGACAGCAAACAAAGTGTAAGGCTCCCTCTGAGGATTTACAGATGCCCCCTGAAACATGGCAGGGAAAAGCGAACTTTGGCTTTTACCCAGGAGAAATGGCATGTCACGGTCTCAGGTACACCTGTGCAAATCTGTTTGCCCTTTTCCTCTGAAAACTAAAAATAGATCACACGGCCACATCTGGCAGGAGCCTCTGACAGAAAACATGAGCTTACTTTGGTGCTGAAAGCAAATGTCAGAGCCTTGATCACCACTGTGTCTTTGCAAATCCTGCAGCTTCTCAGGAAAAAAAAAAAAAAAAAAAAGAAAAACAAAGAAGTGGACCGGTGTTGTTGACTGTGGTGTTCAATAAAGCAGGATGCTTTCACCTGGGATACCTTGCTCTCTTACTAACACACACGCAGAACAGCAAAGAGATTAGATAAGGCAGGTAAAGTTCATTGTTGATGTCCTCATTGTCTAGGAGACAAGCTTTATTTACCTGACATGACTAGTAGGCAAGGGTAGGAGCAACTCTCTGTTTTTAAAGCTGTGGATTAGCTCCAAATTGCAGGTTATCTGTTCTAAAACAACATCACTTAATGGGCTGTTTTCCTTTAATTGGTGTAGTTGTTGGCATATCGTTAAACCCCACTTAGCACAAGTGTGAGAAACATGTTGTTGAAGGTTGCCAGGAGAAAGTAAAAGAGGCCTTTAGCACCCTCCCATAGAGCTTTCAGAGGAGGCCTTGGTCTATTCCTGAAAAGTCAGGAAGAGAGTGAGGAAATCTAAAGCGTTCAAAAAAGCAAGCAAGGAAACAACAACAACAAAAGAAAAAGTCAGGTCTGGAGTTTTAAGTAATGTGTCATCTCAAGTTTGAAGGCTCAGCTATTCTTCATAACCAAAGGAAGCTTTTATATATATAGGTGTGTGTATGTGTGTATATATATTTAATAATGTTAAGTTTAAAACATGTTACCATATCTTTATTCCTTTGTATAGAAGGGCACAATCCTAGAAATCCAGCACACACTAACAATTCTGGAAAATTCTGGGAAAGTCAGATATCAGAAGGAGACAACAGTATGGTCTGCAGAGTATTGCAGTACTGTCCGTAGACATGAGGGATGCTGTCAGACCTACTGATAGCAGCTTGACTGATACAACCCATACCAATTATAGCGATATTTTGAAAGCATTCGTAGCATGTTCCTCCATACATCAACTGCTCCCTACACAGGCAGAATCTCACAGGGGTGTGCTGTATTTTCCTGTCAGTTGTGTCCTCTAAAAGAAGATAAATATGCATCCAAATAGATGATCTTGGTGAGCCAAAAGACCAAAAAGGTACTTTTAGAGTTTAATCTGATATTCATTTCTAGGTATGACATCACCTTCAAGGTATCTGAGGAAACGTCCACCAGAAGTGCCACCTGGCCATTTCCCAGGTACTGAGCGTACCTTATAGCTATTGCCTATACCACTTATTCGTGGCAGAACTGAACTCATCTTGTCTGAGCTAACAACAGAAGCAGCAGAAGAGGGAGCACAGTATGGGAAACCCCTATTTTTGCAACTTAACCATATTGGCCTGACATCGGGGTAGCTCTCCGTGTGTGCTAAAGGAAACCTGGACAAGGGGCGGATGAGTTCAGGATCTGTCCTGGACTCCTGTAAATACTTTCCGCACAGACCCAGGCTCAGATGGGTGAGTCTGGCTGGTTCTGGTCTGTGCCCGGTGTGTCAGCAAACTCAGGTGTCTGCACAGAGCTCCATCTTGTGCTGGGGACATGACGTATCCTGGAGTCTCTAATGCCTGAGCTCGCCTGAGGAAAATGTCCCCATGTTAGAGGAAAGGAGAAGGTCAGGCTTAAAAACGCTCTGCAGTGACTCCACAAAACCTTAGGCAACATGTTAATACCGAAGCCTAAGATCCAAGTCCCCTCCTTTATTTAAACACTGTTTATTTGGCTTCCCTAATGATACAAAATGAATGAACAGCAGTCCATGACACTACTTTTTTTTCCCCCGGGGCAGTGACGCTCCTTACCCTCCAGTCCTGTCTCTGCTTGGTTGCTGTCTCTCTGTCGTGCTCCAAATTGAAAAATCTTTTTTTTTTTTTTTTTTTTTTTTTTTTTTTTTTTTTTTTTTAATATCTGGAGAGACAGGTTTGCATGATGGGACTTCACCCCCAAATTCAGATTCAGGCTGCCCAAAGGACTGTGAATCCAAACTTGTGCAAAAGCCTTAGCAAGGGAGAAAGTTAGACTGCCAGATTCTTCTTTTTTTCTGTCTGGGCAAGGATTCTCAGCACTCCTTAGTAATGAATCCTCTACCTAGGCCTTCATCTTTCTCCTTCCTGTGTCAGGAGATACATACATTTATGCTGCAAGGACACTACTTTGTAATTGTTTCTTTTCTTTTCTTTTTTTTTAGTGACATTTTAACAAAGGGGCACCTCAGTACAAGGGAGACGTGTGAACTAGAGGATATTCAGAAAACAATAATAAAATAACAATGGCCTTGGAAACATCTGTAAGGCAGCAATTTAGAATTCAAGCTGGTAGCATGCTGAGACAAACCTCAAGTGAAATTAAAAAAAAAAAAAAAGTAAATTTGTTAAATATTTCAAAAACAGGCATCTAAAAAGTATTATTGTCTCTATGTAGATAGCTTGTGTAAACAGCCTGTTACACTTGGGGCTACATCTTTGTAATTAGGCGTTATTTGTGACAGGAATGCACAGCAGAGTGTGAGCAGGGGACACATTCCAAGTGTGTCCAAACTCTGACCAAGAGAAGGTTGTGATTTTAGCTCACTGCAGGGAGAGAAGAAACCTCATTCCTTTTGTTTATTCTCCTTGAGCTCTCTGCAATAATTACACGTTTCACTGCAAGTGATTAACCTGGTGTAGAAGATAATAAATCCAAAAGAACCTCAGAACAAAAACAAAGTTCTGAAAACAATCTTCCAAGTTTAAGGACTGCAGTACTTCTGAAACTATAATCATATTCAGATCCTTCAAGTTTGCCTAATTACATGAGAGGAAGAAGAGCTATCATTCACTCTTGTCTTAAACATTGTGACAGCATTTGTGACAAGCAACTAGCACAAAATTATTTGCAAACATTCTGGTGACCTATAAACCTCAATTTAATATGATTCACTCAATTTTTATTCTGAAAAAAAAAGTGCATTTTTCATATTTTTTATAGAAAAGACTCTCTATTCTATCAGTCAACGTGCAACAAGATCCAATGGCTGGAGGCTGAAGCTAGATCCATTTCAGCTTTGAAATAAGGTGCACATCTTAGCAGTGATTAATTGAGAATTGAAATAACTCCTCGGGGTATATGATGAATTCAGTACCTCTTGAAGTTTTCAAATGTTGTCTTTCCAAACCTCATGTTACACCTGAAATACAAAGTGAGGTCTTCATGTAGGAATTACAGGGAGGAGCAGTGCTATGGTATTTCTCAATAACAATGAAAAGATGTTTTCCACATCAAAACTTCAACACTTTTTTTTTTTTTCATTTTCTTTTGATACATAAAGTGAAATTCATTCCTTCTTCTAGTGAAAACCAGTCCACTGCAGATGAAATCAACAGGCCACTGCCAACTTATACCAGTAAGTTAAGCCAAGCTTTTAAAAACACGTACCAGCTAAATCTGCAGTTCCCTGCTGGGCTGCAGAGTAGTGCTTTCAGTCACACTTCAGCCTGCTCCTCATTTTCAGCAATGCCTCTCTTCCACTGTCAATCCCGCCATCTCGGGGACAATACATTGCTCTGGAAATATGTAAGGAGTCATCAGGAAGCATCCCACAGGACCAACAACACGTTTATCCCAAGCTCCAGAGCTGTTTTTTTTAAAATTAGTTGCCTTCAGAAACAAACAAAAACCTTTCCCCTTTTTATTTCTTGGAAGACTTTCGGTTTCTCTCCCTCTCCATTCTCATTCCCAGTCGGCTCTTCCCCCACGGGGTTGTGCTGAGGCGGCTCTGAGCACACTCGGGTTGGGACGCTCTGTTTGCTCTCTGCGGTGGATTTGGGTTGGCCTCTCCTTCCTGCGTGGGTTTGACAACACAAAAAAGAGACCTGGCGGCGCACCTGGGTGTGACCTCCCGAAACAGCCACTGCTCCCAGCGCAGCCGCCCGCGTTCCTGCTCCTGCGCCATGGAAAATGTGCCGTGGCTTATCCCACTTCCATGACAAATAAACCGTTCTGCATTTATCTTTGCTGGGAGTATGCGCCCATGGAGGCATCTCCGTGCTGCTAAGCACGGTAATGCCACTTCCTGGCTCACCTCCTGGTAGCTGGTGCCAAAAGCTTTGCTATGACATGCCAGGCCCTCCCGAGACACATGGGCACTCCTGCTGCCACAGGACTGCAGCAAGCAAGGTCTGCAGGGCTCCAGCAAGGGTTATCCTTCAAAACACCCCTGTAACCTGGCGCTATGGCGCTACTCAACATAGGTAAGCTGGAAAGAGCGAGGAAACTCTCCACGCTTGAGCACATTCCTCGCAGCTGTCTAGAGCCTGTAAGCATAAAGATTCAAATGTCTCCATTCTGGGATCACACCCAACCTCTGTTACATTATGGGTGATGCTCAGCACCATGTTTTTGATGGTCAGGGTGAAAGTCTGTCCTACAAAGGCAGGAAAAAATGCAAAGCCTGTGACACCAAGCCTGACAGAGCTCATAAAGCGCTGCTTGGTGTGACCCTGGGTGCTCCACTAGGCTGAGATACTCTAATTAGTAGGCTCTGCCTCTGCAGGGAGAGGACCAGAAAAAGCACAGACCATCAAATCACTGTTTCAGTCAAGAGCATGTCCGAGCCTATGGAAGACTTATATTTATTCTGCAGATGACCAAACCACCCTTGCTGAGCTGAGCTCTGTGTGGTGGTAGTGGTTACTATTTTCATAGGGTCTGCATGGATGAGGACTGGAAAGTCTTTGATACTTAACCAAGTCAAGAGAACTATTTTGGGAAGGAGGAAAGAAATCATGTATATTACTGACAAATCAGGACAACAGAGGACATTCCACATCGTATCACATTTTGGACTAATATAAGCACAGTGATCTGGTTTCATCAATGATCCAAGAGAAATCCTACTTTCCTACTGCTATTTGAGGTATGTTTATATACATATATGCACACATACACATATGTAAACACTTTTTTTTTGCCCTACTAGACTAGCAATTGTTATATTTTGCCTTTTTACAAGGCTCTGGTGCTTCTGGCAGCCTTAGCACACAATCAAAGCAGGCTGGCACGCACTGGTGTGCCACACTAAAAGTTATTTTGACCTGCTCCTTCTCACTCTCATCCATGCATGTACACTGCTTCACTACTGATTCGAGCAGAACTACTAAGATAAAGCAGCTGTAAAGCGCACCTGCCCTTCACAGGCAACCCTACTCAATTACATGCCTTTAACTTTGCAATACAGAGTATTTATTCTGCAATATAAATACATTTCTTTTCTCTACCCATTGTTCTTAATCGATCGGCAGTTTGAAACAGGAGGGAAATGAAGTAGTGATGTAGAAAAAAAAAAGAGTTGAGGATGTAAACAGCCAACTAAATACTTTTAGGACATACTGTCCCATTCAGTGGGGGCTACAGCAGCATTGGGCACACAGAGCATCTGTAGTCCTAAAGCAATGCTCCTCAGACTTCTGAATTTCTTCTCCGCCACATCAATAAAAGCCCTTTGGTTCTTAATTACAGCAGCTGATTCCTCAGAAAGAGATTGAAAAATCTGAATCGAGCAGTTTAAGAGATAATCCTAGTCTTCATTTCCTGCTGTCTGCTCAGCTCTAACTACTAGTATGGAGAAAAGCAACTCAGCCCTAACAGAGACGGGGGGCTGCCCCCAGAGTCCCTGCGAAGCAGCATGCATGTCCACGTGGGAAGCAGCCTCCTTCATCCCCATCTCTAGCAGTACGGAAACAAGCAGGCATTTCCGCACTGCAATTTATTTCAGTTTGATGTTTAAAGTAGGTCAGCTGAACCATGTCCTGTTTGAAGTTTCTGTTTGCCCCTATTGGCTATAAAGTAGATCATTAAAGTTCAGAAGGATGATTTCCACCCGCCTCGAGAAACACGGGATAGAGGGAAGGGGCAGATCAGATGTTTAATGGGCTTACAGAAGATAATGAGACTGGTTGCTCCACGAAGATATCTGAAACACCCTTGGGCTGTTGCAGCCCCCTTTCCCTATCAAAGATTGATCTGTGGGTGGAGATAGGAGTGCAACAGCTCTTTGATTAATTCCTCTCTTCCCCGTGACTAAGGAAGGGACTTGAGGTCCCCCAGGGTAGGGGATGTTTTCTAAAGGATAAGGCCCCAACCACTGGGAATCCAGCGAGTGCCTGCAGCACTGTCTGAAACTTGGGAGGGAAACCGTGTTTGGTGGGAAAAGGCAGCAGATTGGCAGGAGAGGAGTCCGGGAGAGAAAAACTCAAGAGAGAGGGTGTACCCAGTCTCTAAAGAGGCAGAAAAGAGAAGTCAGCCAGAGAACAGCAGAGGAAACAAGTATGAGAGAATAGATGCGGAAATAGGCAGTAAGGAAATAGCAAAAAACTTGAGAACGAACCCTGGAAAATAGGAAAGAAGAAGAAAAAGCAAACTGTAATGACAGCAGAAGAGATTAAATGAGAGCTGTCTGTGAAACAAGCCGGGGAAGGTCTTGCATGGAAACGGGGGAAATGTGACCTCACACTATCTGGGCACGTTAGTCACCACAGTAACTCCAGGCTCTATTCAGATTTACACTTTGTGAGGAACCTGAGCAAAGCCAGTCAGGCCCTTTGGGAGACCGCTCTGACCTCACTGCTTCAAGCAAGGCTGGTGCATAAATCATTCCTGGGCTGGCTGTGTAAAAATATTTATTTAACTGCGTTACCTACGCTGGGATCCGAGTCACCTCAGATAAGTGCTGGTAACCTTTTCACACCTTGCGAGGTCTTCTCTCGCTCCACCCGCAGCAGCACTGCAGGCTGCTTTTGGCTAGCTAGGAGCATACGGGAATCACGCAGAGCTGCCCTTAGACCTCTGCACTGACAGTAGAAGAACATAAAGAAATGATAGCCTTAATTTAGGCCCAAAGGTCAAAAGCTATAGGGGATGAATCTGGTATACCTTTCCATAGAGGTAGACAATATATGTGGAGAAGTCAGTGTTGCGTAGCAGCGTCTGATAGTGCTGTAGTGAAAGTAGGTGAGTCACCCCATCAGCAGCAGAGAGGACTGCAGCGTTATGCACGATAAGCACCACTTATTGCATAACTAGCATTGCCACAGAGCACACGAGCTAGCTAGTGTCTTGGCCGCGGCTCCCTGCCTTGCACGTTTCAGCTCAGCTCTCTGGAGCAACTAGCTTTTGGTGTTAGATTTAAGATAATGCTGGTGGGAGTGACAAAGCAGTACTAGAAATTTATTAAGCTGTTAAATAAACGCTTAGAAGCACCCCTTGAAAAATCCTCCAGTGCATTAATTGTACCTCCCAATTTAGAGATAAACATGCAGACTTGGTTTTGTAGGAACCCAAATAAAGCATTGTCCAGAATTTTAGACATTAGGTATAACTTAAAAAGTCAAGAATACTTTAATATTTGAATGCTTTTCACCAGCTTCTTAATTGGTGGAAAGCCTGAAAATTTCTAGCTTCAAGGGCTAGAAATGATGACATATTTTGGCACAGTCAATTGGTTTCTATGGTGTATCATGATCTACTCATTTTGGTCCACAGAATTATTTCTGAAGGCAGCAAGTAGGCCCAAGGAAAAAGTGAGTACAACCAAATCAAGATGGGATTTCAAGAGAAGTTGAAGTTACTTGCTTTCCCCTTGCCTTTTCTTCTCCCCTTTCAGCCAATGGTGCTAGCAATTAGCACATTGCCAGTATAGTGGTTTCTTTTCCGGCTGTTCCCCCCATTTGAGACTAAATGTAAGTTCCTGAGGCAGAAGGTAAGTGTCTGTGACACCCAACAGACAGGGAGCCTCTACCTCCCCAGCCAAAGCCCAACACTCGTGGGCTTTGTGGTTGCTCCCCGCATCTCCTTGAACTGGGACTTTGCCCCTCCAGGTGACCCCAGAGCTGGTGCAGAGGAATACGCATGGCCCAAAATGTGCTCCCTCTGCCCCATGATCCAAATAGTTGGTGGAGGGCCCGGTTGCATGGCAAAGGATTTCAATACAGTGGGAGTAGAAGCACTCAGACCTGCATGTGTAATCAGTAGAAATGTGACCGTAAAATGAGTGAGAGAACGTAATAAAGTAAGAGGCAAACACAAAGACACCAGGAAACTCTGAATACATAGGAAAAAAATACTGGAAGGAGGCGGGGGTGGAACTTCAGCTT
Source organism: Crypturellus tataupa (assembly GCA_034781795.1). NCBI lineage: Eukaryota > Metazoa > Chordata > Aves > Tinamiformes > Tinamidae > Crypturellus > Crypturellus tataupa. The sequence continues at coordinate 965,641 of JAWLRI010000885.1, forward strand.
GCTACACGTTTTGCCTTTGTCTGACCTTCTTCTTGCTCCTTTTCTTCATTTTCCAATTGCTAGGATAATGCACATGAAAAAGAACATCCGTCCTGATTCAGTCTGGCTTTCAGGTCACATATGTACTTTATTTATTAAATAAAGTACTAACATCTTTTAAACGAAGAACATTATGGGTCTGATGTCATGGATTTAGAACCTTATCATGACTTATATTAATGATACTAATGTCCAGCTGTTAGTGGACTCCTCTTCCAATGAATGCTTTGTTAAATGTATATAGAAAACTTATTTTTCTTATGGTTTTCTTCTCTTTAACAGGATTTGACTTGTTGGCTCTGGTGCAGCATGCAAGTTGTTTGTATAAAGCTTTGAAATAAATTTCTGAATGGTGCTATATAAATACTGCATGCATTGAATTGTACCATTTTATTGTGCAACTAAAAGATTTCCTGTTCTATACCGTTATACGATTTGTTATTTTCCAGCATGCACATTAGCCTTCATTCAACTTCTCCACAAGGTAGAACTCAAATTAAATTTACAAGCACACCTGAGCAAAGCTAGTTAGCTCTGGCCAGATCATGTTTCCATGATTAAATAACGCTGGCTATTATGACACGTTGCAAGAAAATGCGGCTATAAATCTCCATCTCGGTTTATTTCCAGTGCTTCATTGTGCTGTAGAAACTGTGTTTTACTTTCCAGCGAGCAATAGGCTAGACACAGGGCTGAGCCACCCTGAGCAGATGTGTTAGCTGCTCACTCTGAGGAGATAACAGTACAATGCTGCCTTCCCACGAGCTTTCCCCTCGAGGACCTTCCCCTGCTACGCAAACATTAATAAATTGATCTTCGCTGCACCCCACCGCAGAGTTTATTAACTGAGGAAATTGGTTCCCAGAAAGATTTAGCAACTTTCTCAAGGCCAGAGAGCATGTCCTCAGCAGAGAGAGTGACGACGAGCTGAGGGGCTGTGCTGGAAGCCATCGGTTATGGCCATTTGATGTTTAACACTCTCAGAGGCGGGCGGATCGTGCTTTCAGAAGATACGGCACAACGTGCTGGTGGCGAGGCTAGCACGTGTGGCAGGTTGGCCAGCGCGCTGCTAGGAGGGGTGAGGACAGCTGGCTCCCCCGGCACGAGGAGGCATTTCCATGCGGCTGCTTGGGGATGCGGCGAGCGCGATGGCCAAGGCTCCACCACCAGCCATGCTGGGACACCGCAGTGCGTCTCCCCGGGCTCAGGAGGCTCCTGGAGGCTGTGTCTGCTGGGCTCCACGAGGACATCCAGAGAAACCCTGGTCCCACAGGCACCAGGTCATGCTATGGCTCCGGCTGAGGTCCCGTCAGTGGCAATGAGGGTGCAGGGGCGATGTGAAACAGTGCCACATGCCCAGCTCGAGGCCTGAGGTGTATGAGATGCGGGCAGGGTGTACACCCGAGACCAGGGCAGCTCAACCCTGGCTAGAGTTCAAGGCTTTTATAGGTGGCTTTGACCATTTTCCATTTTATTAAGGTTTCTCATTTTCCAGTTGCTTAGAAGGTTGCCAAAATCTGACCATTTGGCATAAAGTTTTCCAAACCAGGTGTTTGCCTCAGGCTCAGATAGGGTGGAGAGGAGAAATTCATTTAGAGCTGTTCCTCATGGCCAGCAGTCAGGATGGGAGGAAAGGTTCGTATTAAAAAAAATGCTGGCAACTTACCCTTTGAAACTCTTCAGTGCTATGTGAGTGAAAAGACCAATATGTGAAGGGAAAGAAGATGGAGCTGACAAGGTACTGGGCTGTTAGGCAACAACTTGGAATGAGGACCATAGGGGAAAAGATAGAAGGAAGACTGGACGGGCTGAACTGGCACAGGCAGTGTGTGCCATGACTGAAACTAGAAGGAAGCACCTAAAAAGCACAGCGAGAGCCTATAAAAACATGCAGATTGGACTGGACTGAGCCACTGACACTGGGAAAGGTTTGCGGGATGAAGTTGAGGGATATAGGACAAAAGTAAGCACGTAAAGTTTTTGTACCCAAGTGAAAGCACTGCTCTGTAGCTCCCATTGGGTATACCCAAGTGAAAGATCCCACTGGGTCTGTTCCTGAATTCCTGCAGTCCACTGCTGTCTCCATATCTGTGAAACCACTGGTGACGGCGAGTCTCCTCGCCCATGTAGTTAGAGCTGGCTCTCATCCTGCAGGGATATTCCTTTTGCTCTGTTGGACAGTCTCAAAACAGTGGATTGTGCCCTCCTGACGAGGCATGTGGGTATCATGTAATCTCAGTTTAATCCCTTTAATTCGCTCCTTAAATGCACACATATATTTGGGTTTCTTCACTTATCTCAAAGCCTTCAATCTCATGCTGTGCACTAAAAGAGCACTGCTCAGCTGATGAGTGCCTATTCAATCTGTTATTCTCTGGTGCATTCCTGATTTAAAATCCTGAAATATTTTCTTTATGCTGCTTTCTGTAGTGCTTGTCACTGCAGCATGACAAAATTCACAAATATTAACTGGCTCATTTTAGCAAAGAATTGTTCGTGATGAGATATCACAGCATTGTCCTCTTTTGGCAAACGGGCAGCTCAGTCAGCACTGCAGCTGCCCAGTTCGAAGCCGCGGGGACGTGATCTCTTAGAGCACTTACTGTATGACATGACGCTGTGAATCGCCGAAGCAGAGCTCGCCCTGACTCAGCTCGATGGAGAGCTCAGCACTTCTGCAAACCAAACCGCTGGGCTTGGGAGTCAGGCACCGAGAAAACAAAATTTGAGCCCATCTGTGAAAAGCTTGGCTGAAAAACACTTCCCAGCACTGCAGAACAAAGGAGGAGGTAGGATCCAGGGATGTAATTTTGTACTTTCTCTTCCCACAGTCCCCTTCTTCATTCACCTCTAGCTTTTGTAATATAACATCAAGTAAAGATGTTGCCACAGCCACAGAATAGGTCTAATTTGTGTACTGAATGAAGGGGTTGGGAGGAAAAAATACTCTCTGACTGTATAGTTGAACTGTGTCTGAATAATCCGTATTCAGACATATTCACGGGGGCAGAATCAAGGTAGCAAAGGTAATTCTTAATTAGTATTTTCTAACTTTTGTGTACTTGCTTTGACAAGATATTTAGTAATCTTCCAAAGCAGCATTTTGGTTTGTTTTGGAACAAAGCATATTTACTCTAATTCTGCATAGGAAATAACCAGTCCTCTCTTTTTACCAAATATTTTTGCAAATGGTAGGGTGCCCTTCCCTTGACATTCCTCGCTCGCTCGGGCTCGACGTTTTGACGATGATAAACGCGCATCCAGCTCAGCATTTCTACCACCACCTACCTGCTCTGCCTCTTGACTCGTTAGAATTTCAGCAATGTGCTGGTTCACAGCAGATAACCTCCTCTCCCCGCCCGGGCTGCGTGTGCGTGTGTTTGTGTGTGTGTCTGTGTAGGGGGCGAGGAACGAGCGCGGCTCTCATCTCCTCAGCGTTTATTACATTCCTCTTTCTCTGCCTCCTCTGCAGCAATAAATCAAGGCTACTCGTTGCAGGCAATGTCTCGGGGCAGGAGAGGGAGTCTCTCCTGGCTGCAATGTCGTGTGTTTTATCAAAAGCAAAAACACGAGTACAGAGCCACACCAACCCCAATCCTGCTTCCTCCCACTTCGAGAAGAAGGGCCCTATGGGGCCTCTTGCTGCCGGCACCCTGCAGCCTTATGCTGCTGCACGGCAGGAGAAGGCAGTGTGTCAGTAGGATGACTTTTCTGTAAGTAAAAAGTCATTTTTCTAGCACTACTGACCATTTCCTGCAGCAGCTCCACAGGTGGGATGCTGGATGCCCCATTCTTATATGTGTGCTGAGACGGGTGATACTCTGCACTTTTTCAGCGGGCTAATGGCAATAAAGCCCTAAAAATGTGTTGTGAATGAAGGAAAATATAGCTTGATTATTGCTTACTCTGACAAGACCCGAAGCAGAGGTGCTGGTGCTTGGAGAAATTGTAAATCGAGCAATATCATAGTAAGTCTGTGGCTTGCAGCAACTGCCTGTAGAAACTTTGCACAGAAAGACTCTGCCTTCTGGTTTGTTACCTTCTGTCTAATTGCAGTAATCTGTTTTTCCCCACACAGAATTCCTGATTTTCCATTTAAAAAATATTTTAAAAAGACCTTTATACATACCTGGCCCAACAAACAGGGATTAGATATCTCCAGTGGCAAATATCTGAAAAGACAGGCTGGAGAATTGCAAAGAAAATAGATTTTTTGTGGTGCTGGAGAAGACAAGAAAGGCAGAAGGGAGTTTTCTGCAATACAAATGTATGACTGATCCAAGCCCAGAAGTAGAAAAAAATACCTGGCTCACCTGCTCAGGCATCCGGGATCAAACAAAACAAGTAGTTTTAAAGCCAAGGTTAAATATCTTTTATATTATTTTTGTCAGTCTTAATCCTTTCAGATTTTAACTGGGGTAATCCATCTGGAAATCTTCATGCAGAATTCACTGAGGGGGTTTTGCAGGCGGATTCTTAGAGTTTGAAGTGCAGAAAAAAGCCCTGATGCATTAGGATGTTGTTGTTGTTTGCTTGCTTGTTTTTCTGTGGCTTTGCAGGCATATTTTACTTTTTCTTTCTGTAGTGGCATGCAGGGAAGGATTGAGCCCCTCCGTGTAAGCGACAGACTTTATCAGCACCATATGTTGGCAATATCCCTGGGAAAAAAACGTGCATGCACACATCTACCTTTTTTTCTCTCTGTCCTCCTTAAACTTTGCTTGAGTTTTTCTTAAAATGGCTGCCTCAAGCTACTGAGAAACGGTGCCTGTAACATGAGCTGGGCAGGGGCTGCTCAGGGTATGGGAAAACAGCATCCACACACACTTAGATTCCTTCCCCTGCTCCAATTTTGACCGCTTCCCACTGGAACGCCTTCCCTGGCCCCTCAGCCTGTTTTTGAGGGGACCTGTATCCATGGGTCCCTGTACATTTCCAGACCCTCTGGGGAAGGTGAGGTGCTCTCAGGAGGCTGTCCCTGTGCCGGGGGGACTGTGGTGCTGCTCTCTTGGCACTGCCAAACGCGCCGCTGGAGCAGCAGCGTGCCAGGCCTGGCGTGCAAGGGACAACCTGGTTTGGAAATGGGGGAAAGTAACTTCGGGGCAACAGTTGGTGTTTTGTGGACCCAAGATCCCTGCAGCATTGCTCACACCTCGTGCTCTTACAACACTGAATCCCTATATATTTGCATCCTCAAACCACGCTTGCAAGCTGATGGTCTCTTCTCGCCTAGTGTTGGGATGCAGTTCTGCTTATCTCTGGCTAGCGGAGCCCATGGAGAGGAGCAGCTATTTAAGATACAATGAATTATCCACAGCCTTGCAGTCTTTTCAGATCTCATTTTTCCACAACTCTCTCACTCGCTGATTATAATTGCCCTTTAATTGCTTGTATAATTTCAGTTACATAACAAGTAAGCTGTGCAGTAACTGCCAAAAGTATCTATTAAGATCTCTTTTTAATCATTAATTGAGTTTAAATAATTCTACAACTTGCCTTACTCCTGGGAGAACGATATGTTCATTCAGTGATCGGGTTTTCTCCACATACTGCCTGCTTATTTTGGGCACAAGTTTATCAGTTTCCTCTGTAGAGATTGTATTTATACCTGGTAATGCTGACCAAACATCCTTAATGTGGACAAGAGGATTTTGCAGTTTATGCGATCAAACGCTGTGGAGATATCCAGCAGTGTGAGAGCAGTCAACAGCCAAGAAGAGACCATTCATCACTGTCACAAGTGCTGTTCCTGTTTTACATGCCAGCTAGATGCTGAACTGCAAGACGTCCAGGATCCTTGCAGGGTTGACGTGGCAGTAGGACAAGCCCTTTCCAAGGACCTCTTTTGTCATGCTCAAGACAGAGAGAGATCAGATACAGGGTTATATTCAGTGAATTTGCTTGCATAAAGCAACAGTTCAATAATGGTAGACTTTAAGTGGATGGTGGGTGTCTATTCTTGAAGAAGACACGGAAAATCTCAGGTGAATCTGTTTTGAGACTTGTGTTCCCCTAGTTAAAATAGGAGGGGACCGTGGCAGCAACTAGTGTTGTTGCAGACTCTTCCAAACTTCCACTGTTTAGAAAGGATGAATTTGGAGTGGGAAAGAACTGAATTTTTTGCCTGTGAGGAAAATATATTGAGCCTTATTTCCTGAAGTGCCACACTGGGTGGCAGTGATTTTCTCCAAGAAATAGACTGAAAGTGGTGGGTTGTAAAGACTTTCAAGAGTGACAGGAGCATTTGCAAAATGAGGTGGCAGGAATGATTAAGAAAATTGCGAGTGAGCCAATCTAGGTTATTTTCAGAATGGATTGCTTTCAAATAAGGTCATATAAATGTGAACATAGATTAAATCATCAAGCAAGAAACCTTGTTTTATTTTATCTATTTTAATATTGTTTTTAATTCATCCCTATCTGCTTTATTGATGATTTTTTTTCATTGCTTGGTAAATACCAAAACATATCTCTTAAATGAAGTATGGCCCTCTAAGCTACGTTTAATGTTAAACAGGAGTATAAGGAGTGCTGGAAGACACACAAAGCTAGGGGCTGATGATTTAAACAGCCACACAGATTAACATATGCTTATTTTTAAACTTCACTCTTACTGTGATTATTATACTACAGAATAGTGCATGATACAGTGTTGTTTTTAAATTCAATTTATGTCAGATTCTACACACACAAGCTCTAATTAAATTAAAAAAGAAAGAATATATTTATAAAAATGAGACAATTGAATTGATCTAGACTTTTAAGATTTTAAATTAAATTTTCTCACCCCATAGCCTGGGGGTGAGAATTAAATTTAGAATTTAATATTTGTTTGTCACAACCTTATACAAGTTCATTTTTAAAGTAACCAAAACATCAATTTAAAATAAAAATGATTTCCACTTGCATTGTTCTTGGTTTCCGCGCGAATTGCAGAATGCCCAGAAAACATGCTTCCCTATGGCTGTCTGTGTTTCATAACACTGGCAACGGTCATTCTTCTCACTTCTTTTAAATGATCATGAAAACTATAGAACTACAAACATGGAATCTGTATGGAGAGTAGAAGATAGAAAAGGAAATTAAAGGGAAAAAAAAGTAAAAGGTTCAATAAAAAGTTCAGGGTCAGAACTGCCCATGTTTGCCCTTATGCGAAACTGTGTGTTCCTCATGGTATCCATTTTTCTTTCACTCTTCTTAAGGGAATGTTGATCATCTGACCTGTTATCTGACCTCCTTGTTGTCCTCTCTCTCCTTTCCTCCTGTCACTGGATAGATGATTTGGGGGTGACCAGAAATATTGCAGACATCAGTGATTCTAGCTCCATCAGGAAATGGAAGCAATAACAAACCCATCCAAACATTCCGGACTCTCTTTAAAGTCTTGCAGAAGTAACTGAGGGTTTGAGGTGGAATTTATTAATCTGTCTGAATCAGGACACTCTTCCTTGACATAAATCAAGAGAGGAAACCCTCAACCTTTTGCTAATTTGACTAGGATTTTGATGATAATTTGCCTGGAGAGGCTAAAGTAAGTGGTACAACATGAAATAACAGAAACTGAAATTAATGGAGCTGTAAATGGGATCATGTTGTGCAGGGCCCCCACATATGGTTTGGATTCAGTGCTTCCTCTGTATCTGATGGTATTCTTACAGCAAGAATGCTTCTGAGAATGGCACCAGCCACGAAAGCAGGGAGAAGGAAGCCTCATCCTGCAGTGTCTGTTCACCACTCCTTCTCTTCCCATGGTGTCTCTGTGTGGTTTCATTTATACTGTCAATTAAACCTAGGTCTGAGTTTCCTCTCATAAGCACACTTCAGTGTTCTTGCTATAACCCTGGGATCTGCACTGGAAGGTCACCGCAGTTATTTGGATGGAGAGGGTTGGAACATGCCCAGAGGTTCAGCTCAGGTGCCCACATATAGAAACCGAGAACTGTCTGAGACAGTCGAGACATCCACGTAGGTCTGGCAGATACGGCACAGCATCAACAGGAGACACATGTCCAGCTTGGAGACAGAACTGGAGGTCAAGCAGATTATTGCAGGAAACCTTCAATAACCAATGTTGAGGCAACAGAGACATGTGTTTGGTGTCTACAGAGGAGCCAGGTATCTAAACTGCCAGTGCTGTTCATGTCAGTCTTGTGAGTGTGGTCAGTGGGACACGGAGAGCTATTCATTGGACTAAATGCTGGGAGGCAACTCAATTGCCTTAACACAGGTGTCAGTTGGGTTTTGAGATGTCCTCTTGTATTCATAGCACCTACACAAGACTGGCAGATGTGGCGCAAAACTAACGGGAGGTTAATAGTCTTGTGGAGCAGCAGCTAGAGACCAGGCAGGGTTCTCAAGCCGTAATTCCCTGTTAGGTTTTGGCAACCGCTGACCAACACCTTGGCCCGAAGAAGTTCTCAGTAAGCAGCACATATCTTGTTAACATAGATCTGTGAGGAGCCAGGACAGAGAGGAACTTCACTGAAGTGGTGAATTCATGCCTATGTATTAATCTGTTTTTAATTTCACTATTTCCATTGCATATAACTATTACCATCGGCATGAACAGTGAATTAGTTCCCTCGCTCCAGCCCGCAACGAGTCTGACTTTTTCATAGCTGTGCTTAATTGTTGCCAGCGATCCCTGTAGTGGCATTAGCCTGTTTAATATTACATGGCATGAAAAAATTAAATGATCAATATCAGGTTAAAAGCACTCGGTTGTTCTTTCTTTGCTTTGGTAATTGCTGGTGTGACGGGAAAATAATTACTATGCTGAGTTTATTGCTATTCTTATTGTCCTCTGTTGGTGGTTCTGCTGTTCGGCTGTGGATACGTCTGATTTAAATTGTCTGTAATATTGTTGTTTTGGAAGGAAATAGAAAGGAAAGAGGAAGGGAGAGGAAGTAGGAGAAATTAAAGTCTGATCTAAGATTAACATAGTGTTTACTCTGGCTCTTGGCAAAGTCTGTTTGTAGAAGGAGACTCCCAAAACAAAAATCATCCAGAGCGGATTTGCTTTAAGGTGACACTGTCAACTTAAATATCACACTTCAGGATTTTTTTTTCCTTACTTCATGTTGTTACAAGTAACACCCAAATCAATTATATTTTTCTAATGTTATAAGAACACCTAAGATTATTACAGCTGACAGAGTGGAGAAAAAATATTTCTCTGTGTTTTTTGGGTTTGCTTGTAGTGCAATCGATATCATCCTGTCCATGACCACTAGCTCATATGAAAAACTGTCCACAAAAAAAGGCCATGTAAAATATCACCCAAATCCTCTGCAACTTCTTATTGAAGTGAACTGATAATGGTCTGAATTCTCTTGTATTTTCTTTTTTCCTCTTCTCTTTTCTCTTTTTTTTCTCTTCTCTTCTCTTCTCTTCTCTTCTCTTCTCTTCTCTTCTCTTCTCTTCTCTTCTCTTCTCTTCTCTTCTCTTTTCTTTTCTTTTCTTTTCTTTTCTTTTCTTTTCTTTTCTTTTCTTTTCTAGAAAATCATTACTTCTCTGTCCATTTATCAGGGCTCTTTCTTGTTTTTGTGTGTATGTGTTTGTTTTTTTTTTATTTTGTGTGTGTGTGTGTAGCTTTTTGTTACAGGAACAGGAGAGACAATAGGAGAGAAAAGAAAATCCAACAGCGGATTTAGAAATAAAGCAAGTGAAAGCAGAAAACCCCATCAGTACTCAGCAGTGAACAGGTACCCCAGCGTCCTTGTTTTCAGCTGCTCAGGGACAGGTCAGTCCCCACTGAAAGGACGCCAGTGGCCTTCAGAAGCAAGCGGGAATGGGCTGATAAAGAGATCCTTTTAGCTGTGAAGTCTAGGAGTCACTGGTGTCAGCCTTAAGGCAGCCTGGGAGAAAAAGGGAAACAAAACTGGTTATTCACTGCTTTTGTTTAGCTGCCTTCAGAGATTTTAAGGGAGCTGCATACAAAGACACAGTGGCATATGCCAACTGTTGACTCTATCAAATAATAAAGCAATCCCAGTGGGTATTAAGAAGCATGGAATCATTCTAATGAGTCTGGCAAAATCTCATTAGGATGAACAGCAGGTGATGACAAAATATTTGCTCTGTATGCAAATGATTTGTTTCCTTCTCTGTCTCCACGCGGTTGCATGAGCGCTCGGAGCAGAAGCTGTCAGATAACTACTGGAGTAGAGCCCTGCAGATGCTGTTGGCTGCATTTCCAATGCCTCAGTAACGAAAACAGAAGAGGAACTCTGGAAATGAGAATCTCTTTTGGGATGAGAACCCCTCTGCACCATCAAACTCTTACCCTGCCTCCCTGCACCGGAGAGCATTTCACGGTGCATCCGTGTAGTCTAACTGTCTTTCTAGAAGTGCCTTCCAAGCAGGGACAGGTTGAGGACAGTTTGTCAGAAGTTCTCAAGAGCCATGGGGATAAAATGCCTGATGTTTTTGGTGGGAGGAGCGCTGAGTAAGGAAAATAAGAGGAAGGATGGCAGCTGCTATTGACAGAGGTAAGTTACCTCCCTAAGTCCAAATCTGATCTATCCAGAACTGCTTAAACAGGAAATACCCAACTTGCAGACTCAAACAGTGCTGTGAGTCCAGTGATTTTTCTCCTTTTACTGCCTTAACAGCAGGCTATGTAGCCCTCAATAGTTGTTCACTTCTTGATGGTGTTTCTGGCATAGCAGGCTTCCATGCTCTCCAGTGTATCATTAATAATTCTTTGTACATTTGTTTTTAATCATGCTGGCATTTATTTATTGCTGCAGTCCTAGCCTACTCCTCATACGTGTCAGAGGCACTGTTCTTGCATAGGGGAGATGGAAGATCCCCCAGAGCCCCATTCTTCTGCGTGTGCAGGAAGACAGAAGGGCAGTGGAGCTGAGTCAAAGGACATTCCAGATTAAACAAACCAAGCCAAACACAAGTATTCCAGTAGATCTGCTCTCCAGTGCCTGGCAGTCAGATACATTCATTGTACTTTCCCCATGTAATTGTGGTTTGCTCTCAGAAAAAGAGTCAGGAATGCACTTGAAGCCTGCCTTAAAAAAAACACCCCTCGCATCCCCAGGGCCAGGCAAAATTTCCAACCCTGTAAGCAAGAGGACTGTTTGTTAGATGACCCCATGACTCCCATGCTCATCAGCTTGTACCTGAAGGGAGTTTGCTATAGACTCTCTATCAGAGATGTAAGCTGACTGTGAGAGAGATCCTTTAACTCCTCTGCCAAAGTCCCATACCAATGGGGCACACATCCCCACCATACAGCAATCTGCAGCCCAAATCTTATGGCAGTGATGGTGAGGAAATGGGAACAGCCCTCTAAGTTACTCCCTCTACAAAAGAAAAAAATAAATGTAGATAGATGGGTCTTTGTGTTTCATAGGTAGTAAAGTGAGTTATTACCTGTTTTTAATAATAGCAATTATTGTTAATTAATAATATTAAAAAAGACTAATAACATTAGGGCTTTATAGTCTGTAGATCTTTATCTGAAGCATTTTCATCAAAGCACTTCAAGAAAAGTCAGTGTTATTCCCTTTTCATGTGCTTGGAAAGTGCAGAAGCTGGAAAGCCATCATCAGCTCTCCTGATTCTCTGAGCAGCACCTTGCCGTCATGGGGTCACCATGCCTCCCTGCAGGGTACCTTATCCGTGGGTCTCAGACCCACACATCAAAGTTGCTCCTGTCAACAGCGACTTTTAAGAACAAATTGGATAAGCATCACCTAGGTCGTGCAGGGAGTATATGATTCTCTGAGCATGGGGAGCAGCAACACAACCTCCGAGATCCCACCCAGACCTCTCTTCAGAGGTCTGACGACTGATGAATCCTGCAGGGTATTCGTCTTACATTTAATAATTGTTTTAAATCTGAGGTCTGCAGACGAAGCGCTGCCAAAATGACAGCAGGCCAAGAATTACATTAAGCATTAAAACGCAGGCTGGGCTCGGTTTGCAGGGCAGCAAGGCTTGTTCTCACGATTGGGTTACACACGCCGAGGTGGCGCGTTCCAACCCAAACTGACAGCCGCGCGGAGAGGCCGCAGGCTTCTGCTTCTGCTTAGCAGGTTTTGCTGACCAGCAAAAAGCGATGGAAATCCCAAGCCCTCAAAGAAAGCATCAGTTGTGAAAAAAATGCTAGACATTTTCTTTGCTGTCCAGCTAGTCAGGAAAAAATAGTGTTTGACTGATATAACTGTAATGAAAAGACAGACAAAAACATCTGCAGTTGGTGGTGACCTCTATCAGCTGACCCATGGTCACTCCAGGTCCACACTGTTTCTGGAAAAATCCTTCGGATCCCTCGGAAACTTGGTGATACTGATCCAGTGGGACCAGGAAGAAATTTTGAGAGTGAGTGATTGTGTGTGAGAGCACAGTGCAGGGTGCCAGGATTGCTGATGCATTGCTCTGAAACTACAGTGTGAGCAGCTTCATTCTTCCATGGCTGATCTAGACCCTCCAAAACTAGAGCCCTGTGATCTGCATCTCGTCAGCTCCACCATCTCTGATCTCTATTCCTCTGTTTCCAGACTCTGCCTATCCTTGCTGGACTGATCCATTTTCTTTCACCTGTTCCTTACAGGGGCTAAAATCCACCTGACTGGGTCTGGGGCAAAAGAAAACATTTCTGGAGGGAAAATGGTGACTCTAATTTACGAATGAGAAGTGCTATATCAAGGTTTAGTTGCAATTGCACATTTACTTAGCAAAATTTCTTGGAAGTCTGGGCTGGGTTTGAGCAACTCCCAGTCTTCTTCTTGGGAACAAATTGTGCTGTGTCACCTATCTAATGTCTGTAGGTCTGTCCCTCTTCCTGGGAGCTGATAACTCACTTAAGGCTAGGCAAAAAAAAAAAAAAAAAAGGCAGAAAGAATTCCCCCAAACCAACTCCCTTAGAAGAAAACAACAGCTGAAGGCATGAACATAACTGTTTTCAAACTATTTTTTTTTAATCTCAGTTCTTGATGTTTTTATGCTTAGTTTGCCCTTCAAATACCTGACTGACAAACGTCCTTTCACTTTAAATAGTTCAAAAGTCAGATCGTGTCTTTTCCTGTTTTTCTCTTTTCTCTTCCTCTTTGTGTAATAAATTGAGGTTGTTTAAATAAATATTTTTGTGGTCTCTGGAACGTAGATTCCTCATACTTATCTTTCAGTCCCCGTTGAGGTACTTCAGCCAGTACTGTAGTTTCCCTCAGATACCCCAGGAGCCAGTGGAGAAGGAGAGGTTCTTCTTTTGGGAGTTCTGCTCAGTGGGGATGGGTGGGCTCTTTGCCTACAGCTGGAACAGCCTCTAGATGTGCTTACGTCTCTTCGCTCACAGAACCAAATACACTCCTGAAGTTGGACATACGAGGTGCATTGGGCTCCATGCTGCCTTCTTTCCACACACCCTTTTTCCTTAGCACCTCCAGAAATCTACATGAGGCTGGACCACAGCTGGTTTCACACCCTATAAATGCCATCATTTTTTGGCACCTCCGCCTTGCAGGTTCCTGAGATTTTCAGAAGCAGCTGCAGCTCTGCAACTACTATTGCTGCCAAGAACAAGCCAAAAGGAAATCAAGAACCCAGAGGCAGTCTTGTGAAGGTGGTCTTGTGCTTCTCAGTGTGTGCACAGCTCTTTGCCCTGTACTGTGTGCTCCTATACATCTAGGACGAGGTCTATGGTTAGAGCTTTCTTGCCAGTGGGAGGAGACTTTGCTGGGTGACCAGGGGAAGCTGCTTACTTCTTGCTGGACTTCTTGCTGGGCTTCTAACAAGGACTTCTTGCTGAACAATTGGAGAAATTTCTGAAGCCTTGAACTCCAATGTTACTGAAGGAAAATTTGATCCTTCTCCTTGGTACAGAGTTAAAAGGTTCATGGTTTTGCTGAGGGAATATTTGAGGGTTATTTCTTATCCAGCTGATTTCTACTTTCTCCAGGGATGACAGTATCTAACGGTTCACCGCATGCCTGCTAACTTTATACTACCATGCACCATTTTTTGTATCACTGGAAACAATAACTTCTCAGGTTGTGTCCTGTAAAGGAGCAACATAACTCCGGATCTTATATATCTTAAGCTTATGTAAACTTCAGCAAGTTTTTTCTTCCATTAGTTATAGAAGAACAAAGCATCTATTCTTTCATATAAAAATTTCACATCTTCCTGCAATCCCAAGTCTAAGGTGTTTTTACTGTGAAAAAGAGCTTCATGGTAATGATAGCAGAATATGAGATTACCTCCTCTGTATAACAACTCTCTGTTTGGCTTCTGTCTACTTCTTAGCAACATTTAGTGAAAAGCTGAATGCCTTCCAGAGACACCTTTAATTTACATGTTAAAAATGTTTATGCCTCTCAAGTGGTCAAATTAAACAGTATCAAATGAACTGTATGGGCTTGAAGTAAGCTCCAAGGCCTTCTTTAAATTGTTGTGTGTTCATGAAACAATTAAAGCTGAACAAACATTGCCAAAAGAATTTCAATGAGGATTAGTTCAAATGTTTAGCTAAAGTAATTTTTGCTATGGTTCATTTCTATGGGCATTCATTTGATCTTGCAGAAAAGCTCTTTCCTTAAACATTTAACCGACCGTTTTCCTTCAGCTTTTAAGCATTCCTTAACCAAATCTTTTTCCTTAAGTCTTTAACCAAAGTCTGATCATAAGAGTTGCATTTGTTTTATGAGGAAAGATGAACACTAATTTTGCCTTCAATGTTTCGTTATAACAGCTCCATGTCGCATCTCTCAGATGCAAGATGTTCAGCAGCCAAGCTATCTAAACAACAATTAAGATACAGTGAGTGAAGTGTGGACACCCAAAAAGGCAAAATTAGTTTCTAATCATGTATTATTTATCTATCATCTGGCTCTAAATCCGGCAATCTCATATACATCACCTACCTTTATAGATCACAGTAGCCTAGACTCAAACATCTCAACTTTACAAACTAGGCATGACTGAGTCGTGATGTCTCTTCAAGTGAATCAATAGACATTACACTAGGTTTTGAGGCCAACAAAGACACACGAGTCTTCCAAGCAGGCCTGCTAAACTGCTCCATCTCTCCATGCAAGCCCCATCTTCACAACCCAAGGTCTTCAGGAAAGCCTTTAGGACTGGAGGCAGGAGATGGGCAGAATTCAAATGAAGAAGAGAAAAGACTGGCTTCAGCAAGTTTATCTATCTAACCCCACCAATGTATACAGAACTTACTTAACCTGTACTCACTGAAAGTGTGATCCGGAAATCTAAAATCAAACCGTTTAGAAGATTAGAATATTTTGCTTAGACCTGACACAGATCACAATACCTTCCCCCACAGCAGGGTTGTCTAGGGTAGGCCATCTGATATTTCCCGTGACTGCAGTAAGTTCCTAGACAGGCGCTAAGTCTAAAATTCAGCTATGATCACAAGAAGAACTGAGCTGTCACCACTTGTCTTGATATCCAAGGGCCTGAATACCAAGATGCCAAAGGTTTGGCATCAAGGGTGTCCAGGCAGGAGATTTTCAGCTCGGATATTTGATCATTACTTCCATCTATGAGACCTTAAAAGCCCAAAACAGTAACTTTCAAAGGTGGCCATGAGTTCTGGGGTAAGCCTAAGAATTTATCAATATTTTGTTCCTTTTTTTTTTTTTTCTCCATGCTGTAATATAGATCTTTTCTCCATAGTCGAATCTATAGAGAATGGATTAAGGTTCACTGGGAGAAAGCAAAGGGTAATTAACTGGACTACTGCTATCATGGGATAACCCTGTAATCTCTACAGCACCTGTTGGGGATGTTATCTTTATTTTTTTATTATTATTATTTTTTAATGTAACTAGTTTTAGCAGATACTACCAGCAAGTGTCTGGCTAGAGCTCTGTTAAGCATAAACAGTAAATATTGACCCTCCCATCTATCCCTAAGCACATCCATCACTAGTCTTCAGCCCTGTGACCTGATACTCCGTCTTGGCACCACCCCTAAATATCACAGAACGGAACCACGCCGACTGGTGATCTTTGCACCGCACTTAACAACATCGGGAAGTGATCACGTCTAATCGTTATGACTGTAATTACAAATTTGACGTCTGGCAGAGAATCAGAGGTCTCAGTCACATTTGCTAAACATCTCCCTAATACGTTCCGTCAGACACTTAATGGCAGTGCTCTCCAAGCCTTGCTCCTCGACTACTGCCATTTCGCCAGCACTCAGGTGGCTGCTGCCAAGACTGTCCTCCTCGAGGGTAATTATTTGCACAGTGTAATTACTTGGCATCACAGCTGGCAAACGTTGCTTTCAGAACGGTTAGACTTAGATCTATGCTGGGAAGGGTTGACAGTGTAAAGATTTTAGGAGCATCTAGAGTGAATGAATAAACACTGGTTATAAAGAAAAAGCAGGTGCCATCTGCTCCTGCTCAAATATCTCCTGTTGACTTCAATGGGAGTAGGGTGGTTTTCATAGCTACTCTATTTGATTTGCTGAAAATATTTTTTTTTAGTCTCAAATTTTTACAATGTCTCAAAATGACCATCTCCCAAAAGTCTGAAAAGGCTAGAAAACCAAAAACACCAGTAATGGAGCATGGATCCATTCTCACTAAGGTCAGCAGCACAGATTAGTAGGTATTTAAGAAAGATTCCCTTAGCAGCAGTGAGTGCTTGAACTAAGATGAGGTAGCTAGCATTTTCCAATAGCTTGGCTAGACTGAGGCCAGCTCATCTCACCATAGGAACAAAGTGCCACCAAGGCAATTATTTCTAGCAGAAATTCATGTTGTACAGGTGTGTAGATCTGCTCCTGTTGGAGATGTTGCACCTAGGAAATGCAGCACTCCAAGACACCTTCCTGGGTGCTTTCCCTAGAAATATACAGATGACAATCCTGGGAGGCTCTACAGGAGCACGTAGGCAACTTTGGAAAGGCTTGCACTGCGTTAGAAAGGAAAAATCCCCGAAACAATGAAAACACTTTTGGTGGGAAGTGAGTGTCAAAAGAGCTGCCTCATATTCCACAGAATTTAGAAGAAAGCAAAATGCTTGACTCATCGTCTGGTGTCCGGGCAGAGGAAGGACAGCATGATGAAACAAAACATTGGGAGCTGAAGGGCAGTGGGTAAAACCAGACTAGTGACCGAAGGGGTGAAAGAGACAATGTTGGTTTGTTTTGCTAGGGCTGCTGCACTTAATGCTGACACTTGGACTAGAATTGCACTAAAATTAATAAATCTCCGTTCTGCTCCTTTCACTAGCAGAACTTGGAACCAAGTAGGCACTGCCATGTATTACACTCTATTGTTTTCTACTTGTGAAAGTAGCACTTTTTATGATACAACAGAGCTGACTTTGTCCAGAAGCCAGATTGAGAACCGAGTGTTGGTATGGATTAAATACGTTGCTGGAGGGTTTTACACAGAGGCTTTAACCACGGTCACTCTTCTGGCTTGGGTGATGCGTGTGCTACATGAACCTGGATCACCTCTCAGCTCCCGCAGCTGCAGCCTGGGCTCAGGCACATGATCAGGTTACTGTGCCTGAGTCATCACGTACAGGCTCCCTGAGCCCCAGCTAAGCTGCCGAGCTCTGTCTGCACACCCAGAGCCCGAGGCACCAGTGAGGTAATTCACGGGATGACGATAAGGCACGGGCACTTCACCTTGTCTCCAAACCCTTGTGCTAAGCCCCCCAAATCAGCAGGTAACTTATGTGCCTTCCTTCAGGGCACTTCCGTGGAGGCTGATGCGCCAAAGCCAACAGAGTACATGTGAGGGCGAAAGAGGTTAAACTGGTGTAACCAAAACGACACAAAGGAAAGCACTTACAGGAGAATTCGGGAATGCAAGCTTGCCTTTAGTGAAGAGGGAGTTTTTACAACCCGTGCCATCTAGGAGATCAACCTAGTTGATCTAATGACCCTTTCTTACAATCTCTAACTATGAAGAAAATGTATGCCTGCCTCTGGGCTGTCCTGCGGGCAAGCACACCTTGCACGCTGTCCAACGACTGTAGTTGGTGGCCTGTAATGCCTGGAGCAGAGCTGTTGTCACCTACGCAAAGGTATCCAGAGCTCCCCCTGAGTTAAAGCATAAAAGCTAACTACTCTAAAGACAGCAAAGCTCTTTGCTCTGGCTCATCGTGTTTAAATATAGGCACGTATACCAGTTCTGTGATATTATCTCTTCTAGGGTCACACTGCAAGAGCTTGTTTGGGAGTGGGTTCCCAGCTACGCTGGGTACCATAGCACGTTACTGTAGCAAGCTTGCCTTGCAGTTCTGCTGCCTCTTTTTCCACCTGGATTCAGTGCCAGGCATTAGGATTAAAAAACGGCCTGGGCAAGGGTTTGCATTTCCGCATGGCACAACACAGGGCGGCGACAAGTCTGAAACCGCGATTGTTTTCTGGAGCTTCGAGTCATCCATAATGAACAAGACGCTACAGGCAAATCAAGTCAACAATAAGCTCTTTAGATTTATGTGTTTTTTCTTTTTTCCTTTTTTTTTTTTTCTTTCTGATTCCAGGAGCATGGAGAAATCAAAGAAGAAAGCACAAACTCAGGAGACCTACAGTTCACCCATCTCTATTCAACATCTTCAAATAGTTGTGAAGACCAAAGCACAGGGAACCCTTATGTT
This sequence comes from Crypturellus tataupa, assembly GCA_034781795.1. NCBI lineage: Eukaryota > Metazoa > Chordata > Aves > Tinamiformes > Tinamidae > Crypturellus > Crypturellus tataupa. Next base: position 984,285 of record JAWLRI010000885.1, read on the forward strand.
GGACCAACTAGGCAGGGCTTTACCAATGGAATTGAAAAAGATGAGGAGACTTCAAGAAAAATAAGACAGCAGGAAAAAGTAATGAAGGAATTAAACTGACCTTCTTTAGAAACGGGTGAGACAGGGTAAACAGGGAGAGATCTTGTTTTGCTTTTATCCTGGAAAAAATAACATTTCTTCCTTTCCAGTTCAGCACAGTTGACTGATTTGGAAACAAATCTGTTTTCTCTGGAAAGATTTATTTGCCCAACAGACTTTTTTTTTTCTTCTTCTCTTTTGGCAAAAAGCAATAGGTTGAAAGAACAAGGCTCGTCTTGTTAGCAGGTTTAAAGGGCTCAGTAATTAACTGGTACATTTGGAGGCATAGCATGCAAGATACTTGCAGCAACCTACTTTATTACAGTGTCACAGGGAAGTACTGTGAAAGGGGGCAAGAGCTTAACAGAATGCAGTTTATTTTTCAGGCAGTATCAGATAGCAGGATTATTCAGTCATGAAGCTAAGCCAGAGCATTTGCTGAGGTAAGGACACTCTGGTGTGCCCTTTGAGGACATACTTTAATTTGTGGCATCTTTTCTTTCTTTCCCTCTTTCTCTCTCCTTCCTTCCTTCCTTCCTTCCTTCCTTCCTTCCTTCCTTCCTTCCTTCCTTCC